>JAKSZT010035887.1:870669-1152808 GCA_026826555.1 Tolypeutes matacus | reverse complement strand
TCCTGGAGCCTTGCCACCAACCATAGACCACAGTTCACACTGTAGACCACACTCTCTCCCACTCAGTTCTGAGTGGTGTGTGCTGATTTAAAATGGCCTACATCCGTTGCCACAACAGTACTCAGGACAACCTCCAACTCCCAAAGAAGCCACTGTATTTCAACTGCTCGTCCCCTCCCTACCCCAAAAGTGTCAAGTGGCCACTGGCTCCACCTCATTGTTATAATTTCTTGCATTGCTAGAATCACCATATGTGAACAAGAGGTAATATAGTTTTGAAAATGTAGGTTCCTAGAAAGTTTAAATGAATTTGTTACCTAAACTGCTTGTTCAGAGATTTCTCAATTCTTCCTTAGTATATTTTTCTTGATCAGCATCTACATTTCTTTTAATCAATTTAGAACACAGTTTTGAATAAAATCTACTGTTTAGGATACTTAAACCCTGCTCTTGAGAGTACAATTAATACAAACCTTCTTGAGAACAGTACCTATGAGCTTAAGCTTTGTTATGCTGTGGTAATAAACAACCTGGAATCTTGGAGACTGAAGAAAAATGATGTTTATTCCTCACCTGGCCTGCCCATCTTTCCTCAGTTGGCTACAGCTCTGCTCCATCTCACCTTCCATTAAGGACCCAGACTATGAAGCAACCTGTGTCTCAGGGCAGAAGGAGAAAAGAGGTAGCTCTTAAAGCATTAATGTAAACTTTTATTTACAATACAGAAGCCTCAGCAAACCATGACCACATCTGCCATGGGTTGGGGAGGCAGAGCTCTAATTCCCTTGCGAGACAGAGCATGGCAGGCACCTGGTCAAGGCTGACAGCAATGGGACAGCGGTGTAAAAACCTTCCACAAGAAGGGGAAGCAAATAATGTAAAAATAACATACTCCATCTTAAGAGCAGTTTCAATATGTATCAAAGTGTTTTTAAATGTCCATATAGCTTAAACCCTATGGAAAATTATCATCAGTGAAAATTAACAAATGCAGTCAAGGACTTATGGAGAATAATATTAATTTTAATGTATTTATAATTAGATATGATTTTCTTAAATGTTCTTTTTCAAGGTGTGAAAGTGGTTAGTAGTTTTAAATTGTTTCTCCTACTTAACTGTTTATATATTCTGATGAGTTCTATAATTACCAAGTTTAGTAAATATGGCTTTATGGAATATAAACTACTCAAGATAACAATGTCAAATACTTATAGGTGTTACATTCTTTCCAGTTTCCCACCCACCTAATCCTCATTAATTACGATGGAAATGCACACTGAAGTGTGAAAATAAGCGAAAACCTGCATTACCACTGGAAGCTGGACAAAGTTCCTACTCAAATTCTAAAATACTGTGAAGTATGTTTGATATGTATTTATATATATAAATACAGCTGGGCCATTTTAGGAAATAACCTAGCAGACAGCTTCCTACTCAGCTTCCAAGGACAGCATGACCTCTTTAGAACTAAGTAAAGGGGGTCCGGTATGCTGCTTCTTATACCACTATTTTGGAGGTGTTACAAAGATGGTATATGAGAAATATAATGAATATTTCACTTGAAGATTCTTTTGCTATTGTAGAAGACAGAGTTTGAGGATATCTCTTAGTTTGCTGGGCTCACAGTAACAAAGTACCATGAACTTGGATGTCTTAAAATAATAGAAATAGGTTTATGGTCTCACAATTTTGGAGACAGAAGTCTGACATCAAATTGTGTGTAGGACCACACTTTCTGTGCCACCTGCAGGGCTCTGTTGGCTGGCCACCAAGCTGTGGCATAACTCAATCTCTGCCACCATCATGGAGCCATCTTTTCTCTTTGTCTCTGTCTATATCCAAATTTTCTCTCCCTAATCCAGTTTGCCCTCAAGTCAGCTAATAACATTTTCAAAGATCTTATTTCCAAACAGGATTACATTCATGAGACCAGGGATTAGGACTTGAACATATCCGTTTGGGGGATACAACTCAACATATACTTGCATCTGAGCAGATTAATACATGGAATGGATTCATGTTGTTCTCAAACTCAAAGCTTGTCGTAGCAGCGATGAGAGACTCTCTATTAATGCTTTAGAAAAGAAGATAGGAACATTGTAGGAATTATTTGTTGTTCTAGGAAAATTGAAGCCTAGGAGGCTTCAAGCAGAATGGCAGAAATATCAGAGTAGGCAGGATTTTTTCAAAAGCAGCAAAAGGCAAAATAGAAAAAAAGAATAAACTTTGTGACTTGAAAATGCCTCCTGTCTTTCATATTAAACTATATAAATTAATAAAGGAAAAGAACACCTCAATAGAAAAATGGCCAAAAGAAACATTTTACACACACACACACACACACGATAGGAAACAACTCAATAGGAAATAGGTTTAGAGATTGCCCTTATCATGGCCCTATCAGAAGCTGGGATTTGAATCATTGGCTTGGCCCAGGATTCTCCCTCAGATCTAATGATTCAATTATGTTAAGACCCCATTTTGGTCTCACAACTGTAAATCAACTTCTAACCCTCACTGAAGTATACAACTCATTTATAGCATCTATCCAAGTGGGTTCAAAGAGATATTTTGGGGTCCCTTCAACACAGTCTTACTCTCTGCTTCAAGTTGGGGGCCCCGCTCCAGTCTCAGACATAAGAGTTTTAAGACCCCAAGGCCTGCTCTACCTGTTCCCAACTTCCTATGGGCTATGCCACGACAGACCCCATTCATCACCCTGGATTCTCTGTCTTAGTTTCATGACGAGTTCTCTTTCATGATTTCAAAATGGCTGTGTATTTCACGTAAATGTAAAATAATTATGACTCTAATGTAAAAGGGGAACATTTTTATGTATCCTCAGCCATCTTGACCAAAAAGTATCCAGTACTCTTTACATTACATTAAGATGCCTTTGTAGAGAGAGCAAAAGTTGAGCGGGGGTTACAAATGGTTCCACCTTGCTGCTGCTAGTCTGAGCTCCCAGTTTCTGTATCCACTATTAGTCCCAGGATTTTTAAGTTGGCTCCATTTGTAAGGTCCTACACTACTACCACCCCCATTTTCCCTTCCTGTTTGGTGTGATTTTTTTTTCTGATAGCTCTTTCTACTTTATCTGGATAGGCCTGTGTACTAGATAAAGATTCAAGGGCCTCACAAAAAAAGTCTATGTATTCAAAAAATTTACATTTTAACAATACTGCTAATACTTATTAAAATAAGTTGCAATGCAGAATATACTTTGGGAGAAGACGGGAAAATGAAATATATTCAAGTGCTCTAGTTCTGCCCAAACAATGTATCTATCTAAGGTGACTGAAAGATAATATTAAGTATGGTGTTGAGCTATAGGTACTCAAGTCTAATGTTTTTTACTATTAATGTTTGATACATAGAAACTGTTCTGATATTCTCAATATATCCATGATCAAAATATTTGTTGGGTCAATAGGATAATAACTAGAGCTCAATAACTATTTCTTTAAACAGATCCTTCTTAGTGTGCAAAGACAGACTAGATAGGAAATTTATTGTGTAAAAACATAAACAAACTTGAAAATTCACAGTGTATTCTCTGTAAAGAAAAAGATTTTTTTATTTATGGAGGTCATTTAAAAAAGAGAAAAAACAAAACTTCATGCTTTCAAGTGTGCCTGGACTTGTATATGCTATACATAATGTGATAAGATTTGAAAAAGCTAAATCTTAATTTTTTCACAAGTGTTCACTCAACATCAATGTTTGGGAAATCTAAAAGGGAACAAAACTTACCCACCAGATGCTCCTGAGGGGTGATGCTGTTCCTTAGCAAACTGGCCCCTTTTCCTTTATGAAGAAACAAATTTGGCCCTGGAATCGATACCCTGATTTCTCTTGCTGAGTGCTGACTGAATGTGTTGGCAGTTCATGAATATTCCTCTAACTTAAGCAACTAGGAGTCAGGATTTCAGGGAAAAACATATCCCCAAAATAACCTTTCTCTTTGGGACGGATTCCCTGTGTCAATCCCATTCTTCCTGCTTATTTCTGTGGTATAGCCTGACACTTAATAAAATTGCTCAGAGAACCAGGACATTTGGCAGCAGATTTACCATTTGGCCTGTGCTTGAGCTCAGTGTTCATCTCCTTCTCCCCAACTTACAAATGTTAAATTCAGTACTTATCTTGTCTGGGTTAGGTACTGAAGAACATTTTCTTCCCACAGATACCTGGCCAGCCAGCTTAGCAACATTAAGGGCAATTAGAAATGTGATTGAAGGTTGAGGAAATATTGGATTTTAACACCATTTTTTAACTAAAATTCATGCATGGAAACAAGAAATATGAAAATCCTTCTGCTGTCTTTGAAGAATATCTTCCCATGAATAATTCCCTTTAGACAACACAACATATTGGAAAGTACAAGGGTTATGAGTTCAAAAATATAATTGTCCTCATAAGCCATTAAATGTATTATGTTTGAAAAACACAAAAATTCAAAGTAGGGCCTTAATATATTTAGCAATCAAAAATTAAAATGGTAAAGTCTAGTTCCTTGTAAAAACAACTTCAGAAAACCTCAAGTTTTTCAGTTGGGAAAAAGTTGCTCCCCTCCCCTCAGGTTGCCAGGCAGAGGAAAGTGACTGAAATATCTGTCAGGTGAGAGGAGCTGATATTTCACTTGTTACCAATTTGCATCATTGACTTAGAAGTGTCAAAACTGCCAAAGATAAAAGGAAACTGCTATATTAGGCAGGTTCATGTGGTATCTAAATGATGCTAACACATAATTCAGAAATGTTTAAGGTAATGAAAACATTTCATTTCTGTCAAATCCAATCAGTTATTCTTTTCCAGGAATTCTGTCAATTGCAAAACCTCACTGACTGTCTGTGTGAAATTATTTTACCATTTCAGGCTCCCTGATAGCATAGAGCCTACAGCTAGGATTCACGGGCAGAGATTACCCATCTGCTAGACAGCTCTTTGTAAAGGGCTTGGTGGCCCTGTAAATACAATGAATTTAGCTAAGCCCAGGTGTAGCAACCTACTGTTATTCAGGGTGAAGGGCTGTCAGGACATGGATCCTAACCATATTCCCCATGAGGCAATCTCTTCCCCCAAATTAAAATATATACTCCCTTTGACTTGTGATGTAGATGGGAACACTTAAATCACGTGTTTGATCAATCCTTCTAACCAGGGAATCACTTGCTAGAGTCAATGATAATTTATAATCTAAACTAAATAGTTGGTTAGAAAAGTGTAAATCTAAATAAAAATAAAGTTCCATTATAGTATACCATGTCAAGTGATAATTTTATATTATTTTGTCCCTAATGGGATAGGTTCCACTATCTTATAATAGAACAGTGTTTGAGCAAGACAATTAAGCAACCATTATCAGTGATTTTAAAAATCTAAATGAGGGAAACGGATGTGGCTCAAGAGGTTCGGCGTCCGTCTACCATATGGAGAGACCAGGGTTCGATCCCCGGTACCTCCCGGTAAAAAAAAAAAAAAAAATCTAAATGAGATAGAAAATCAGGATAATAACAGTGCAATTCAAATTGTGAACAGATTCAGACTTATGAACATTATTTTTTTTTTACCATGGATAAAGCTCTTTATTAGTTTTCAGCTTTCAGAAACAATTCAAAGACAAAAGGCGTAACTATAGTTATGGGTTAGAATGTTGTTTACCAATCTTGATAAAATAAGGGTAAAAGTAAAAGTACAGTTGACCAAAGCTGGTGGTGGAGAGAAAGATCCTAATATCCTCAATTCATCAAATTAGGAAATGAGAGCTATTGCCTAAAATTGATGTACATCACCAAAAGATCTTGCAAGGAAAAGGTTAAAGGATAGGTCTAAGTTTAGGAAGGAGAGGGAACTGTTATTTGTTATAAGCGTTTTAGGATAATTTTTTATTTAACCATGCATGCATATTCTATTACTTTGATGAAAAAAATCAGTACCTGTTCAAGCAATTGTCCTTGATGTCCAAAGATAAATGTGCTCCACTCTGTTAGAGCCGATTATGTTCATGGGCCACTCTTTACTCTACTTGGGCTGACCTATCTACACACAACGTTACACTCAAGTTAGGGACAGTGCCACTCCACTCTGCCTCAGTAAAGTTTCATGTCTTTCATACTTTTCCCAGTTCTGTTAACATTTAGACAGTAAATAGGGTTAAGTTCAAGAAGTACCTCTTGGAGGAGTCACTTAAAAACACACACTCATTCACACAAAGACCTCAAGAAGTTCAATTTGTATAAACGCTATTTAGCCAGTGCTTTCCTCATCCAGGTTTGTTTCCTTTATGAACATTATGATTTTCATCTAAGCAAGTTGCCAAAATACATTACCTCTGATTTTATTCAGACTTTACTATCAGGACTCAAAAAGCACATAAGCATCTACAAGTACCAAAACATTTATGATCTTATAATTTTATGGTGCAAGAAAAGGGGCAAAGATAAGGAATACAAATAAATTATATTCTAAAAAGTTACATACAAAATGTCCTTTGACTATTTAATAAAATCAGCCAGAAAAATGAAAGGAATGTTAAGTCTCTATAAGCAATCCTGAACACCATCTGTCATTGTTTCCTTCTATTCAAATGTAAATTGTGAACAGATTCAGCCTTATGAACATTAATTGAATTAGATAGATTTTTAAAAGTCATTGAGAATAAAACAATTTACCACTTAAAAAAAGAAAGCTTTTAAAACATACAAATAACAATAGCATATGAACTTTATCTTTATGATCCTTTAGTCCCTGTTTGCCATAGAAGCACAAAAGCAAACGCTCATGCAGTTGATAAAATAAAAAACGCTATGATTCCAGTGAGATTAAAAACCAAAATTAAGAGCTTCTTGTCAAAGGAACAGGTCATAGATCAGCAGAATTATAGAATGTGCGGCCTGGAAGGAATCCTTAGATCTAACATCCCCGCTTTACCTGACTTATTTGGTGGGCCACAGAGCATATGTATGAAGAAGAGTCATGTTAAAATGGCCACAATTAGGCAACATTTTCACAATCCTGTGACTGTGAAATTCAATGTCAGCATATTTTAAGTGTGTTTAAATGGCTTCTTCACAAACCAGAATAAAACGGGGTATATATCTGTTGAAAATATGTTATGAAGTATAAACACGAGGAAAGAGCTCTAGTTTTCTTAATAGCTAAATCTGATTTAAATAGTCATCCCTGGTAGTAGCTACTTGCAAATCCAACCAATGAAACAAAATATATTCTGGTGCAATAACTCAACATACAGTCATAAAATTAAATGTCTCCTTCACTGCATATATGCAAAACACAAATTATAAGAATTTACCTGTATAGGAATTTAATAACATGATCAAATATATATATATATATTTTTTAAATTCTTCAGGCAGCTTCAGATTTCTTTCCCCCAAGATACCTACTGAATTTTGGGGGATACAGATCTTATTTACTGTTTCTTTACAGTAAAAAAAAAAAAAATCTTGAAAGAGCAACTTTTAAATATATTTGACCTCAAGATATCACATCAAGTACAAAGCATTCTGTAAATACTATAGTTCATATTGTAGGTTTTACAAGATCTTGTTGCCAAGGAACAAAATTATCTTATGAAAATTTTATTAAACTGAGATTTCTACATATTAAAGAAGTGATTAGAATTTATTCTCAGGGTCATTATGAAACTCAAATTTTATGCATTATTATCTTTTTAAGTCTTTAGTGTCTTTTTATGACAAACACAAAATAAAAACTGAGCATTTGCCATTATATGAAACATTAACTAGCATACAATTCTGATAATAGAACTTCAGATTACATAGCAATAATTTGCATAAACTGTAAACTTCTTATTTGGAATTGTATCTTAGGTTTCATATAGTAATAAAAATTCAGCTTCAAAGTTTGCATCAGGGTATTGTTAATCCAAATGCTTTCAGCAGGGCAAGTAGGGAATATAAATGCTCAAGACATTAGAATGTATGCCTGACTTAAATTAATTTTATCATTATTATTTATTATTTAATAGTGTGCCAATTTCCAACTCACCTGATGTTATCGTTGGCCTAAATTTGTCCCCAGGAATTACACAATAATTTCCCATGTTGATTAACTCTCCAAGAACTCCACCTGAAATTATATACTTAGACCATGTCACAAGCAATCGGAGCATAGTTCAGAGAGATGCTGGCCAGCATTCTTCCGGCAGGCTCAGCCACCAGGCCGACAGCCCTCGCGGAAACGATGCTACCAGGGCCAGGCCAACACCATTCTCTTCCGGGTGAAAAATAAGCAGATCCTGGTCAGAGAAAGTGAAAAAGCAGAATGAAAGGAACTTCGCTCTCCCAAAATCTGTTACTAATGGAAGGGCAACTCTCCTCTGGCTGACATAACTCCAGACCATCTGTAAAAAGGTGGAGACTTTGATAGGGTTAAAGTTATGAATGGAGCTGGAATTAAAAGACCCCAAATTTGGTTACACACCTCCTTTCACCTAGGTTCAGGGGAATTCTGTAGGATCCTGTTCAGGTAAAGATAGTGCGATGGAAACAGACCACAACAAAGCTGACCTTACATTGCCTTGAAAGAGAACTAAGGAAACGGGAACCCCAGGTGCATGGGCTCCAGCAGCTGGGTGAGATGCAAAGCAATCACACGCCCCTGCTCCACAGCCAACCTGGCACTTCTCAATCAGGTGCAGTAAAAGGAATGGGTTATATTTTGCCCCTTAGAGGTAACATGTAGAATGTGTAACTTTTAATTAGAAATTTTAATAAGAAAGGCTTTATTAAAATGCAAGCTGCTCTTATTTCAAGTCAGCATGCATTTTCCAAAGGCATTCATTAGCTCTTTTAATAATTAAGACATCAGACCATTATCCATATGAGAGACAATAACAGTTACACAAACACATTTATTTAAAACTAAATTATAAAAATAATTTTAATTATTCTTATGACCACTCAAAATCCCCAAACATCTGATTCAACAGCAATATCCTCCTGTAAAATCAAGAACAAGATATTTCCTATACCATTGCGATTTTCATAGGCAATATGTCAAATTGGATAACAATCTTAAAAGCCCCACAGAGCACAAATTAGCATAAACATTAAAAGCTCATGCAATTATTACAAACCTCTCTGAGAAGACATAGGCTAAAACTAAAAGGAAGACTCTCCAGACTAGGCCTTTTACAATGACTATTGTTAATTTATGTTTTTTTAAAATTTTTAACGAATATAACGTTATTTGAGGAGAGTAAAATCAATAAATATAACAAGTTCAAATGTTTGATCACTAATTTGTGTACATATAAGGTATCAAGCGGATTTCATTTTCCATTTCAGCTGTATGCTAAAACATGTGGTTTGATGGTTAATAAACAGATATATTTTAGTGTTTTCAATCAAAGAATAATATTCATGAATATAAAATTCAGTTGACTTACTTTCACATAAATTTAATATAAATAATACATTAATATATGTTCAATATATATATTTATATAAATTTAGAATTTTCAAATGAAGGTAGTATCATTGAGGGAAAGACTAGAAGATAATTCTACATAAAATCACTTTACTAGCGTACAATATTTTCAACCGGTAATATTAAGAAAGCCTTAAAAATATGTAAATTATTCAATTTTGAGAAAATAAGCATGAGAAATACTTAGTTAAAATGTTAATTCACTTCTTTTATTTTCAGCCAAATGTAAAAAAAAAAATGGTATCTTTAAGCACTTTAATCCATTAAAGACAGTTTAATAAAAACAAAAATGTTGCATGAATATTTTATGTTCTATTAGTTCTAAATTTTACCTAATTTAATGAAGCATAAAATATGTCACAAGAAAATTCATTAAGAATTTCACACATATACAAATATTTATCAATTCTTTAAGCCAAGAAGATTTTAAACCTAAAAATATTCCTTAAATTATTTATTTTTTAAGAAATTCAGAAAAAAATGTTTGCAAAGAGATGTTTTCCAAATTGTGCTCTATAAAATTCAGGACTCCTTTCAATATAATTTAACCATATATACAACAAAAAAAATTAAATTATGAACATCAAATCTACAAATCCATGTAATACATGTGAATTTTTAGCTTTTTTATTATTTACCATATTGAATATTTCCCTATAGATTGGTAATTTCTCTTTTATATGTATTTATATCTACATGGTCATTATTCGTTTTTCATAATTGTCAATTTTCTCCTATTTTTCTTGAATGGACTAACTCACAGTTACATCTTTTCCCAAGAATAAACTTATAGATCAATTTATATAGAACATTTTTCATTTCTTTCTCATTCGTTGTTACTATATGCCTGTCAATTCCTTCTCTCTCCTAGTCTTAGAGTAACTGTGAATTTTGAAAACTGAGAGCTCTTGAAGGCATAAATTTCTTTTTTATCCTTATTTTCATTTAAAAACTAAGTAAGTTTAAAACAAAACCAGAGTATTAAAGTATATAAATAAAAGTTCATAATCTACACCAATCCTCCCACACCCCCAAAATAAATGATCTTAGCAGTGTAATGTGTATCCTTCCAGGACTTTGTACCCATCTTCTGTTGATGGGATGTCTCCATATTATATATTTATTGAGTGTAATTAAAAAGGATCATAGCATGAATATTAATGTGCAGTTTGATTTTTACACTCAACAATATACCTTTAACTCCCTATCAAAGTTTGGTATATACAAATCTACCTCATTGTTTTTAATGGCACCATTTATATTTGACAATATGGATTTTCACAGTATAAAAAGAATCCCTTGGAATTCATAGTATGAAAAGAATTAATCAGTATGGTGAGATCTCCAAGAAGGTAAGAAGGCATGGAATACAGAGCATATGATAAAGGATAAAGAGCAGTTAACATGAAAGGGCAAATTATAGCTGGGTTTACATACAGGTAGTTTTGTAGGATTGGCGGCAGGACATTTTGTCAGTTTTGTCTGACTTCTCTTTTCTCTGTAAAATAGAAGATATATTTAGCTATAGATAATGATAGAAGAGTGTTTGTGATGGATTTGGTACTGTGTCAAGTTGGCTAAGTTGAAACAACTTTGCCAGAATTCTTTTCCTTTATGGTTCTGAATTAAGTTTGGCTTCAAGCAAAATGCACATGAGATTTGGAAGGTGGGAGGGAAGTGGCAGCCATTGCGCTCTGATGGCTGCTGTAAGGCATGAAGCTCTGTTAGCAGCTTGTATATGTTTTGCCTTATCTGCTGGCTCACCTTGGTTGAGTAACAGCCAGCCCAAAACTTCTCATCTCCTACTGACTCTCCTAACTCTTCATTCAGTTTCCCTGTGTCCTGGGAGAAGTGTATGTGCAGCTCTGTGATGAAGGTTATCGGCTCCTGCAAGTAACACTACCACTATTAAAGAGAAACAGAAACGGATTCCAGTTTGTGCATAGAAATTCCTGTTTGTCCTTGCTGTCTCCTACTACCCCTTCCTGTCCAATTTTTCTTCCATTCGCTGACCTTCAAGATGTACAGTGGCTTTAGATGCTTAGCAGATGCAGAAGAAACAACCTTCCTTAGAATTCTTTCTCTGGTCCCACAGTTTCAAAAAGGTCTAATCATTATAATAAATCCTTTTATCTTATATAACTCATTGTGGCTCTGCTTCTCCAATCAAACATTATCTATATAGTTGGTATTCTTAAATATTTCAGGGATTTTTTTCAATTGTGAAAGAAAGGCAATTTGAAGTAACTTAATTAGGAAAAAAGAAATGCATGGCTATCTTAACCGGGAACTACAAAACTGATGTGACTTTAATCACACCTGGCAAAATGGGCACAAAAGATGTCAGCACAACTCTTTCTTTCTCCATTTTTAGTTCAGCTTTCCTCTTGGCATTGGCCACATTTTCAAGCTTGTTTTCTCTATGCAATGACCTTTGGAATATCCGGGTTTGTATTTCATCATCCTAGCAACTATGGAATAAAGAGGAACTACCTCTTTTCCAATAGTTTCAGCAAGATTTTATAATTGACTTTCATTGAACCAGCATAAGTCATGGATTCTCCCTTACATCAGTCACTGCCAGGATGATGGAGAGCATTGATTGGCCAAGGCTGGATCATGTGCCCATCCCTGAAACTCTGAGGTGGGTCAGGCCAAAGTCAAAAGCATAAATTGAATGTGTAGACAAAATGGTTTTATAATGGAAAATCATGGTGATGTTCTCAGCAAATGGAGGAATGGATTCACAACAGAGAAAAACAACAGTATCCACTACAGGAAAACTGACAAGACTTGACATATCAGTGTGGATAAGGAGAGCGAGAGCATAGGTAGGGATGCAGAGAAGGATTTATGGATAGCACTAAGGGCCAAGCCGCAAGTGGAATCTTGAATGGATAGTGGCACCAACCTTTGTAATTTTGATTTTCCGGAACATTGGTCAGTAGCATGGGTATGAGAACAGACAAGAAAGTTGAGCTCTAGGGCAGAAGCTGTTTCCTTGCCTTTTTCAGCTTCTGCAAGCTGCCCATATACCTTGGCTCATGACTCCTTTCCACCATATTCAAAGCTACTAACAGAGCATCATTCTGACTCATATTCTGTAGCCACGTCTCCCTCTCTTACTATAGCCCTGAAAAGTTCTCCATTTATAAGGTCTCATGTGACTATATTGGGCCCACCCAGATAATCAAGGATAATCTCCCCATCTCTCACTTTGTACCTTCAATCACATCTGCAAAATCACTTTTGCCATATAAGCCAATTTATTCATAGATTCCAGGGATTAGACTCTGATAGATGACATATATTTCTACCCCAAATGTAAGCACCTCTTTCTTTGAATAGGGTTGTCATGGTTAGGCTAATGTGTCAAATCAGCTAGGTAATTGTGTCCAGGTGTTAGCTCCAGCAAGCACTGGGCTAATTGTAATACAAGAGCATTTATGGACTTCGATCACCAGTGAGTTTACTGCATGGATGGCTGATTACATCTGCATCAATCAGGGAGACTGCATCATCATTGGGTGACACTTTTATCCAATCAGTTGAATGTCTTAAAAGGGGAAGTGATTTCAACTTTCAGAGAGAATTTCCCAGCTCATCTTTGGACAGCCAACTTCTCCCAGAAACTCATCAAGGACCTTTCATCAGACTTTCATCAGAGCCCCTGGCTTGCAGCCTGCCTGTGAAACCTGGACTTGTGCATCCCCACAGTCACATGAGAGACTCTTATAAAATCTCATATTCTTGACAGATATCTCCTGTTGATTCTGTTTCCCAAGAGAACCCTGACTAATATTGGGTACTTGGTACTGGGAGTGGTTCTTGAGGAACAGAGTCTTAAACATGGGATGTCTGAGGTGGTTCTGTGAGTTTTGCAATTGGCTCTCTGCTCCAATTGGACACAAGGGTACTAATGACTCCCTTTCCAATAATGAAGAGGTAGCTAACAGTCCATGGTGTGAGCTGGCAATAGAGATTCACAAAATATCATCACTGGATTCCCCTACTTCCACACTTATGGGAAGCATGGATCTGGGTGAGAGTGTTTCAACACCTTAACAGAATTTTCTGGAGTCAAAAAGTATAATGATGTTGGCTGGCTCCTCCTAGATACTCTGGATACAGTTACAAAAGAAAGAGATGAGCTAAAGTCTTCAAATTTGAACCTTAAATACCGCATGAATGATATAAAAGTTTCTACATGAGCCTTGGAAGAATTTTGTCTCCTGTAGCCACAGACTTGAGATATCTGAGAATCAAAACCAGACTCTCATTGTACAAGTAGCAGAATTACAGAGGAAACTAAAATCTCAACCTCGCACGGATTCTGCAATTAAAGTGAAGGCATTGATTGGAAAGGAGTAGAACCCCGAGGATTGAGATGGAGACATACAGGATGATGATAATATTGGTGGGGACAGTGGAACTCTATTTTCTGCTGAGACTTTATCAGATAAACCTGCAATGGCCTGCCCTGTGAAGACCATGCCTTGTCAACCTTGTATCATCCAGCCTTCAGCCTGCCCCAGGGAGTCCAGACCTCCTTCCAGCCCTGAGGTGGGTACCAGCCAAACTGCCCCAGAGAGTCTGGACCTCCTCCTACCCACGAGGCAGGTACCAGCCAAACTCCAGCATGCACTGCCCAACTTCCAGTCTGCCCTGAGGAATCTGCCTTCCAACCCCTGCCTGAAGAGTTTAATCCTGTCTCACCAGAAGAAAATGCAAAGGAATGCCCTGAGGTCAGTAGCCTGCAAGACATCTCCAATCCTTCTCCTTCCCCACACCCACCACCCCTCTTGTCTTCCAGACCTATTACTAAACTAAAATCACAACAAGCCCCCAAAGGTGAAATACAAAGTGTGCCCCATGAGGAAGTACACTATACTTTGAAAGAACTGCATGAGTTTTCCAACTTATATAAGACAGAAATCAGGGGAATATGTGTGGGAATGGATACTAAGGGTATGGGATAATGGTGGAAGGAATATAAAGTTGGATCAGGCTGAACTTATTGATATGGGCCCACTAAGCAGAAATTCTGGATTCAACGCTGTAGCTCAAGGGTTTAGAAAGGGCTCTAACAGTTTGTTTGGGTGGCTGACTGAAACATGGACCAAAAGATGGCCTAACATGTCTGAGGTTGAGATGCCTGATTTGCCCTGGTATACAGTAGTTGAGGGGATTCAAAGGCTTAGAGAGAATGGAATGCTAGAATGGATTTACCATTTGAGACCTGCCCACCCACCCCAGAAATGTCCAGAGGACATACCTTTAACCAGGACTGTGAGGAATAAATTTGTACAACTAACTCCATCTTCTCTGAAGAGCTCTGTGGTTGCTCTTCTCTGCAGTCCAGATATTACTGTAGGGAGGGTATAATGGAATTGGAATCCTTAAACATTATGGGGATGATCGGATCTCGGTCCAATAAAAGTCAAGTATTGGCATTTAATCACCAAAGGCAAGGTGGGCGTGGCTACCACAACGAAAAACAGATTCAAAACACCACACAGAATAGTCTGAGTCACATGGAGTTATGGCATTGGCTAATAGATCATGGAGTACCTAGAAGTGAAATACATGGGCAGTCTACTAAATTTCTTCTGGATCTGTACAAGGAGAGAGTTCTAGGTCGAGTGAACAAAACCCTAACTCAAATTACAGATGCAAAGAACCACAGCCAGCTGAAGTGCTTGCTGAAGGTAATGGGAACATGGAATGGGCAGTGGAAGAAGGTAGTGATAAATATGAACTTCAACCATGTGACCAGTTACAGACTTGAGGACTGCAATAGTCATGAACCCTTCTTCCTTGTTTTGAGTATGATTGTATATGTACACAAAACAAATTTCTTGTTTTCTCCCCCAACATTTTCTCCTATCATATGAAAAGTTGTATTAATTTCACATCATAATATTTAAGGATGTCAAGTTTAAGAGTGACTATTACCCAAGGACTTGCACCCTATTCTGTGGGGAACTAATGCATTTCCAGTTGTACGCAGGGGAGTTGAACATTGTTAGGTGGAAATATATATATATGCTTGTCTGTTATTGTTTTTACTTAGAGACTAAGTATTGTTTAGGGTAATGTGTATGGTTGCCAAGTTGACAAGGGGTGGACTGTGATGGTTAGGCTAATGTGTCAACTCAGCCAGGTAACTGTGTCTGTTAGGTCCAGCAAGCAGTGGGCTAATTGTAATACAAGAGCATTTATGGACTTTGATCACTAGTGAGTTTACTGCATGGATGACTGATTACATCTGTATCAATCAGGAAGATTGCATCAGCAATGGGTGATGCTCTTATCCAATCAGTTAAATGCCTTAAAAGGGAAAGTGAATTCAACATTCAACATTTTGGACTCATCAAGGAACTTTCATTTGATTTTCATCAGAGCCCCTGGCTTGCAGCCTGCCTGTGGAACCTGGACTTGTGCATCCACACGGTCGCATGAGAGACTCATAAAATCTCGTATTATTGACAGATATCTCCTGTTGGTTCTTTTCCCGAGAGAACTGTGACTAATACAAGGGTCTTCATTTCTTTTACATTTATGAGATGTTTGGTCTTAAATCTGTCAATTTATTGTAGGTCTTTTGCTTCAAACACGTTTATAAATTAGAACAATATCTGTTTTAGTTTCCTAGGCTGCTTAAAGCAGATTCAATGAAATTGTTTGGCTTAAAAATGGGAATTTATTAGCTTCCAGATGAGGCTGAGAAAAATGTCCAATTCAAGCTATCATCAAGGTAATGCTTTCTTCCCAAAGGTAATGCTGCTGGCGATCCTTGGCTCCTCGGCCACATGACAAGAAACACGGCAGGGACTGCTGGTGTCTCCTTTCTCTTCAGGGTTTCATTGATTTCAGCTTCTTCTTCCATGGCTTTCTCTCTCCCTCTAGGTATTCATTCTGTTTATAAAGGTCTCTGATAATAGTATTAAGACCCATCCTAAATGAGTTGGCCCACACCTTAACTGAAGTAGCCTCATCAAAAGGTCCTACTTACAATGGGTTATATCCACAGGAATGGATTAGATTTAAGAACATGTTTTTTCCAGGGTACATACAGCTTCAAAACCACAATAGCTAATAAATAAGATAAATTATATCTTTAAGTTTTTTGTGGTTCTCATTGTGATTGTTGTGTCCAAACTTCTCTCTCTTTTTTGAAATTTCAGAAGAATAAATGGGTGGTAAACATCCTGAAACCTAGTTCATTGTAAAATATATTTCTGTTAACTTCACACATGTGCCTATGTCACTGGTTGGGAATTCTTATATCACAACTTTTCTCCCAAAAATTTGGTACAATTTTTTACATTGATTCTGGATTCTAATATTGTAGAGGGTACATCTTAAATCTGTATAATTTTTACATTACATCTGACATGTTTCTCTTTCTTGGATACTTGTATGATTCTTTGTCCTTAAAAATAAATTTTTCTAAAATATATATCTGCTTGATTGATTTTCATTATATATGCTTGTCGCAAATAATTATATATATAGACATTTGTCTTCCTTCAATTTTCCTTCAATTTAGGAATAATTTTCTTCCTTCAATTTTCAGTTTTTCAGATATATTTGGTTTTCTTACTTTTAATTATACTAATTAGTATTAGTTTATATAAATTACATGATTTTTTTTCTAACCAATTTCCTGGCTTTGTTCTTTTTGTCTGTATCCTGGAACACTTTTTTTCAACCATGGCCCATGTTAATTATTCTGTTTTCAGCAGAATCAATTTTATATTATACTTTTTCTCATTTAGTTTTAGGTTCTATATTGACATTCTCTGTTCTCTTAAATTCACATTAGCCATGCCAGCAAACTTTTCATTTCAGTCTGTTTTATTGGTAGCATATTTTTTCTCTCTTGTTTTACAAAACTTATGCTTTAATTTCCTTAAGAATACAAATTGATGCTGCCTCAAATCTGGTAATAGTCTATTTCCTGGGGTAAATCTTCAAATGCATGCTTGTGAAGCAATTTTTGCATGTCTGCTAGGATGAAATGTGAATTATTAATTTGTGACAGATCAGCAACTTCAGTCAATGAGTAAAATGTTTTATTTTCTTTTATCAGCCACTCCCTGGCATGTCATTGAGAAAAATGAAAAATTATTTTGCTAGATTCAAAAGACCTATCAGGAGGAAGCCCAAGTGAAAAGAAATATAATAACTATAAAACTGATTTTCCCTTCCACTTAAGATAAACAGGAAAAGAGAATGGGTGAGGTAGGAAAAATAACTGAGAATCAATAGTGACTGTGAAATTTTCTAAGTTGGGGAAAGAGGTTAGGGGAGGCATGGGCATTGGCTCTCCCCTTAAAGGTGTTATCAGTGACAGGGATGGAAATGAGAGAGGAGGGTAGACCTCAAGCCGTCTAGATTTCCAATAGTCAGTAGATTTGTATTAGCCTTCTGAACCAAGTTGCAATGAGTGGTCAGTGCCTGTGCTACACGGTTGTTAAATACCTTTTAACATCGCACTTCTTGCAGAGATGGTAGCATAACACATATAAGCTGAGAGGAGTTCCCAGACTTCCTGAGAGTTTTTCAGTGGAAATAGTTATGGTGGAGGTAGGGAACTCAGAATGAGTCAAGGAAGGAAGTCTTTAGTGCACCCCAATATGTAGAAATGCAGACAGGAACTACTCATCAGGGAGGGGGTATGGGACAGACAGCAGCTGTAGCCCTTTGGAATGATCCATGTCCCGGAGCTTCAAGTACCATGTACTTGAGCCACAGCCAGCCCCTGTCCATGAGCAGAAAACAGACTACACAGAACTCAGTGGCTAAGGACAGCAATGACAGCCAGAAGATGGGACTGAGAACATGAATCCAACCTTTTCTACCACCAACCTGGCACCAACATGTGACTTACGGGTACTCCCCTTATTTTTCTGTTGCTGTCCCACAAAGGCCAGAGAGCTCACTCCAGGAGAGTATAAAGCAGAGACAGAAGAAGTGAAAAGACAACCTGAGGTGGTAGTTTTTCTCTCTTTTTTTTTTTTCTTTTCCTTGATTTTGACCAATTTATACATCCCGAGTTGATGAGGGGGAAAAAAAATCACAACGTTCAACTAAGTTTACCTTGAAATTATTAGATTATTTTCTCTGCCAGGAACTAGTCTGGAGTCTCCAATTCAAATTACAGTCTATTTTAGAAATAAAGCAAGTTAGTATTATTATACTTCGAGTCCATACTATGAAATATTATACAAGGTATATTTATATATATTTGATTCAGAATTTTTGTTTAATTTTCTGTGTGTGTTTGTTTTATTGGTCATCCATATTTAAATGGGAACAAGTCTAAACAGGCCTAGTAATGCTTTATTCCCGCCCCCCCCCAAATTGTGTAGAGAACTTTCTCTTCTAGCCCCTGCCTGTGACTTAAGTATTAGAGTTTATTTGAGACGTAGGTTTTATATTCTACATTTAGCCATACAACAAACAGTATGTGGAAAGTTTGGTGGCTTCAGAAAAAAAATGTTTGTTTTAAGTTGTATTTGGTTCTTTTAATTATGCTCATTGTAACTATTGTGAGTTTTGGGGGTTTGGATGATGGGTAAGCTCCCCCAGTTCTTTTGTTTGGGGTTGTTCATTGGATTTAGAATTAAATGACAACATTGCTGAGAAACCAGGTCAGAACAAAACTGAAACTAACGAGTCTACGCATTTAGCCATCTTCCCCATTTTAACTGACTTGCTGAAGCTGGCATTTGCTGCAACAATGGCTCCTTGTAGGCTGTTTCCCGAATCTTTTCCACGACCCAACCTTGCCTCTATACCCCTTCCACGTCCAGAAGAGAGGGATCTCGCTCATACTGAAAGTTGCATACCACTATTAAGAATGAAGCTCAGAGAAAGGAGTAACTACACCATCTGTCTCTGAGCCAAGTCACTAGGGCCCGCATCCCTCCAAATAAGTGTATATTTTAGGGGTGGTCAAAGGTTCTTCCCATAATTTCCTGAAATACTTCCCTACTTTCTTAGGAATGGAAATTGTACATTTTCTCCCGATCCCTTCCTTTTTTTTTTGGCTCAGTCTGAATTGTCTGGAGTATGTTGTTGGCAGCATTTCATAATTTCAACCGTGCTGGAGTTTTTTTCTACTTTTTCCCTTCTCTTATCTCTCTATAGTTGTTTTGATCCATTTCTTCTGTGTCACCTTTTACACTCCCACCTCTCTCAAAATCTCCCTACGCCACACGCTTTTTCATCTTTAAAATATTGATATAGCCTACCAAGACAACTCTGGGAAAACAAACAGGCCTAGAGGAAAGAGACTGGCAAGCTGCCTTAGCAACAGCATCTGGCAGTAGCAGCCAGCTGGGGGCTAGCAATGCTCTGGTGGAGAACATATCAATGCAAACTTCAGAAAGCTGAGAGCACAGTGTTGGCTTTGTGGGTCCCTCAGCCTGAATCTATGGTGATTTATCTGAATCCCGGTGCTACTTTAGTGTCCTGATAGCTATAGGACGGATGTGCTGGTTGACCTGAAGCAGTTGTACTTATCCCATCACCACACAGAAAAACTGAAGGGCAAGAGACACACAGCCTGGGGCAGTGCAGTGAACTTTGGCTGAAGTAATTGTAAAGCTACAGGGGCAATCCAGAGCAATAAACCAAGTTCCCCAGTCATTTACCATCCTCTTATAACCACCCCTGCATTGCTCTATGATAATAAATTAGTAGAGCTGGCTAAGGAAGGCACTCCTAGGGTAAGACAAGATTAATACCAGGGCTTCACAAGGGAGTGCTCTCATTCCCAGGACAGACACAATGCTATGTCTTTGCTAATAATAGACGTTCAAGAAATAAGGAGCAGAGAAAGTAGCAGAAATTGCTAAAAAGAAAATACCATATCTTATTTTTAAAAAGAGATAAGAGCATATTCAATATTTCTATTCACATTTCTGAGGGAATATATCTTTTATGCCCTAGGAAGAGTGACAAAAAACTCCAAGTAAAACCATTTAATTTTGCCTCTTGCTGAAAATTGGATTTTATACAGCTCTATATAAAACTCCACTGCATGTATTCAAGTTATGAGATTCTTTTTACCATGAAATTAGCTCCTGCAATACTTTACCATATAGGGAGACAGAGTAAAAAATGATCTTGATTTTCTTGAGTAATTACCATAAAATTAAATTATAATTGTAGAATCTTTTTAGTACATTCAACTAAAGCTAGGGACTAATTTTCTTAATTTATTCATTAAAATTGATTTAAAAAATTATTGAGTATCTACACTATACTAAGAACCCTCTTAGGAGTTTGGGATAAACAGTTCAATAAAAAATTGTCACAGTAGATGAGGTACCACTGTAAGCTAATAATTACAAGGGAATGCAGTGATTAGGTACATTGGACTTTTAAGGTAGGTCTTGCAGAGGTGACATATGGGCTGGGTATAGAAGGATAATTTGGAGTTCATGGGCAGAGGGCATTTCAAGATTACAGCCAGAAAGAATAAAATGAGCAAAAGCAGAGCTATATAAGTATCTATGGTGAACTCAGGGAAGAGTGAATCTTTCTAAGATACTGAAGTACAGAATATATTAGAAATGCTATGAAATTAAAATGAAAAGAGACCTTATGTCTGATAATGAAAGACTCTGGGCACCATACTAAAGACCGTTAATTTTGTTTGGCAGGCAAATGGCAACATTTGACCATTTTTAAGTTAAAGACAGGCATGAGCAGATTTTCATGTTATAGTAATATGAAGAACAGTGAGAAAGGGTGAGATCCAAACTAGGGAGAAAAATCCATCTAATTTCAATCTCTAAAAACATAACTTCTTATCATAAAGTTGTATATAGTTAAACATTTTTGCTGGTCATATAAACTCAAGAAATGATATCCCTTGTTTCTAAATAGAAATAAATAATTGTCAAAGCATTATTTATACTTTCTATGTCCAGAGACCAATGTGAAAAGTCCGTATGTATAGTAACTGTTTCAGAAGGCCTCAACTTAACTTGATATTCCTGACATCCGTTTTGTATTGGAATGTTTTATAGTCTCTTTTTATGATGAAATATTTCAATAAAATGCCTGGGGGAGGCATCATCTGTCTCCTGGAATCAAAATAGAGAGATTCCTGCTTTTGAGTTGATTGGCTGAAATTTGAAAGCATACCAATGGCCCCAAGGATAAAGAGAATTCCATCAGGTGAACTCCCTGAAGACAAACCCATATGATATAATGCATTTGCAGGTTTGCTGCCACTTTCTATTAATGATTTTCCACTAAGCCTATTTTCTTTTAATTATTTTTCACATAATATATTTTCAAATTGCTAGTAATATATAATTATAACAATGCAAGAAAGGTGCACACACAAAAAAATAGTCTTCTCCTACCTGACTTTAACTCCATCCCCTGTGATAATCTACCCAGTGTTTGACATATTTTCTAATTTTCTCAGAAACATCAGCTAAAGCTGAAAACAATAGGTAGTAATCACTTCTTTATTGAAAAAAAAAAAAGCTGTAAAGCAGATATGGACTTGATAACAGGTGATCCAATCTTATCCTTCAGCTCATGTAAACTGAAAGAAAGCAGTGGTTGAAAGGAGAATGTTTGAGCAATGAGTTGCCTTTGGTCGGGTGTACAGTAACATTTCCTCCCATCTCCCCTTTTAACATGGCAGAGACTTCTTTTATACTGTGAAAGCCAAATCGAGAGGGCTCCTAGAAAAAGGGGAGCTTGGCCTACCTTCTTCACTAGTGGCATGATAACCTGCAGAAACTTATAGATCCTCACCGTTACAACAGAGAGTTCAGCAAAACGCCTTGGGTAAGCAAGAAATAGGTCTCTATGAATTTGGAGGTGTCCGCTCCATGAATATCAGGAAAGTGCTTTTATCCCTCCTTGGGCATGTAGCTGGAACAGCTACATCATGGGAAAGCAAGAAGAGAGGGCAATAGTGGGAGCAAACTGACTCCCAATATTTGGGAGTTTACATGAGCCCAGTGATCTCAAAGAAAGATAGCCAGACTTAAGGGATGAAGTACCCACCCAGGAAGGAGTCCTGCTGAGATGGACATGCCAGAGGTAATAAGCTCTGGATGTGCCATCAAGAGCAGGAGGTGGATAAGGGTTTATTTGGAGGTCACAAAAGATCAGCTGCTGATTGCTTTACCCATGTCAATCAAGTGCTGAGACCATGGCAGAACTTCCAAAGAAGTTGCCTGTCTATGCTCAAGGAAAAACGGTGGTTGAATCTTAATAACACAATGCTGAGCCAAAAAGCTAGACTCAGAAGACTATATTTACAAGAGTCCCTTTTATGGAGTTCAGAATCAAACAAAACTAAACACAGTCATATTTTGATAACTATTTTTTCAGAAGTAAAAGAATGGCAAACATAAGTTTTAATATATTTGTTACCTTCAAGAGATAGGAAAGGATAAAAAATAGAGGAAGACCACAGAGGTAGATGTAAATTAATATAATTGTTTAAGTTTGGGGCTTGGGTGGCATTATGGCTTGAATTGTGTCCCCCCAAAAGACTGTTGAAGTCCTAACACCCAGTGCCACAGAATGTGGCCTTATTTGGAAATAGGGTCATTTCAGATTGAATTAGTTAAATGAAGATAAGGTTGTACTGGACTGGGGTGAGCTCCTAATCCAATATGACTGGTGCCATTTTAAGAAAAGGGCAAGAAATGTGACAACAGAGGTAGGGATTGAAGTACTACAGCTGCAAGCCAAGGAACACCAAGAATTGCCAGCAAGCCACTAGAAACTAGGAAGAAGCAAGGGAGGTCTCTCTCCTACATGCTTCAAAAGGAGCATGGCCCTGCCAACACCTCAATTTTGGACTTCTAGCCTCCAGAACTGTAAGAGAGTACATTCCTGTTGTGTTTAGCCACCCTGTCTGTGGTAATGTGTTACAGCAGCCCTAGGAAACTACAGTATGTGAGGAGTTTGAGTGTATTCATTAATTACTAAATATAAATAAATGTTCAAATGAATGAAAATGGCCTTTGCACAGGCCAATTATGCCAGTATATCATAAACTTAAAATTATGATTCATCTATTTCCGTCCACCAGAGATCTGTTTTTAGGAAAAAGGAAGAGTCTCACTGTATTATCTATGTCCTCTATTGCAGTTTAAAAATAAACCAGTTACCATTATATTCCAGTTGTATTTTAGAAAGCAGTATTAAAGTTTTATATATCCATGCTAGGTATAAGTTGAGACTATGCATTAAGCATTCATAGGATGTGCTGCCCACCATGTGCCCCTCCCCAGGCCTGCTTTCACCCTCAGCTCTTGATGCTCCAAATTCAGCTGTAAACTAATTTCATTTATTTGCTGTTCATAATTTTGCATTTGGTGAATCATACGGCTTGAATGACTCCTTCTTCAAGCCCACCTTGCTGGCTCTCTTCTATAGAATCCTCAAAATCCATAGCTGGTTTCCAGCCCTGACATAGATGTCCTCAAATTTCTTCACTCATTTATTGACATTATGGAAGGTGGAGCAAATTGAAATCATGGGCTAAAATCCCCATGTTTGTAACAGAAGTGACCTCAATGAAAGTTTTAAAAAATTAATGTGTTTTACATAAATATTTAATATACTAGATCCAAGAACTAATCAACTCTCATTGAATTCTTATAGAAGAAATTTTCTATTCTCTCCTATCTAGGAGTAAATCTATTTCAAACAAGTTTTTTGAACAAAAGATGCTGAATACTCTTCTGGTGTTACTGTGTTGCATATCCCATGGTTCTTTAAGTCATGGAGTGTCAGCAGGTTTCCTCTGGGTTCATCTCCAATTACTTGCATTTTTTTGGGCATGGGAAAGTAGAATAGTGAGGCCAGTCTGTCTTCATTTTTGCACACTATTTGGGCGATGGCATTAATTTGAGAAACCTTCAAATGATCCTCGCCTTAAGGACCTCAATCTGGCTGTTACCTCTGAGTGGGATGTTCTTCCCCTACTTATCTGTTTAACTCCATCTCTTCATTTAAGCTTTTGCTCCATTTTCAGCTTCTCAATGAAACCTACCTACCATGACATCCCTATTTAATAACACAAATTGCCTTCCTATCCCAGGATCAACAATACTCCTTATCCTTAATTTTGCCAAAAGATTTATCACTTTTTAACTGTTGGAGATTGAATCATGTCCCCCATCAAGACAAGGTCTTAGTCTTCATTCCTTGAATGTGAATCCATTTGTAAATAGGATCTTTAAATATGTTACTGTGAGGTAAGGTGTGGACTCATTTGAGAATAGGATCTTTGACGATCTTATTTAGATAAGGCCAAACTGAATCTGGGTGGGCCTTAATCCATATGCCTGGAGTCCTTATAAGGCAGAGGGAATTCAGACACTGTCAGTCAGTAGAAGCCAGAAGTCAGATGCAGCCACAAGAGGAGACCAAGGAGACAGATGGCCATGTGAAAGAGGCAGAAATGCAAGCCAAGGACTCCCAAGGATTGTGCCGAGCTAGCCTCCAAATGCCACAGACGCTGGGAAAAATCATGGCCTAAGGAGACCTTGATTTGGGACTTTTAGCCTCCAAAACTGTGAGACATAAAATTCCTGTTCTTTATGCCCACCCATTGTATGGTATTTTTCACAGCAGTCCTGAGAAACTAAGACACTAAAATACTGCATTATTTACTTATTTTTATATTTACTATTATTTTATGACACCTCCAGCTAGAATGTAAATAGGCATCTTTGTGTCTTTTATTTGCTGATATATCCCAAGCACTTAGAGATACATATTGCCTCTACATACACTTAATAAGTCAGAGTGCAACAAATAGGTGAAGTTTTAACATGTTCATAGCACCATTCTCAGTTTCTAGTGATGTCTTTTCCCATTTTCATATTGCATATTGAATACTCAATTCAATAGAACTCTGGAGTGGGAGGGTTAGATTCCAGAAGTTATGTTGCCATCTTGTCAAAATGCCTCATAATTTAATAATGAGAACTATCATTCCGAAGCTTAAATGATTTGAATGTCTGTCAAATGTCTTCTCTTCCCATTGGAAATATACAGAGTAAGCCAATTTATTATCAAAATGGGAGGTGATCTTGTTAGCATGGAAACAGAGGAAGAGGTATAAGGTGAATGATTTTAATTGCCTATGACTGCAAAAAAGGTTAATTTGATGCATCCATCCTTCTTCAGGGAGAAAGACACAAATAAATATTTGTGCTTGTTCATCAAATATTCTGCTCTTCCATGCAGAATAGTGCAAACACACTGGGATTTTCTGCTCTTCGGGCCTTGCATTTACAAATTCCATGCAGACTCTCACACTGTTATCACAGGTGGGGTTTTTTTGGTGTTATTTTTAGATACAACAGCATTGCAGTCTTGCCTTCTAGAGTGTGCAGACAGGACACCTTTGATTAGATTTTTCAGTTCTCACTAAAGTCTTTGGTCATACAGTTGCAGACAGTCTCATGGATTGTGTTATTTCTGCAGCTCGATGATCCTCATACATTGCATTTGTATTCTCCCAATTTCATATTTAATGGGTAATTTTAACTTCTGTCTGGGAAAGGCATCTTACCATTGTGTTCCTACTCTGATAACATTTACTTACCTCGAAAACCTTGAGTGAGGGTCAGATCCCTTAAAGTATAAAGGAGTATTCCAAAACCATGTCATTTAAATATGATACGGCATTTTATCCTTTGGTATTGAACTTTAATTGGTACCACTCCCAACTTCAATGATAGGAATTTTATGCCCACCATATAAATTGACAAATGCTTTGTGGAACCTTGATTCTTTTGGTCATACCAAGTTCCATGCCATCTATTTAAATATCTCCATTAAACAAAATTTAATTAAAATATCTATCACTTTGAACAAATCATTAAATTTAAGAGATGAGAAATATTTTATATCCAATAGCATTCTCATCTTAACAATAATTCATGTATCTGACATGAATCCAATACTTTTCTGAGCAGATGAATTACCATTAACAGCTCTTAAAATTTCTTTTTTTTACACTGAGTTGTCCAAATTATTATATTCCTAGTTATTAATAAACAAGTCCAAATAAGTCTCCCAATAATTTAATAGATTTTCCCACACTGTTTATTGCTTCTCATTAAGTTTATTCTAAAATTCAGGTCTCAGCCAAGTTCTGTATGACTTAGAATTCAAATATATAAATGACAGGAAAGAACCTTAGATTCAAATATACAACAGAAATTTCATAGGACTAGGCATGGTATGAAACTGCAGTTCTATGTATAAATTTATGGATCAAATTTTCATGGATAATAGAGATTTAAAAATAAACACAATAACAAAACAGAGGGTTCCATTTTTATTTAGGAAACCAAAATCTCCAAGGCTTTCTGAAATAATGGTGGTTTAACTATTCCAAAGAGTTAAAAGATAATTTCAGAAACCAAGAATCATTTATGAAGTTGAGTGGTAAGACCCTTATCTCAACCAAGGGAAATAATGGAAGCACAGTATTTATCCACAAGAGGAAATATATAAGAATGATCAAAGATATTTAGAAAATTATTTTGCGGTATGGATTCTGAACCTAAATAATAAAACCTGGGACATGAAAAGAGCTATGGGCAACATCATCTGTACTTCTGTGAATAAGCTGACATCAAAGATGTCTCTGAGGTTTTGATCCCTTCCTGAAAGCAGTCACCTTAGTGCTATGCTCCGCTGAAGCTTGAACATCTTGCTTTCAGACATTCTGAATTGTGTAGTCATTAATAAAAATTCAGAAAGTTATTCTCATCATGTTCCCTCTCAAACCTCATGAGAAATATTATGCACAAATGTAAATGCTTCCTGCTAGTAAAGTGAAGTTGCGGATACAACTTTTCCTATTATCATAAATATTATAGCTGGCTCCACATACAGGATTATGTGCCTGTGAGCACATCTATATGCAGTGTCAGAAGAGTCTGACCCAAATTCTGAGAACTATATAAGGCCATTATTTCTAACCTCAGCAGAATGGTAGGAGGGGAAGCACGCCCAAGGAAAAACCAATTTAACTCCTTTTAGTTGCCTTTCAGATAAATCAAAGCCAAGATTGCTAAGTCTGAATGTCTTATGAGTATCTTCTAAAAATTTTAAATAGCATTCTACCCTTGAACAGGACAAACCTTGAAGATGCAGTTGCCTTGATAGAATGTATAGGTTTAAAAACTCAGGAACAAATTGTGTGTGATTATATGGGATGGTGGGGAAGGGGTCACTTAAACCTAAATTTCCTAGATATGGGCATGTTTTTGGTTACCAATTCATTTGTCTTACTGCCTTTCACCTGGTTTGCTTCCATATAATTCTAGCTTTAAATTTAAAGTAAAGAAATAAGTTTCACTATTGCTATGGAATAAAATGAAGTCAATGAATTAGAAATAACAAATACCTGGATCCATTAGATAGAAGATAAAGTCTAGAGACTTGGATGTAAATTTCACTTCTACAACAATTAATTGTTTGAAAGAATATTTTTTAAATGAACTTTACCAATACCTGCATATACAAAATAAGATAAATTTGATAAATTCTTTAAAATTATAAATACAAGATTTTTAAAAAAAATTCCTTCAAACTCTTAGCATTTCAATTCTGACAATCTTTTCTCTTAACTTTTTTCCTATATCCAACATGAAAAAATACACTGACACTTGATTCTTTAAAGAATTTTATTATATGTGATGAATTGTTTAGAAAGACTTTCAAACCAAAAATTAAAATATGTATTTCTAACAACTACAACATAATGCATGAAAGTTCCTAAAGGGTCAGATGCTTATAGAACATTTTAAAAAGAAAATAAATCTCCTTTGCTCACTCAGGCTTAATCAACTACCTATAAGCTACTTCGAGCCTTTTGAGTAAATGGGAAAAGTGACAGGAAAAGGGAGAGAATACAAGGAGAAAGAGCTGGCAGTTAACAAGGTAGGGGCATTGGAGCTCTGCAGAGATTTACACTTTCTAAGAAGTTGGGGAGGAAATTAAAACTTTTGAAAACAAATTCATTTGCCAATACCCCTTGAGTCCTGCTGCCTAAAGTTATAGCAATGAGATGTGCCAGGCATACTTCTTTTGACAGAATATAAGATCAGGTGCTACTTATGGATAACTGTAAACCTCCAGAAGTCTATGTCACCCAGGCAACACTAAGGTACCAAAGCAGGTTTTTATTACCAACTTGCACTCTGTATAGTCGGCTTCAATAACCCAGCTCAGATCATTGATTTTTTTTACCAGTACTTCTGGATTCTGTTATGTTGCTATAGATGGCCCAACTTCCACTTTCTTTTTCCCTCCATCAATTTTTAAAAGTATTTATACTGGCTACTTCCATCATTTCTCTGACAATTCAGCAAGTTTTTAAAACTAAGTACTCAGAGCAGAAAAATCTTCTTTGCACATTGCAGAAAACACTGAATTTATTTTGTAGTGATTGAAGGGTTTACCTATTCTTCTATGGAGAAATAGTAACTGGAGCTGCATTCTGCATTATAATTTTTAAGGAGCCATCATTATATAAGAAGTGTGCATGGAGGTGGATTCAGAAAGACTTGTGTTTGTGTATCAGCTCTTTTATTAGTCATCACTTAATCATTCTGCCTCATACTCTCATAGTAAAAATGGAGCCAATAATCCAAATGATTTGTGAGACTGGAGAACCAAAAATGAGGGCAGGTGAAAAAGTTTTGTAAATGGAAAAGCCTGATGGAAACATTGTTTCAAAATACCAATAATTTAATTATATCTAGCTCAAGTTTCTAAAAGTCCTTATTTGCTCAAGATTCATTGATAGTTATAACATTATGTGTCATGTGTCATGTTTAACTTTCAAGACTGATCTGGTTCCAGCCAAATAATATACATATCCATCTTTTCAAATCGTGTGAAGAATCTATCTTCTACATCACAACTGGCAGAGAAAGAACTTGAATCCAGGTATTCTAATGACAAGGTCATTTTCTCCACTTAGAAAATTGTACTGGGAAGTTGATGTGACTCAAGCAATTGGGCTCCCACCTACCACATGGAGGCCCCTGGTTTGGTTCCCAGTGCCTCCTAAAGAAGACAGTGAGCTGGTGCGACAGGCAGGTGCAGCAAGCTGATTCAACAAGAGACACAAGAAGGAAAAAAAACATAATGAGAGACACAACAATTAGGGAGTAGAGGTGGCTTAAGTGATTAGGTGCCTCCCTCCCTTATCAGAGGTCCCCGGTTCAGGTCCTGGTGCCTCCTAAAGGAACAAGGAATATGAACAGACACAGCAAGTGCAAATAATGAGGGGGTAAGGGGAAGAAAATAAATAAAATAAGCCTTTTTAAAAAAAGAAAGAAAATTGTACTTACACAGTGCTATTTTACTGGCTGTTTTAGACAGTGTCTGTATTAGATTGAATTGTGTATCCCAATCAACACATGTTTTTTTTTTTTTTTTTTTATTATGGGTAAAAATCAAAATTCTCACAATACATACAAACATTTGCATAATGATATATAAATATATGTGCATATATGTGTATTTGCTTACAAAAATGTTATTTATATATATATATATACATATATTTTAAGAGGTGCTTAGATTACCTAAAATATTACACGGAACCCACTGGGATTCCCATGTTGCCCACCTCCCACACCTCCCACCACATCCCACACAAACATCTCCCACAAGTGTGGCCCACCAACCTCAATGAACTTACACATCCTGGAGCCTTGCCACCAACCATAGACCACAGTTCACACTGTAGACCACACTCTCTCCCACTCAGTTCTGAGTGGTGTGTGCTGATTTAAAATGGCCTACATCCATTGCCACAACAGTACTCAGGACAACCTCCAACTCCCAAAGAAGCCCCTGTATTTCAACTGCTCATCCCCTCCCTACTCAAAAACTGTCAAGTGGCCACTGGCTCCACCTCATTGTTATAATTTCTTGCATTGTAAGAATCACCATATGTGAGCAAGAGAATACCATCAAGTCCACTCTAGTCCATAGTTCTTCCCCCAATCCAGAGGCGACTGGGATGGTGATGTCCACTCCAACTCCAAGTGAGAGAGGGCTTATATCCCATGGATATGGTGGGTGGGATGATCCTGCTGCAGGCAGGATCAACACATGTTTTTTAATCTTAATTCATGTCCCTGTGATGTGAATGCATGCGTAAACAGGGCTTTTTGAGGATGTTATTTTTAATTAAACTTTAGCCCACCTGAATCAGGGTGTACCTTAATCTTTATTAATAGAGTCCTTTATAAGGAGAAGAAGTTCAGACACAGTCTCTCAGAGAAAGCCACAAGATGGAACGAGAAGCCCGAAGTCAGAGGGAACCTAGAAGGTAGAGGAGAGGACATCACCATGTGACTGGAGGTCACAAGCCAAGAAACTACATAGACAATATCCTGATTTTGGACTTCTTATAGCTTCAAAACCATGAGCCAGTATATGCTAGTTGTTTAAACTAACCCATTGCATAGTATTTGACACAACAGCTTGGCAAACTGAGACTTTGGAACAGAAACAAAGCAAAGATTGAAGTCAAAGATCTACTAGTCTCCAGGTCCAGAAACAGGCCAAAGCAATCAGAAACTCTAGTCCTTTGGGATGATAAGGATGGAAAATGTCCTGTGTCTGATGGGAAACTACAACCAGTCTCATTATAATAAGCTAAGGGATGAGGCAAAATTCTCCCATGTTGGCTTATAGAAAACCCTAAGGTAAATACCTTAATGCCCTAAAGTAAGAGGGCAGAGATGGCCCTCTAAACTCTGGACCCAAGCAAAACTGATTACAGCCCCTCTGACATCTGCACTAAGCCAACAATACTAATCCTGGCTTTGGATTAGCAACCTCAGGAGGTAATGTCAAAACCTAAAACCAGTGGATACAGTAGTTCCACTTCCACCAAGGATGTAGAAAGCTTGAGTATTGCTCCCATTCTATCCAGAAAGAGCCAGATGATCTATAAAATCTTAAATATTTTTGAACTTATCAGATAGTCAAAGTCTCAGGACAACCAAATGGCCTGAAATCTAGGGAGAGACAAATCTCTCCAAAAAGCCAGAATACAACACTGACTTCTCTGCAGCAAACCATGGGAGGAAGAGATGTCAAGTGCATACAAGAAAATAAGATTTCAGTCAAGATTTTAAACAAATTCCTAAAAGTCAAATGTGTAGACCTGAGAGACTACAGAATTCCTGGGAACCATGGGTACAAGAAGAGTTTGCACCCACACACAGACTATCTCTACACCAGTCTCCAGTGGGTTCTCACAAGAAAGTGTGAGGGGAAAGATAGTGATGGGAGCAAGCCTGCCATGGTGCAGGCCTGAAGGAGGGGAGTGCCCATCACTGTGATAAAGCCCCTCCTGAACCCTATTCCCCAGATGGAAGCTTTGCAGCAAGAGAACCCAGTGTCCAAGTGAAGATCCACTGCATCTAGATAAAGGTTAAAATTTTAAAAAATCAATAAACAAGAAAATACAACCTCTATCATTGAGGGAAGAACAAGGTACTATCCTGAATCCATAGAGGGCCAAAAATAACAATTGGGTAGGAACGTGAGAAAACCCTCCAGGAACCTAGACACACTAAGCACAAGGTAATACAGAAGAATTGAATCTGGTGATACATTGAGGTTGCCATTGTAACAATAAAATGAAACCCAGCTGTCTTAGTTTCCCAGCTACTATGACAATACCACAAAGTGGGTTGGATTAACAGCAGCAATTTATTGGCTCATGGTTTCAGGAGCTAGAAGGCTTGCTTCCTCATGAGGTTGGTACCACTCTGACCCCCTGGCAATTCTTTGGTTCCTTGGCTTTAGCATCACATGGCAATGTCCTCTCTTTTCTCTTCTGGGTTCCACTGACTTCCAGGTTCTGGTTCTTCCCTGTATATTTCTCTGTAAAACTTCCAGTAACAGTATTAAGACCATCCTGATTCAGCTGGCCACACCTTAACTAAAAATAATATCTTCAAAAGTTCCTTTTTACAGTTGGTTCATACCAACAGGAATGCGATTAAGATCAAGAACATGTTTGGGATTTTTTGCCTGGGGTACATACTCAGTCTCCCATACCAACTCAACAGCTATCTCGATTGACTCAACCCCCATACAAAAGGCCTAGCAAAAGAAAGGGTATGCCCAATTCTAGTCATAAATATTATATATCCCAATATCTACTATTCTATATTCAATGACTATGTAGATAAGTGACTACCTGGGGCTGGAGGGGAGACAGAGATTGACTATAAATGGGCATGAGGAATCTCTTTGGGGACACAGAAATGTTCTAAAAAGATTGCCGTGGTGGTTGAACTGTGTAAAGTTACTAAAAATCATTAAGTTTTACTCATAAAAGGGATGAATTTTAAGGCATGTGATTTGCATCTCCAAAAGCTTTTTATTTAAAAAATAAGCCTAAAACATAAAGTAAGATAATAGAAATAACTATAAATGCATTAAAACATAATAAAATATCTTTTTAAAAAATCAGAGGCCAATAGATTGCTGATTTTTGTTTAAATCTAGCTACATGCCACTTATAGGAGCCATATTTTTAGAACAAGCTTCAAAATCAATGATTAGAAAATATAAACTAGATGTTATTAAACAAATAAAAGTTGGTAAAACAATATCAGTATTAGCAATAAATAATTAAAGCATGCTTTACAAGTGATAGAGACAAACAGTAATAGAAGGAACAAACCACAAGAGGCATTGAAGTCTATAAACATTTATACTCCTAACAACATAATCTGGAAAATTATTAAGCAAAAAGTATCACAATTACAAAGGGACCATGACAGATATTACCAGAGTGGAGCATTAGTAACTAAAATATTTAATAGAAAAATAATAACAGTAAGATATTTGCAGTTTGTTAATAAGCTTGACCCATTTTATACATATTCAAATTTAGAATATACTCTTTTTAAAACATAAAAAACATTTAAACAAAAAAGTTTGTATTAAGTCATTACAATTTTTAGTATATGTACAAGAAGTCAATACTATAGAATCTACATTTGCTTTCAAAACAAAAATTAAATAAGTTAAATTTTAACGTACCGGTTATTTTTGGTAACAAAATCATTTCTAAGTTATATTGAAGAGGAAATAATAGATATCACAAAATACTTAAAGATGAATAATGACAGTCTTATAAAGCAATATTTGTAGTATGTATGTTAAATGGTTAAATTGTATTTACTGCACAAATTATAGCATTGAATATCATTATTACAAATAAATAAATATATTTTTTCACACAAAAAACTAGAAAAAAATAACATCGAATCAACCCAAGGAAAGTAGAGGTAAAGAAATGTGAGATGTGAGAAGCATTAACAAGCTAAAATGGAAAACTGAAATGTAAATAAAATAAGACTCTTAGATAAGATTAATAAACAAGGAAAACTGCCAATACTGATTAAGAACAAAAGTGATGATACAAATAATGAATGTTAAAGAAAATAGGAGGGTATAATTAAAGACAAAGATATAAAAACCCTAAAAGAAAGCAATCACCAACTTTACACCAACAAATCAAACAAAATAAATGGCATGAACAATTTTTTAGAAATATGTACATCACTAAAATTTAACCAAGAAGATGTAGAGAACCTGAGAGAATTGAATTGCTCATCAAATATTTCCATCTTCCTTTCCTAAAATGCACAATTCCCAAAAATCTTATAAGTGACTTTCACCAGAAGTTTGAAGGACAGAATAACCCTATCTTATACCGCCTCTCACATGATAGTATAAGAAGAACACCAAACCCACACATTTTATGATTATAGCAAAGCTTTGATAACAAAATCAAGCAAATACGACAAAATTAAAGTGTTGATAATTTCATTTATCAATAAATAAGAAAAATCTTAAAGTGATGCGTGTGTCTAATATCAAACAGAATTTGATGTATTTTAAAACCTGAATAATTCAATAATTCAACATAAATAAGCAGAATTTATTCCAAAAATGAAAGTTTGTTAGAACAGCAGAAAATTTACTAATATAATTCATCAACCATTTTAATAAATTAAAATGACTTTCTCAGCATTTTTTAAAACTCAGCAACCTTTTTGATAAAACTCTCTGAAAAGTAAAATATAACATGATCTCCTTTATTTAAACAAAATAATAATATATCACAAATAATAGCAAACACACTTATTAGTGAAACTTTGACATTACTATTAAAACCAGAAAGAGGGTGAGAATTCCGCTTATCACTATTACCATTTAACCTTGTATAGAAAACCCTGACCAAAGTAGTAGAACTGGAAACAAACATGGGAAGAAGACTGGAAGCCATAAGTTTATTCCAAAATTATTTCCAACTATATGTTGATCCATAAGGAAAATACAAGAGCATCTATAGGCAAACAAATGGAAATAATAAGAGTTCAGAAAAATTGCTACTATTAACTAGCAATAGGATCTTCTAGTTTTCATGTTCTTGTCCTCTTAAGATACATTTGACATAGAATTCAGATTGTGTATTTTGGGTGAAATATCCTTTCATCCTGTGAGATATTACTAATTTTTTCTTTTATTTTCTCCTTCTCTATTATTATTATAATAATTAAGTAACAGTAGTATTAACTAGTGTCATTTTCATGTTGAAACTATGCCTCAGATTTCCAGTGAATCTTTCCTGGATTTTTCATTTAAGTGTAAGAAAAAACAAAGATTGATAGGGCGAGGCTTGTTATTTGATCAATAGTTTTATGTTGATCAAATAGTAACTTGTCATTTTCACCCTGAGACCTCCCCCCAAATCAGCATGTAATGTTCTTTCCACTCAGGATGTTTTGCCTCTTCAGGCAAGCATCCTCCAGTCTCCACCAATATGTGTCTTTGGGGGTTGGAAAGAAAGTAATACCTCTATGGGGTCATCCTGGTGGCATAGTAGGGCTGAAGGTCACAATCCAGAGTGAAGATGTTAATTTAATTTCATTATTTTGAGCTCCTTCCCTTGACTTTGCTTTCTGCTGTTCCTGGGCTACATTTGGCCACTTCAATTCAAAATCTCCTGAGGAAAGCACATACATTAGAGCATGGAGACATGCTGCCTGGGTTTGAATCGTGGTACCGTCACTTACTAGGTGGCTGACCTTGAGCAAGTTAACCTCTCTATACATCAATTTCCTTAACTGTAAAAGGATGTTAATACTCCACTCTTGGGTTCATTATAGTATTAAATGAAATATTTATAAAACACCAAAAATAGTGCCTAACACATAGCAAGCAATATATAAGAAATAAGCAGTCATCTGGATGAGAGAGCAACTGGATGCCCAACCACTCTCTAGATAGACTTTCAACCAGACTCAGTTTTCTGGCTTGTATCTCACACCTCTCTCCCAAAGGTAATGGGTGCCGCCATGAATGGAATCTACTGGAGTAGCTCATTTTCATGGGTTTTCCCAGGGTTGATATTCATTCACCCAATCCATACTTAATATAAATTTACTGACCAGGGTCCATCATGTACAGGATGATCTAATATCATCCTTAGATAAACTTCTTTACAGCTCTAAGGGTGTATTGTCTTTTAGATTTTTAGGGTCAGTTGCTACTTCTTCATTTGCTTTTTGTCTTTCAAAAATTAGCAGAAATATTTTATCTGCAGTTGTTCCCTCTCCCATAATCATTGTGCCTTGTGGATCCATAAGACTTTTACATGTAGCTTTCATTTTTATAGTGACAAATGTTTTCAAACCATATTTAACCAGAAATGAATGTATTTTATTTTTCCTTTATTTCCCTCTGTTTTAGTTTGCTGGGCTGCCAAAATACAATATTCCAGAAATGGGTAGGCTTTTATAATGGGGATTTATTAACTTATAAGCTTACAGTTCTGAGGTCATGAAAAATGTCCAAATCAAGGCTTCATCAGGTAATGCTTTTCTTCCCAAAGACCAGCTGCTGGTGGTCCTGGACTCCTCCAACACATGGCAAAGCACATGGTGTCACCTGCTGGTCTCCCATCTCTTCCGGGGTTTGTTTCTTCAGCTTCTGGCTTCCTTTGGCTTTTTCTCTGTGTCTCCGTGGCTTTCCCTCTGCTCCTGTGGCTCTCTCTCTGTCTCTCCGTATTCATCACATTTATAAAGGACTCTGGTAAGAGGATTAAGACCCACTACTTATGTAATCTAATCAAAAGTTCCCACCTACAGTAGGTTTACACCCACAGGAATGGACTAACACTAAGGACATGATTTTCTGGGATCCATAAAAGCCTCAAACTACCATATTCCCAGAAATCTTCTAAATATCAGACAGGGGCAATGGTCTATTTGTTTAGATGCACATGGTATATGTGTGCTGATATGTATATTTGTGGGGTTTATGTCAGCTGTGGAGCCCTAGGAGTTCCATCAGGGATACCTATCAGGGATGGAGTGATGAATTGACTGGGCTCTTAAGTGATTCTACTCTCCTTTATCTATGGGGTTTATATACTGGTTTTCCAATAAAGATTATATTTGAAGAAAAAGTTATTAGAAGAAATCACTAGTTTTAACCATCATGGTTACCAAAGAAACAAAAATAATACAAAAGTATGATTGCAAGTAAAGGTGGTATTTGCAGCATTTCCTGGGAATATTGAAAATATACATATGACATCCTAGTGGTCTTCAGGAGTACAAGCTACTCACTCGCATTTGAATGAAAACAAGTCCAAATCTATGAATTCACTGCAGCTGGTATTTCAGGATGAATAAATAAAATAGTAATTAATAAAAGAGCCAGGATATAAGGAGGTGAAGGTTGGATATATATTCAACCCTGCAAAATAGAAAGGCAAATTAAAAAGCCACCGGACGTGAGTCTTCCTTGGAAAATGTGATTTATCCCTTCTTTCCTGCCCACCTTTCTGAACATGGCTGTGCTATCCCAGGGTCCCAGTGCTGTCTAGAGTGGAAGAGGGAGAGGACCCAGAGGAATACAATGATTAGGCCATGGGGTAGGGGAAAATGTCCACTGGAATATCAGAAATGCAGGGATTCAATTGGGACATGAGGCACAAGAAGTGCCTCCCCAAATGAGGTCTCACAAGACTTTATGTCCCCCTTCTACCTCTGGCTAAAGCTCCTAATTTCTGTTGTCTTCAGCCCCCCTGTGCAAGCACCCTGGGCCAGCCAGATACTGTAAAGTCACCTGTCTCCCGTGGGTCTTTCCACATCCCCGGGATGACCACCTGGCACAGGCAGGACGCTGCTCCCTCTGCGCCCCCTTCGGCGTCCCCATGTCTGGCCTCCAGGCTGCTTCCACACCCGCAGAGTGACCAGCCTGTCACATCTCTGGCTGTGTCCTCTGTGCTTGCCTCTGCCAGCTCATTCTTCTGTCCAGGGGCAAAACCACCTGCCCCTCTGAGGGAGGCCCCAGCAGCACTGCTGGGCTTGAGAACCTACCTCCAGGTGGTGTCTGGGGAAGCCCACCGTCCCTTACTGGACACCAGCCTGGCTCTTGCCTGTCCTTCCTCTTTCCCTCCCTTTTCCTCCTTCCCTCCTTATGACACCATTTCCGCCCACCTCCATTACAGCTGTCACCTCCATCACTGGCTTTTTCCCTGACTCCAGAATTCTCCCTGGCATTGGCTCCCACATACCCATCCTAGTTTATCCCCCTTCACCCTGAGAGCCTCTTCACCTCTACCTCCAGGGTTCCCCTTGCCCCACACCTCTTTTCTAGTTTTCCTTGTCTTCCTATTCCCCCTGCCACCAGCTATTCCATCTCTGCCACAGATGGCTTCTAGCCCTTTCTGTCCTGACTCTCTCCATTTTCCCCTATTCTTACCCTCAGCCCTGGTCTGATCTTTTCACGTGAGCACTTGTTGCCCCTGGACCTGCCTGCCCCCTCCCTTTCTTTGCCTTCACCCTTCTCTGCCCACCTTTCTGCTGTCAGTGTATTTGCTGAGGTCATGGGCAAGATACATCCCTTTACCCCAACCACTTGCCTTTTCCTCCCTTCCACTCCATATCCTTGACCCCTTCCCTCTCCCTGACCTCACCCTCTCTGTAGACCCCACCCCTTCTCCTGAGCAGACCCTCCTTCAGGCCATTAACATCCCTGCCATCATGGCCCATGATGGAATTCCCAGGGGTGCACAGGGCTGCTACCCTCCACCATTTCCCACCCCTGGACCACCACCAACTGCAACAGTTCTCTTTGATCAGTCAATTGCAATCAACCCCTCCATTAGGGGTTGCAAACCATTGCAAGGTCCACTAAAATCAACCCCTCCTGGCTGGCCTCTTCTCACACAGAGCAGCCTCTTGCTGACTCCAGTGTGAAAATGGCCCTAGAACCATAGCCCCAGGCCTGTGCGATTGAATTGACCTTAAGGTCAGGTGGGTTGACTGCTGGAGTCACTCACTGCCATCCCCACAATGGGATCAGCTACCCAGCTTCGGGAGCTACCTCTTCAGGAGGGAGAGGGAGCAGCGTGTGGTAGCAAGAGCTTCATTATAAGGCAGCATTATAATTGACCATATTCTATACACACTTCTCAAAGAGGAGGACAGCCTGTATTCCAACTTAGAATTTGGGTAGAAAGGGTTAACTTACCCCAGAACCCAAGGAGGAATCACCTCTGCCAAGGCCAGTGATTTTCCTGACACTCTTTGTTCCATGATCCACCAGGCCTGAAAGAGAACACTCAGGTCCTCTATAAGCAGAAAAGGGTCAGTATCCTAAGGCGGGATCTTCATTGGCTCTGGAGAAGGAGAAACATCAAGGGCAGGAAGGACACCTGAAACCAGCCAAAGGAGGACCAGCCCAAGGGATATATCCAGGCCTGGAGGAAATGGACCTAATATTACAGGTAGTATTAGTCAGCCAAAGGGGTGCTGATGCAAAGGATCAGAACTCTGTGGCTTTTATAAAGGGTATTTATTTGGGGTAGAACCTTACAGTCACAAGGCCCTAAAGAATCCAACTCAAGGTACCATAAGAAGTATTTTCTCACCCACAGTCTGTTGCCACGTGTTGTTGTAAGATGGCTGCCGATATTGTGAGGGTTCAGCCTTCCTCTATCCATTTAAGGCTCTGTGGTCCCAGCTTCCCCTGATCTCAGGTGTAGGCTAGCAGAAGGCTCGTTTCTTCCCGGGGCTCATTTCTTTCCGGGTTCAGCTGCTCTGGTCTCTTCACAAGGTCAGCTCTAGACTATTAGGCTCATCTCTCTTCCCGGGGCCCCTGCCATGTCTAATGAGTTGTCTCTATTCCTCTGTGTTCTTCTGTGTAGCTACTTCCATGTTAGAGTCTGTTTTATCCTCACCAAGGGGGTGGGGACTCAACCCTACATGCCCTAATGATGTGGTCAAATAAAAACCCTAATCTTGATTTAACAAAGTAAAAGTGAAACTTCTGCATCTAATACAATCTAATACACCCAGAAGAACAGACCAGTTTACAAACACAATCCAATATATATTTTTGGAATTCATAAACAATATCAAACTGCTACACAGGCTCTCTAGACCTAGCTTCCTCAACTTGGAAAATATAGACAAGGAAGTCCCAGTGGGGAAGGCAGTCACAGAAAACAATAAATATGTCCTGGAAAATGCATGCAATTTGAGAACACCTCCAGCTGCCTATTTATTTCCCTGCCACACACTCCCATAGTGAGCTCCTTCCAGGAGCAGTTATTTTCACCTTGAGGGGAAAAAGCCCGAGTCCTCAGGCAGATCCTTCAAATGGGCGAGACTCCTGTGGAGGGTGCAAAACCTGAATGCATCCTACTTCCCTCCAAAGAGAATAAAAATGTGTTCTTGTTTGAAACCACTGACTTTTGTGGTAATTTGCGATTCATCAAATAACTAATACACCAAACATCCAAACAATAAAATAAAAAAGGAATCAGCATCCCATCCCTTTCCATCCTACAACTCCCTTACACTAATTTCCTATATAATCAGAGATTTTCTTTCAATTTGTATTTCTTAAATATTACTTTTTGGGTGGGTAATGAGTCAACCTCCAGTCATTTCCTTTTGGACAAAGTGTCAAAGAGACATTAATTCTTGCATATTTAGGAGAGAGACATCCTTAAAGATTCTCAATTTATCCTGCCCTTTTTACTTTAATTACATGGGCTGCACATAATGACATTATGCTAAGTATAAGCAAATACACAAATGCATAAAGTGAATTTTAAAAAAGCAAACATAAAAACCAGTCAAATATTTCCATATCCCTTTCTAAACACCGTTGGCCCTTTATTTAAGAATAGTTCTTATGCTTCTGGACCTAGCTACTTCTTTTTTAGCAAATACTTTATAAGTTTATGCATTGAATAACTAGTATTTCCCTGCCACTTGGCACTGGAATAACTCATGACTTGAAAGTTTTCCCTCCATTCAAAGTTTTATTTGGTGTTTCTCAACATGGATTTAACTGTGCTTTGTAATTTTGGATTTACTAATAAAGTACAAAAAAAATGATTCTAAGATCATAAATGCATTTTTGGGAGTAAAATTCATTGAAATCCATTTCCCATCTTAGCTTTCAACATGGTTATTGTTATCTAAATTAATATTATGGCTTAATGTTATATATGAGTTCCTGCTAATATTGAATATCTATTACATAGAATCTATTAACATAGTACATGAATGTTGATGTCTACAGAAACTTTGCTGAAAATAGCAAAATATTTTCTGTCATATCCCCAAGATTGTAAATATTATGAAATATCACACCCATAATTATATTGTTACATGGAAAACAGGGATTTTTTTTCCAATGTAATATAGGTTACTAATCAATTGACTTTGCATTAATCAGAAAGAACATTATCTAGGTGGGTCAAAATAATCACATGAGCCTTTTAAAAGCAGAGAATTGACTCACTGGTAGCAGAAAAGGAAGTCAGAGACAACATGTGCTATTGCTGGTTTGAAGATGGAGGATATGTGTTAAGGAATGTGGGCAACCTATAGGACCACAGAGTGGTCCCTTTGTGACAGCCAATGAGGAAATGGGGACCTCAAACCTATAGCTGGCAGCAAAGAGTTGGATCTGCAAACAATCTGAAAGGACTTGGAAATGGACTCTTGCCCAGAACCCCCAGCAAGGAGCCAGCCACGCCCACACCTTGATTGGACTTGTGAGACTCTAAGCACAGAACCCAGTCAAGCCTGCCAGGATTTCTGCCTGTAATTACAGAGTTGTGAGCTGATAATGGGTATTATTTTAAGCCACGACATTTTTACTAATTTATTATGCAACAGTGGAAAACTATATGATACTTTCTTAGTTTGCCTGGTCTGCTACAACAAATAGTACAAACTGGTTTTTGTTTAAACAACAGGAATTTATTGTCTCCTGGTTTCATTAACTAGAAGTCTTTCTTCCTCCCTGGGACAGCAGAGTTGTGGTGCTGGCTTGCTGCAACCCTTGGGATTCCTTGGCTTGCATCTCTACCTCATGTCACAATGCAAGTCCTCTCCTTTCTCCCTAATGGGATTTCCCATTGTCTTTAAAAGGATCCAGTAATCCAGATTAAGTCTACCCGGTTTCAGTTTGTCATAACTAAAGATAGTATCTTCAAGAGGTCCTAATTACAATGAGTTCATACCCACAAGTATGGAGATTAAGATTATGAACATGTCTAAATTGGGGTACATAATTGTATTAGTCAGCCAAAGGGGTGCTGATGCAAAGTACCAGAAATCTGTTGGCTTTTATAAAGGGTATTTATTTGGGGTAGAAGCTTACAGTCACAAGGCCATAAAGTGTAAATTACTTCCCTCACCAAAGTGTGTTGCCACATGTTGATGCAAGATGGCGGGCGATGTCTGTGAGGATTCAGCCTTCCTCCTTCCTCTTAAGGCTCCATGGTCCCAGCTTCTTCCAATCTCGGGTGTAGGTTGGTATAAGGCACATCTCTCTCCCTTGGGCTCGTTTTTTTTCTGGGCTCAGCTGCTTTGGTCTCTTCACAAGGTCAGCTGTAGACTATTAGGCTCATCTCTCTTCCCAGGGCCTCTGTTGTGTCTAATGAGTTGTCTCTATCCCTCTATGTTCTTCTCCTGTGTATCTACTTCCATGTGAGAGTCTGTTTTATCCCCACCAAGGGGTTGGGGATCCAACCCTGCATGCCCTAATGACATGGTCAAATAAAAGCCCCAATCTTGATTTAATAAAGTAAAAGTCAAACCTCTGAATCTAATACCATCTAACATACCCAGAGGAACAGACTAGTTTACAAATACAATCCAATACCTATTTTTAGAATTCATAAATAATACCAAATGGCTACAACAACCTACCACAGATACCTAGAATTGATTTATATTTCCTTATTGGATGTGAGTGATGTATAAGGACTGAATAAAGGCACCGTGCAGCTGAAATGAAAATTTTGCCTTGAGAAATTGAACTGACATTTTAAAAATGATAATATATGAATTAAAATTTAGAAATTAATATAGAATCTATTCAATTAACTTGTGGACTGTATAGAAATAACTTATCTTAGTTATTAGCACCGGAAAGTAGAATTTCCTTTGAATGCTGAGAGCCCTATCTTAAGATTCTGAGGTTGATCCTAAGAAGTTTACTCAGAGTAAGAAAAAGTAGGAAGAGAAAGGAAGGTCCAAAAGCCTTAGAATAGTTACCTACAGATTATAAAGGAATGTCTTCTTGTTACCAGAGATTCATCTATAACAGTAAGTGGCATGAAAAGGAAACTGCAATCTCTCAAACCTGAAGTGTGGAAAATAGTTGGCATGATGCTCCAAATACCATGCTCAGTTTGGTATAATGACTGGAGTTATAGGACTTAGTAACAACAAGTTCTCACACATTACACACCCAGAGAGACTTATCCCTATGGAATAGAGCATGAGCTGGAATTCTAGGCCAGGACTCCCCCCGCCCTTTTTTTTTTTCAGGGAAAATTGATTAACAATGATGCGATGAGTTTAGGTATAGGATATACTCAATAAGTCACTACAAACAGAACCATGGAATGGGGATCTAAACGAAGACATAAAGTAAGGAACTTCATTTATCACATAGTGAGATGTGGCGAGGTGATGGGGGGGTGCTGTCAATCAGATGACATCACAGGAACACAACCCCACAGAATTGAGCCTCAATTAATTTCACTGTGACAATGACACACAACTAGGTATCTTTGGAAGGAGACTGGAGATGTCTGGGTGTATTTGGGCATTACATATTTCATATTCAGTTTGAATTCTAATATCGGCAGGGCTGATGAATCAGTTTACTCTGCCGTGATTTAAGTTTGCCGGTGTAGAAAAAGCAAGGGGAAATGAGGCAAGAACGACAACCAACACCTGCCTGATGCTTACATTCTCTTGAACTGATTATGCAATTAGAGTACTCCATGCAGTTTCTGCTTTCTGAATACCTTATCGTGCTTTTTCCCATTTTTATAAAATACATATTAAATCATCTGGAATAATAATGATTGGGGAATATCATTTAGAAGTTAGTAAATGTGTGTCATCTTAATGCAGAAAATTATATATTCATATTTAATTGAATTTAAAATGTGACATTTACATATCAGAAGACAAAGCAATGCAGCATGCTTATTTCACATGAATTTGGTTCTGATAATTTCTTTGTATTTCTAATCTACCCTGAAATACACAAAATTTATAATGTACTCTGATGTTTTGATATTTACAATCTTTCTGTCCACATTAAATAAAATACATGTTGTGAGGATTTATATTTTTCTTTAAAATCATCTTTGGTAACACAGCTGTTTTACTTCTTTACTATTTTATTTTTTTGTCAACCTACAACATCCATCCAGAAATCCAACATTTTCAAGAGACACACATTTAGTGTAAACTGTGTGCATCAAAATTTCATATACACTTTACAGAGAAAATTACTATTTCTATTTATGTGTTAAAGGGTGAGAAAATATTACAAATAATTAGAAAAATTGAAAAAAGTATATCTTCATTCCTTATGTAACACAATACACATTTTGGAGGTAAATTTATGTATTAAGTAAGGAGATCATAAAATATAATATCCTTGAAATATATAGAATGTAGAAATAAACATCACTCACAAATGAAAATAGGTGCAGTAATAAACTTAGGAATATTCATACATATTTAAAGTGAGGACTGCTTGTTGTTCTCTGAGTAATCATGTACTTTGTCTCTGACTCAGGAGTCTCATGTCTTAGGCTATTATCCAGATAACTGTGGCCCACAACTTGATAGCTTGCAAGTAAAGTAAAACCTCAGACATTTAGAACTCTTGACAGATGCTTTGACTTTATTGTGAGTATATGATGAAACAGGTGTAAATTGAGATTAGAGGCTTCTATCTATACCTGTAAATGCCACTTGCCGGGTTCCAATAAACTTTCCATCTTTGTGCATCCAGTTTAATGTATAATGATAATCATGATGATGATTTACATTTTTCCTAAAGATTTATTTATTCCCCACCCCCTTGTTTTTTTGTTTTTTTTCTTTTTTTTTTTTGCGCTTGCTGTCTGCTCTCTGTGTGTTTTTCTGTGTCTGCTTGTCCTCTCTTTAGGCGGCACTGGGAACCGATCCTGGGACCTTCCAGAGTGGAGAGAGGCGCTCAATCTCTTGCACCACCACAGCTCCCTGGCCTGCTTGTCTCTTAATATGTCTCTTCTGGGTCTCTTTTCGTTGCATCATCTTGCTGCACCAGCTCTCTGCACAGGCCAGCACTCCACGCAGGACAGCGCTCCTGCGCGGGTCAGCTCACCTTTCACCAGGAGGCCCCGGGAATCGAACCCTGGACCTCCTATATAGTAGACGGGAGCCCAGTTGCTTGAGCCACATCTGCTTCCCTACAATTTAATGCTTACTATGCTTTATAAGAGTATTCCATTTATTAACATTTAATCCTCACAAATACCCCATGAATTTAGAATTATCCCAGCTTTATAGATGAAAAAATGAGTTTCCAAGATCACATAGCTAGTAAAGTTAGATCAGGGATTTGCATCCAGGTAACAATAGAAATTTGCTTTCAATATATGCAGTAACCCACGTATATGTTTTTCCCTTCCCAGAGTACTCCCTTTCAATAGGCCAATCTTTTCAGCATTTATTTATTATTCTTGTCTCTAGGTCATCATCATAGCTAGTTGGAAATTATGAAAATCTAAAAATAATCAACTAGGGGGTGATGTTTGGTAATTCATATCTAACCTGTTAAATCTCAGGGGAGAGACAAGGCATTATTCTCTGTTAGTAAACACAACAATAACAACAAAGCCTGAGATATATTGTGGGGTTTTTTTCTAATTAATGACTAAATATGAAAAAAGGAATAAAGAAAGAAGGATGAAAGTAAGGAAAGGAAGGAAGGAAGGAGCCATTCCAAGGTTGCTGTTGTGAAAAACTGCAGAGTAAATTCCAAGTGTAAATACTATTGTTTGCTTTTTTAAAGTAGCCAGTCATATCATTTGAAAGGAAGTGGAAAAGTGGTTCACGTACTTTGTCACATACATCTGTGCATTAATAGTTAGAAATGTAAGTGAAAAATAATAGACACAAGTTTCTGAATAATGTGCATTTGTGAAGTCAGTCACTTCACATTTATTAAATGATTTTTAAGGAACTAATGCATACCCAGTAATAATATAAAATTTAAGATTTAAAAAATAGTGGGATAATGGATTATACCAAACAATTTTGCTAAAGTAGTCAGTCTTTCTTTGTCATGCATGACTGGTTAATACTTCAATGATATATTTGCAAAAATGATTGCCAATCAAAACAGATACAATACACTTAGACCTGTACCATAAATTAATTGGGCTTTAATGTTGGGCATTCTTTCTCTTGGTGGTGGTTTAAAATGTTAAAAATTTATTTTTAATGTCAAGAGATTTAGTATATATGTCGTTTACCATTTAACAACAATGAATTGCCAAACAAGAATGATTATACCAGAGGATAGCAGCAAATATTAAGGTCATTTAACACAAAGCCCCAGGATAGAGAGACTACATTCACAGGTCACCTCCCCTAAATGTGCCCTCCTCATCTGCTCATGCAATCTAATTTTTCCTTTGTCCTATACAAATGCTGAAGATTCTTGTGGAGATATTTCTCCATTTAGTAAGCAACCATTTCTTACTGATATCTCATTGAAATACAACCCAAATTTGTCATAATCATATGTAAACAGGTACGATGTTATTTTGCTCAAGATACCTTAATTTACATATGAACTCTGTAGCGTAACAGGATGCAGACCCTTTTAAGATTCTTACATTTTAGAAAACAATTCTTCAACATGAATCCAATAGGAAACCCCAACATCAGTTTCTGATACAAGTGCAGTGAGGAAGATATGGTTCGCAAAATCAGGAGCTGTGGCAACTCAGACTGAAGGAAGACCTCAATAAAAGAGAATTTCAGGCCAAAGATACAAATGGAAATGTATGTTGATAATATGATGTTGAGGAAAGCTGACCTGTGGATCCTGTCAAATCTTCTGAGGAGTGACATGAAGAGTTTCAGAAGAGAAGTAAGTAAGGACCTGGGTTTCACTAACTCAAAGAGCTGGAATTTTCATCTAAAAAACATGAGCAACTGGCTTCAAAGAGAAGAAATAATAAATATTGAACCTTATTTAAGAATGCTCTCTATTATATATTTTAACTTAATTTTATTTTTTCAGGAATAAATTAAAATCGAAATAGCTTTATTTAAAAATTAAATACCAATTTTATTTTTTTATGTGAATGAATTTTAAATTTCATTAACATATAAATTTTCAGTTTATGACAACTTTCTCTGTGATCAACAAAATGCAAAAACTCAAGAACTAACCATCTCAGGGAATAAATCCCAAAGGTTACATTTTAAAATATTAAAATATACAGTGTGCAACAAAAGATTACAAGACAAACAAAGGAAGAGGAAATGATAGCCCTTCCAAAAGAAGAGGATAAAATACATAAAACACCAATGAAAAAGATACGAATGAGGACATACCAAACAAAGGATTTTTTTAAGTGATCTTAAAATTGCTCAGGGAAATGAAGGAAAGTAGAGAGAAAGAATTAAAGGATATCAGAAAAAAAAACAATGAATGAACAATATTAAAATCTAATTAAAGACATACAAATTTTAAAAAGGAACCAAACAGGACTACTGGAGATGAATACCATGATAAGTGAAATTTAAAAAATGCCCAGGAGGATTTCAAGAGCAGATTACAGCTGGCAAAAGAAAGAATAAGTGAACTTGAAGACAAAATACTTGAAATGAGTCAGGCTGAAGAGCTGAAATTTAAAAAAATATTAAAAGCAAAAATAGTGTAAGACACCTATGGGACATCATCAAGCAAACCAATATATACATTATGGGAGTCCCAGAAGGAGAAGAAAGAAAAAAGGTGCAGAAGGAATACTCAAAGAAATAATGAGAGAGAACATCCTAGACTTAGCAAAGGACGTAAATATGCACATCCAAGAATCTCAGAGAACATCAAACAGTATAAATATGGAGAAAAACACACCCCTTAAAATATTGATTATGCTATCAAATGCAAAGGACAAGGAAAGAGTTCTGAATTCTGCAAGAGAAAAGCAACATCTTACATTTAATTATTGATTTATCATCAGAAACCATGGAAGAAAGATGGCAGTGCTGAAGGAAAACAACTGCCAGCCAAGAAATTTATATCTGGCAAGTTCTTTCAAAAATAGGATTTATATTCTCAGAAAAACAAAAGCTGAGGGAGTTCATTGCCAGCAGACCTGCCCTACAAGCAACGCTAAAGGGAGTTTTTCAGACTGAAGGGAAAGGACACTAGACAGTGGTTCAAAGCAGCATAAAGACAGAGCTGCAGTAAGGTAACCATTTGGGTAATTATGAAAGCCAATATTATTGCATAGTATTATTTGGCACTTAACTTTACTTCTTAATTTCTACGGGTGCTAAAATGCAAATGCATAAAAAGTAATGATAAATCTAGGTTTATGGACATACAGTGTACAAAAATATAAGTGGTAACAAGTACAAAAAATGGTGAGGAGACAGATTGGTTTAGGAAAATATATGTGCATGTTATTGAAGATAAGCTGGTATCAAACTAAATATGACTGCTATATATTTAGGATGTTAAATTTTAACCCCAAGGAAAACAGATGAAAAATATATGCACATAGAAATGAGAAGGTACTCAATTTGGTACAAGAAAGCAAATAAATATAATAAAAATATGTTTTAACAGAAGTGAAGGACAAAAAAGATGTAAGATTTACAAACGCTAAATTTAAAAATGGCAGAAGTCTTGTATTATCAGCAGTGTTTTTAAATGTAAATGGCTTAAACTTTCCAGTCAAAAGGATGAGACTGGTAGAATGGATGAAAAAGCATGACTCAATCATATGCTATCTTCAAAAGACTCGGGTTTAAGTCAAAGATATAAGTTGGTTGAAAGTGAAAGGATGGGAAAAATATACCATGCAAGTAGTAGCCAAAAGAAAGCTATACTAATATATAATATATATAATATATACTAAGATGGCTATACTAATATTGGATAAAATAGACTTTAAGTCAAAAACAGTTTTGAGGAGTAAATATGGTCATTACATATTGATAAAGGGGACAATTCAACAGGAATATGTAACAATTATAAATATATATATGCACCTAACAGCAGAAACCCAAAACATATGAAGCAAATACTTACAGATTTGAAGGGAGAAATTGATGTTTCTACCTTGATGATAAGAAACTTTAACACATCATTCTAAATAATGGATAGAACATCTAGAGAGTAGGTCAGTAAGAAAGTACAGGACTTGAATGAAACACTAAACAAACTAGACATAAAAGACATATATAGAACACTGCACCCAACAAAAACAGAATACACATTCGTCACGAGTGCACATGGATCATTCTCCAGGATTGACAATATGCTAGGTCACAAAACCAGTCTCAGTAAATTTAAAAATATTGAAATCATACAATATATATATATTCTCCAACCACAATGGAATGAAGCTAGAAATGAGTAACAGAGAGAGAAGTGGAAAATTCTGAAATATGTAGAAATTAAACAGCATACTCTAAACAACAAATAGGTTAAAGAGGAAATCAGAAGGTCAAAGAAAATGAATATACAACATACCAAAACTTACACCACGCAGCGAAGGTAGTGCTGAGGGGGGAATTTACAGCTCTATATGTTTATGTTAAAAAAGAAGAAAGACTTCATATCAGAAACCTAACCTAAAAACTGGAAGAATTAGAAAAAGAGGAGCAAACTAAACATGACACAAGCAGCAGGAAGGAAATAACAAACATTAGAGTGGGGATAAATGACATAGAACACAAAAAACAATAGAAAGAATCAACATAACCAAAAGTTGGTTCTTTGAGAAGATAAATAAAAAATTGACAAAACTTTATTTAGATTGACAAACCAAAAAAGAGAGGATATACATAATAAAAATTAGAAATGGAAAGGGAGACATTACTATGGATCCTGCTGAAATAAAAAGGAATATAAGTGGACACTATGAACTGCATTAGATAACCTATATGAAATGGAAAGATTCTTAGAAACACACAAGCTACCTACATTGACTCAAAAAGAAATAGAAGATCTCAATAAACCAATCACCAGTAAAGAGATTATATCAGTAATCAAAAACCTCCCAAAACAAAATGAATAGAAATGGTAAAGCATATCATGGTGTTTGTACTAGCAGAGTTATTAGATGGGTATGACAGTGGTTGAAAGGGCAAGTCTAAGGTCACATATATTACAAGAAGGAAAGGTAAAAACTGTAACATGGGACTCTATAAGAGAGTAAAAACTCATGTAAAGCATGATTACGGGTGATATTGCATATATAAGACTGTTTCTACAAGATATAAATACAAATATACTAGAGAGAAGGAAAAAGAATAGCAGCTATGTATGGCAGGGGAAGCATGGAGAGATTGAGAGGTGAGTTTTGTTTGTTTGGTTTTTGGTTATTATTATTATTGGAATAATGAAAGTGCTCTAAAAATGACTGAAGTGATGAATGCACAAATATATAATTATACCGAATACCATTGATTGTACACTTTGGATGGATTTATACTTTATTAACATGTATCAATAAAATTGATTTGATAAAAAAAAAAACAAAGCAAAAACAAAAAAACCCTCCCAGCAAAGAAATGCCCAAGACCCAATGGCATCACAGGGAATTTCTACCAACCATTCCAAAAGACTTAATTCCAATTCTGCTCAAACTCTTCTGGAAAAAATTGAAGAGGAGGGATCATTCCCTAACTCATTCTGAGGCCAACATCAAGCTAATACTGAAGCCAGACAAAAGATACCACAAGAAAAAAAAATTATGGACCAATATCTCTTATGAATACAGATGCAAAAATCCTCAACAAAATAGTAGCAAACCAAATCCAACAGCCTATTAAAAGAATTATACACCATGATCAAGTGGGATTTATCCCTGATATGCAAGATTGGTTCATAAGAAAATCAATTGATGTAATATACTACAGTAACAGAATAAAGGAAAAAAGAAACCACGTGATCCTCTCCAATGATGCAGAAAGGGCATTTGACAAAATATGGCACCTGGTCTTGATAAAATTACTTAAAATGCTAGGAATAGTGGGAAACTTCCTCAGCATGATAAAGGGTTAACAGCCTACTTAATGGTGAAAGACTGGAAGCTTTTCCTATAAGATCAGGAAAAAGACAAGAATGTCCATTGTCACCACTCTTATTCAACATTGTACTGGAAGTTCTTGTCAGAGAAATAAGGTAAGAAAAAGAACTAAAAGGCATTTAAATTGGAAAGGAAGATGTAAAACTCCCCTTGTTTACAGATGATATGATCCTATATATATAAAATCCTACAAAAATCCACAACAAAACTCCTAGAGCTAAGAAATGAATTCAGCAAAATGGTGGGACACAAGATTAACACACAGTATTTGTGTTTCTATACACAAGCAGTAAACAATCAGAAAAATAAATTAAGTAAAAAATTTCATTCATAATAGTAACTAAAAGAATCAAATATCTAGGAATAAATCTAACCAATGATGTCAAAGGACTTGTACACAGAAAACTGTAAAACATTGGTAAAGAAATCAAAGAAGACCTAAATAAATGGAACAATAGTTTGTGTTCATGGATGGAAGACTAAATATCATTAAGATGTCAATACTACCCAAAACAATTTATAGATTCAATACAATCCCAATCAAAATCCCAACCTTCTTTTCAGAAATCGAAAAGCCAATCATTGAATTTATATGGAAGTGTAAGGGGCCCTGAATAGCTAAAGCCGATGAGGCTCAGTGGTTGAGCTCCAGTTTCCCACATATGAGGTCCCGGGTTCAATTCCCGGCCCTAGTACCTCAAAGAAAAAAAAAAACAAAAAACTCAACATTAGCCATCAGGGAAATGCAAATCAGAACCACAACAAGCTACCATTTCGCACCCATTAGAATGGCTGCTGTTTTTTAAAAATGGAAAATTACAAATGATGAAGAGAATGCAGAGAAATAGGAACACTCATTCATCAATGGTGGGAATGTAAAGGATGCAGCTGCTGTGAAAGATAGTTTAGCACTTCTTCAGTAAGCTAAGTATAGAATTGCCACATGGCCTGTTAATTCCATTAGGTAAATACCCAGAAGAACTGAAAGGAGGGATGTGAACAGACATTTGCACACCAATGTTCATAGCAGCATTATTCACAATTTCCAAAAGATGAAAGCAACTCAAATGTTCATCAACTGATGAAAGGATAAACAAAATATGGTATATACATATAATGGAATATTATTCAACCATAAAAAGGGATGAAGTCTTGATACATGCAATAACATGGAAGAACCTTGAAGCTATCATGTAAGCCAGACACAAAAGAACCACTATTGTATGATCTCACTAATTTGAAACAATTATTAGCAAATTCATAGAGTCAGAATCTAGAATGTAGGTTATCAGGGATGGGGTGGGGATAGGATATGGGAATGTAAGGCTTAAAATGTACATGGTGAGTATTTGGAATGATGGAAATATTTTGGTAATGGATGGCAGTGATGGTAACACATCATTGTGAATGCAATTAAAAGCACTGAAATATATATCTGAATACAAGTGAAAGGGAAAATTTTAGATTGTTATAAATGGCAACCAAATAAAAATATTTTAAAAACCCATGGTGGGGAGCAGATGTGGTTCAAGCAGTTGAGCACCTGTCTCCCACATGGGAGATCCTGGGTTTGGTTCCACGTGCCTCCTGAAAAAACAAAAACAAACAACAAGAAAAACAATGAAAAAACCAATTCAGGGAAGCTGATGTGGTTCGGTGGTTGAGTGTCAACTTCCCACATACGAGGTCCCGTGTTCAATTTCCGGCCCCCAGTACCTAAAAAAATCAAAATAAATAAAAACCCATGGACCTACACTACACAAACTGTGAACTCTAAGTTAAGTCATGGACCTTAATTAATCGTACAATCATAAAAATGTGCTATCATCAATTGTAATGAATGTTCTACACCAATGCATGGTGTTGATGGTAGTTATAAGAAAATCCTGTGTTTTATGAAAGATTGTTCTGTAAACCCACAACTTCTCTAATAAAGGGGAAAAAGGGATTACAATCTATTGAAAAAAATATGAGACTCTATTAACCTATACTAATATAAATATATATACATGAATAAATATATGGGACAGAAGGGAAATTCTTCCCTGTAGCATGCCTATTAAACATGGAAAGTTTTAAAAACATTCATGAATACTAAAATTAGCAGGTGAAAGTTTGAAGAGCACAATATTTATATGATTTCAAAGACTCTCTCCACAAATTATTTATTAATTTCAACGGAGAAAATACTAATGTTACCGTAGAAAAATGAAGAGAACATAAGGTACATATTTGGGTGTGATTTGGAGCTCTTGGCACAGCAGTAAGAGAGCTGTTTCTGGGGCCCACCATGGGGGGTAAGTTTAGTCCCCCAATTATTTGACCTGCTTAGGGCTGTGCTCATCTGACAGGGTCAAGAAGTTTACCTCAGCTAATGCTCAAAGCTGCCTTAAAATATCAGTTGCTTAAGCTCCTTCCTAAATGGCTTTCTGCCATTTCTCATAAAACAGAGGTGTTTGTTCCGAATTTGTTTCATATGCATATTTCCTTGTCTCATCTTCTTGACTCTAATTGTCTATTCAGACAAACACAACTCTTGATTGTTTTTGATACCCTAACTCCTAGCTCCTCTTGTACTCACTGATTGATCATGTACTCTGTGAAGTCAATCGTTTAGACTCTGGAGATAAAATGGCAAGCAAAAATGATCAAGGACCCTACCTCACAGGAGTAAATAATCTCTAAAGGGATTGTTAATTTTCCAAATCATCACATAAATAAATGCAAAGTCATAACTGTGGTCATTTCCATGAGAAAGAGGCACAAAGTGCTATGACAATAGAAAGTTTTATTTTAGGACATTAGGGAATGAAAAAAAAAAAAAAAATGAGATGAACCAGTAGTTGGATAGCTATTTGAATGAACATAAGAAACAAACACTTTTCTTTAAGGTATAAAACAAGGAAAACATTTTTTAAACTCTATAATCAAATTTCAGTGATATATAACATGAAGTACATAAGGAAAGCCTAGTTGGTCTTATGTATCCATTACCATTTAAAAACCCTTGCTTTTTTTATTATGTTTTACTTCTTCCAGGTTGTACGTGTAATGCCTCCTTATTACGAAATTTTAACATATATCATCAGCATTTGATAGTAATTCTGTTTGCTGTGAATTTTGAATGGAGTTAATTCATTCACAACCTTAAATTGGTGAGGTCAGTGAATGGCATAAGGGATTATAAATATCTGGATTGAAAATACAAGACCTTTGAACGAAAGTGTTTAGTTTTCACTTGATATAAATCTAAGTACATAAGAACTCTAGGCTATTTGCACAAGTGACATATCTCAGAACAAATCAATGGCGTATGTGTGATACACTGTATGCATTAAAGTTCCTGATATTTACTGGAATTAGGTACAGCAGATGTCACATTAGCATTTGGCAAGCAAAAATCCATATGAATGACTGGAGAAAGTAAATAGTCTGCAAGGTTTTAATAGACTGTGTGTACACACCAGAGACTTCAGAAAACTATTGAATATTGAAATATATAAACTGACATTGTACCTAGTGGATGTATTTGAAATGAATGGGCCAAAGTAAAAATCAGTCATTCTAGGAAGTTGGAATTTTTCTTCTCTTGTAAATCCCAGAAATGTGTGCTTCACCAAAAAGATGTTGATGAACAATTTTAGGGATTTATAGAAAGTGTTAGAAAATGGTAGGGGGACTAGCCAAATGCAGAAAGAATTTCACAATATATACAAATACATCATTCTCTTTCTTACTGGGAAATTTAAAATTCACCAAGAGTACTCACACAACATTCTTTATATGATTAAATTAAGTCAATGCCAATATTTGGATACTATAAAGGTTACATTAGATTCAGAGAGATAATACAGTCATTGCAAGAATGCAGCATAGGGACTACAGAAGAGAAAGGGTTGTGCTCAAATTCTACCACTATCCAGTTAAGTACAGTCAGGCAAACCCCTTAATCTCTCTAATGCACACTCAGCTATTAAATGGTTAAGGTAGAGGTTTTAATGTATTTTTAAACAATCACAATATGGTGGTTAGTTTTAAAATTATAGTAAAATCTGTATCAGTAATAATTAGAGGGAAGCGGCTGTGGCTCAATCAGTAGGGCTCCCGTTTACCATATGGAAGGCCCCGGGTTCGGTTCCCGGGGCCTCCTGGTGAAGGCAAGCCCGCCCACACGGCATGGTTAGCTGACCCAGCGAGCACAAGCAGCAAAGAGGGAATAAATGAATAAATAAATAAAATCTTTTTAAAAAAAGTAATCATTAGAGATTGGGAAGGAAATTAGAATTAAAACTGGCTAAAGGAAATTACATTGGGAACTTGAATTCTGCCTTGTCTTGAATGGATCTGAGCTACAGACAAATAGCTTGATAAACATAGTACCAGCTCCAAAACTCTTAAAGTAGCAGCTGTATGTAAACAGTCACTTATGCCTTTATAACTCATTTGCCAGGGAGGAAACCTGAAAAAAGACAACCAATTCACTTGGCCTAATACAGACTCCTCCGAAGGTGTGGGAGAACAGTTAAGTTTAAATAAGCAGATCCTTGCCTTTGAGATTTTGAAATAAAAGATTAGAAGATATTCTTATGAGTAGGGAACTGAAATGAGCAGCAAAAATATTGTGTAAATTCCATGCTCCCAACATAGATCATGTTCAAGGCACGTAATCAAAAGAAATCAGAAAGAGAGAGAAAGGAAAAAGACTTACAAGAAGGAGAAACCATGTACCATATATAAGAAAAAGAAATCTCATACATTGCTGGTGGGAATGTAAAATGAAATAAAATTTTTATAAAACTGCAAGTTTCTGCTTAAGCTGAGTATTTGCCTTTCCTATGACCCAGCAATTTCACTGTTGGATACACACAAGAGAAAAGAACACATCTGGGAAAAACAAAACAAAACAAAAAACAGACATGTACAAGGATGTTTACATCAGGTCTATTTAGAGTTAAAACTGGACACCCACTAACAGGAGAATGGCTAAATTGTGGCATATTCATGCAATGAAATACTACAAAGAAATAAAAAGAGAGTAAACTCCTAGCACAAACAATAGCATGGGTAAATCTCATAGATACTATGTTTAGTGAAAGAGCCAGGCATATAAGTGAAATTTCTGTATGGTTTCATTTATATTAAGCACAAAAATAGAAAAAAAACTGATGATTATAAAAGTCAGAATCATCTTCTTGGAGTGGGAGAAGGTATAGTTTGGAGAGAGATACCAGGGTATATAATGAGTGATGGAAATATTATAGAGATGATCTAGGTAGTGGTTATACTTGTATAAATACATGTAAGCAATTATTATTATTAGCACTCAAGATTAGTACACTTTATTAGATGCATATTATAAATCAATGGAAAAGAGAGAGTTCTGTTTGCCATAATGGCAAATAAATAATTCATTCCAGTTCTCCTTTGAGAACAAAGAAAATGCAAAGAACATATTCTAAAGCCAGCAGAATAATGATCTCGGATGGAAGTTGGGAGATGCAGGAAAGAGCAAAAAAATTTTAAAAAGATAAATATGTGGGTAAATATGAAATAATATTGAATATCTAAAAGGGATAAAATATTGTTTATATATATACATTTATTCTAAAATGTATGACAAAAATAGCATATGTCAGGAGAGAGACAGAATTAACGATCCTTGCCTTATAAAGAGGAAATAATATTTTAATAGTTATTAAATATATTTAAATATTTAACACTTTATTAAAACCGAATAAATCAAAGATGTATGTTGTAATCTATAGGCAACTTCAAAAAGAATAGTTAAAAATGTATAATTACCAAGGTAAAACAGTGAAAATATTGACAATAAATTCAGAAATACTTATATAAGTAAGCCATGCATCAAATAAGAGATTATAATGGAAATAGAAAGATGTTTTGAAATGAATGATAAAGATACTGCAAATAATGTCTGTGGGATATAGTTAAAGCTGTGCTTATTCAGGGAAATTTATAGCATTTAAGGCATATATTAGAAAAGAAGAAACTCTGAATATCAATTATCTATGCATCAATTATAGAATTTAGAAGAACAATAAATTTAAGTAGAAAGATGGAAATCATAACTATAAGAGCAGAAATTATTTTAAAAATAGGAAAAAGAAAGCCAAAAATTACTTGAAAATACTAATAAAAATGATAAATCATTCCCCTAATGAGATTTATTAAGAAAAATTAGAAAAGGTATGAATAGTCAACAACAGAAATGAAAAAGAACTTATCCGCACATTTAAAAGATATAATAATTAAGAGGATATTATAAAAACGTTATGCCATTAAATTGAAATTTAAATAAAATGAATACATGCATTAATAAAAATACATCAAAACTGACACAAGAAAAACAATAAATAAAGGAAAATTGAGTTTATAAAAGAAATTTATTCTGTAATTACAAAATTGATCATTTTAACAGTGAATGCTTCCAATTTTTTGGAAAGAAATAAAACTAAGTTTAAGCAAAATCTTGTGAACAATGTAAAACAAGTATGAGGTTGCTATGACAAATCTGTAAAATGAGTTGGCTTAAACAAAAACATTAATTGACTGCCTCCGTTTTAGAGGCTAGGAATCCAAAATCAAGCCACTAGCATGACCATGCTTTCTCCCTGAAGCCTGCTTGTTCCCATGATGACTTGCCACAATCTTGGGGGTTCCTTGGCTTGCACCTTAGCCTCTATCAAGTAGGGATCTCTCTCTCCTTGTGTCTGCTCTTCTGTTTTTTCTGACTTCCAGCTTCTGGCCCTCTGGGTAGCTTTCTCTGACTTCTCTTTATAAGATCTCCAGGAATATGTATTAAGGCTCACCTGATTTGGTTGGGTCACACATTATCTAAAAGTAACATCTTCAAAAGGCCCTATTTACACGAATTCACATTCACAGGGACTAGGATTAAGATTGGGAACATGTCTTTTATTGGGGTACATAATCCAAGCTACCTCAATAAGAAAACATGGTCCAACTCATTTTATGAGGAAAGCACAACTTTAATATCAAAACCTTCCAAGAAAGTAAAATTATCAGTAATTCTATTAATAACATAGAGGTAAAATAATATATATAAAAATATATATAAAATATATATATATAAATATATATAAAAATATATAATATATAAAAATTATAATACATCATGAACAGCTTGGACTTATTCCAGAAATGCAAAGTATATTTGACAATTGAAAAACACTGAATGAAAAGTTTATGACATTAACAGAGTATAAAAGAAAATGCATATGATACAAATACTAAAAAAGGTATTTGATAAAAGCAAACATTATGATAAAAATCTCTTGGAAAACTAGGAATAGAAGAAATGTATAATCTGATACATAATATCTAAAAAATAATTAATGGTAAAATAGTGAATAAATATTTTCTATGTGAGTGTATTAGTCAGTCAAATGGGTACTGATGCCAAATACCAGAAATCTGTTGGCTTTTATAAAGGGTATTTATTTGGGGTAGAAGCTTACAGTTACCAGTACAGTTACCATAAACTTTATGAAGTTTAACAGTTACTTCCCTCACCAAAGTCTGTTGCCATGTGTTGGAGCAAGATGGCTGCCGACACCTGCAAAGGTTCAGGCTTCCTCTTTCCTCTTAAGGTTCCGTGGTCCCAGCTTCTTCCAATATCACCTCTAGGCTGGGATAAATCTCATCTCTCCCGCAGCTCATTCCTCTCTGGGCTCGGCTGCTCTGGTCTCTCCACAAGGCCAGCTGTGACTGTCAGGCTCTCTAGGCCTTGTCTTTCTCCCTGGGGCTCGATTCTCTCCAAGCTCAGCTGCTCTCCTCTATCCACAAGGTCAGCTATAAACTCTCAGGTGAACGGCTCGTCTCTCTTCCCGGGGCCTCTGCTGTGTCAAATGGAACCTTCTCTCCTTCCTCACGTATCTGCTTCTCTGTGTGTTTACTTCCTGGGCTCCAGAATAAAAATTCCCACCTCCCTTCTCTGCGGTGCTATTTCTCTGTGAGTTCCCGCCCACCAATGGGGCAGGGACTCAACTTCCTACTGACGTGGCCCAATCAAAGCCTTAATCATTATTTAATCAAGTAAAATAAAACCTCTGAATCCAATATAATCTAATATGCCCAGAGGAACAAACCAGTTTACAAACATAATCCAACAGCTATTTTTGGAATTTATAAACAATATCAAACTGCTACAGTGAGATTGGGAAATAAGTCAAGAAGGCTTGCTAAATCCACTTCTATTCAGCATTGTACTGGCAGCCCTAATCACTATAATAAAGCAAGAAAAATAAATCAATTGAATAAAGATTGAAAAGGAAGAAATAAAATTCTCATTTACCAAATTATGTAGAAAATGTACAATGTATAAGTAAAAACTTTGAATTATTAAGTGAGCTTAATAAAATAATTGAATACTATACACAAAACCAATTGTATTTTTATATAACAGCAACAATTAATTTTAAACTACTGTATAGTAAAGTGTTAAGTATATGATGACATGGGAAATTACAACTAATGTAACATATGGATTATAGTTAACAGTGATATTGTAATATGTTTGCAGCAATGGCAAAGAAGATATATCAATTCTAATGGACAACAACAGGGAGGTATAAGGGGGTATGGGATTTTTACTTTTGGAGTAATGAAAATATTCTAAATTTGACTGAGGTGATGACAGCACCAAGGTGATGAATGTGAGAGCTACTGACTGTATACTCTGAACGGATTGTACAAAGCATAGGACTATATAACACAGGAAATCCAGGGGTAGAAGATGGACTGTGGTTAAGAGAATATGAGAACATTCTCTCATGAACTATAACAAGTATATAATACTAATACAGTATGCCATTAACCGGGTGGGGTGAGGGAAAAATACACCAAATGTAAGATATTGGCTATAGTTAGTAGTAATGTTTTGGTGATGCTCTTTCATAGTTTGTTAACAATTGTTTCACAACAATGCAACAATGCAAGGTGTTGGTGATGGGGTAATGTATGGGAGCCCTGTATGCTGATATGCATGTTGGTTTTGTAAGCTCACAACTTATACTATACACTTATTCTTTATAGATGTTCATTTATAATGATGAACTTCAATTTTAAAAAGCTTAAAAAAAAACTACTGTATAGTATAGTAAAAACATCAAATATTTAGGAATGAATCTAAGAAAAGTAGTGCAATATCCTCTAGTCTACATGGAAAACATAAAAAGTTATGAAAATTAAATATAATAATAGAAAATAAAATAGGATCTAACATATTCATGGGTTAGAAGATTAAATATTGTGAAGATGACAATTCTCACCAAAATTATCTATAAAGTCAATGTAACCCTGTCAAAATCTCATCAGGTTTTCTTATGGAAATTGAAAGGTTGGTTTTAAAACATATGTGGGAATATAATCAGAACTATTAAGACAATTTTAAAGAAGAACAAAATGGAGGTCTTACTAAGCCGTGAAAATAAATCACCAAAGCTTCTAAAAAAGAAAATAGGAGAATATCTTGATATCTTTGTGATAGGGAAGTAATAATGAAATGTAACACAAATCACATTAACCATAAATGGAAATATTAGTAAAGCAGTCTTCATAGCAAAAATAATATATGTTCTTTTAAAGATTCCATTAAGAAAATAAAAGGAAAGCCACACCGCGGGAGAAGGTATTTGCAGCATGTATAACAAGAACAGCTGATGTGCAGAATATGGAATACCTACAAATCCATTTTAAAAAGTTCAACAGAGCAATATAAAAAATTACAAAAGATTTAGACACCTTACTATGAAGGATGCCCAAAAGGGTAACAAACATATATGAAAAGATGTTTAGTATCATTAATCACCAGAAAATGCAGATAAAAACTACAGTGTAATACCACTGCATATCCAGGAGAATACACTTTACCTCTACTCTCTTCAGCAAGGTTTCTGTAGAAGTACCATGTTTGGACTCTGAGAAAATGGGAGCCATGAAGCTCTAACTTTATGTTATGTTTATTCTCGGGTGTTTTCCTTGGTAAATGTAGAGAGTTTAAACAGAACATCTCATGGAGATGATTACAGGACACGTCAAATCTTAAGAGTAAACTAAAGTGTTCTGAAGGGAGCTGGGTCAGACAGCAATTTTCTTCATGGATGCACAGAAGGAGCCTTTGGAATTGAGGTGGGGAGAAATAAGCACTCTGAAAACTAATGGATCAGTAATAGACTTTGGTAATTGCTCTAAGGGGATTCTGCAGACCGAACTAAAAGTTCTTCTGGTTCCGAGAAATAGAGATGGGGGTGAACACATGGAAGGAGGCAAAAAATCAAAATAAAAAGCACTAGTGATTTTTCCCAAGGTGTTTGACGGCTGACACCTTCTTAGGATGCATTTCCCAACCCTAAGGGAAAAGTGTCTATCCTTGAAAGAATAAAGAACGGAAGTGGATATAGAAGAATGTCATAATATCACACAGTACAGGCTGGTAGATTCTGCTTTGAGTAGTGAAAGATGTTGCTGGGGATTGTGCTGGCCAGTCTTGGATCCAACCAAAACTCAGATACTGAGGAAAAGCACATCCAAAGTAAAATGTAGGTACATTTTCTGACCTCATTAGAAGATTAAGTTCCAATTATACCCATAAATAGCCTATAGTTCCCATGGGAACAAGAGTAATAAATAAATCATGTGGAATACATAAAAGCAGCTAAGATTCTTGAAATAGGTCCATGAACTATATTCTTACAAATATGTTAAGCATAAGCTTCTATATATAATGTAACCTTTACTTATTCCCATCTGGTGAGATTTTTGTTTCAGCAGAAAAATACTGGGCAAAATTTGGGAAAATCTAATGGATCAATTTAAGAATATTCATACTGAATTGAGAAATCTGATTGATCGCTTTCCTTTTGAATGTGTTATTTCCTTCCTTGACATGCACTGGTTAACCGGAAAGTCATATGTTTCAAAATATTTTATAGAAATGGTTCTGTGCTTCTGGCCACATGTTTTCTGGCCACAGATTGAAATGCTATGATGAATTATTTTAACAACCTATTTCAAATGACAAATTTCTGTCTTTTAAATATAAGTTACTCATTTTCTGTTTCACAAGCAGAACATGGACACTTCTAAATATCCTCAAAAGAATGCACCGTTCACTTATAAACCCTCCATCCCTAGATACTCTTGCCTGGCCATACATTCAGTTGACAGGAACCAAAAGGGAAAAGAAGGCCAATGGTCTCAAATTTCTGCCTAACAAAAAACTCCCAAGTACACAATTTGACTTAGGAACTTAATGTCTGTTAGGAAGCTATCCTGCCTTAAAGCAAATGTATAACAAGGATTCGATTTCTGAGAGAGGCTTTCTAAGTAGAGTAGTTTTAAAAATTGCTCACTGTGAAGGTATTTTTTCCAATTTACCAAAACAGCTAATGAAACTACAGAAAACTTACTCCATGGGCAGGGTAAACAGTAAAGCTGATGTAAAATTCGAATTGTATTTCTCTCTTTCCTTTTGCAATCCAGGGTAATACTAATATATTTTTTTTATGTATTCATTTCTTTATCACATCTCACCTCATTAAAGGATTTAAAGTCTTTTCTAAGATTACATAAAATAAAGTCTTGCTACAAAGAAATTTAGAACTATTTATTCATAGAATAAAAATATATTTTTTTGTTTGAAAAATAAGAATGGATGTTATAATGAAACAGACATCATTCAACGTAGTTGCAAAAGGAAGAGCATATGTATTAATCAAGGTTCTCTAGGAAAACAGAACTGACAGAGATATATGTAAATATTTTAGAAATTTTTATAAGAATTAACTCACGTGACTGTGGGGATGGGCGAGTCCAATTCCATAGGGCAGGCTGCAAGCTAGGAATTCTGATGAAGGTTTTTGATGAATTCCCCAGCAGTAGCTGGCTGGCTGAAGTAGAGATGGAAATTCTCTCTTCTGACTGCTGAAATCATCACTTCTCCTTTTAAAGCCTTCAACTAGTTGGAAGAAACTTCTCTCATTGTTAAAGGCAGTTTCTTCAGTAGATGGATGTTTAAGTCCATGAAATGTCTTCCCAGTAAGAATCAGGCCAATGCTTGCTTGAACAAGCAACTGGACACGGTAACCTAGCCAAGCTGACAATGAACTTGACCACCACGGCATACACCACCACCAGTGGGAGTAAATATGAAAGAATCTTAGCTTTATATGTGTTTTTATAAATTATCATTGTTCCCATTAGCTCCTACTGAAATGTTTCAAGAGCTTAAAGGGAACATCATCAGCTTTTCTGTGTATATATTTGTCCAGATGTACTTAGAGAAAAAGGGGTATTTCTGCGTGGTCTGGTCCCTTTATATTAGAAGATGTAAGGAGCACCGCCCCCTAACATAAACAACTGATAGAGCATCAGACTGAAAATATTTAATGGCCACAGTAGTTAGTGGCTCAATGCTAGGCTTCTTCCTCCTAATGATCATGTTAATGGCAAACCCTAGATCATATTCAGGCTAGGTGGTAGGAGGTGAAGCAATAATGAAACAAGGAATAAAACACTGACGGCCATTTAGAGAACCTGGGCCTGGGAGAAAGATAATTTCAGTAGAGTTCAGATCTATCACAAACACATTCTTTTCTAGAATAAATGTACTTTAAATGTTAACAACCATCTTCTACAATTGTTATGGCTATATTGATTTTAGAAGAGAGCCATTTGGTAGTGCAAATAACAAGGGTGAAATAAAGCAAGCTAAAATGATTTCTTGACCTCTTTGTGCCCTTCAAACTTAAAACTACTTAATCAGAATCCCCTGACAGTTAGATTTTAATGGTAAACTAGAAAAAGTAAAACCTAAATATCACAAGAAAAAGAAGTCATGGGGATGCTGCAAGCTAACTTTTCTGATAAAATTATAGAGGATGTACTCTGTTTTATTATGTTCGAACTTACAAATTAAAATCTCAGATCATATTTCTCATTTTTACCTTTTCTATATTTCCAGGAGGAGTAGCTGGCATTTCTTTTCATTTTGCCCAATTAATAATAATGACTCAATGAGAAAGACTTGGATTTGGAATTATCCATTATTGTTAATGGTATCATGGGGTGGGGGGGAATAGTTTCCGTATCTAGTGACGTCAGCTTGTGTTGTTTTTTTTAAAAAAAAGAAACAAACATGATTTCCTGTGCTTATATCAGAATAAAACCTCTTTGAAAAATAATTTTGTCATGTTAATGTGAAAATTTCTTCCACAGTAAACTAATAGATTTCTCCCAATCCCCCAAATAAGAATTAATTACTGTATAACCTATAACATTTTGCTCACCCTTATCTCGGACACTTTTTGTTCTTACTTTATACATTTCTCAATTAAATGTAATGGATACATGTAAATTTTTTTGTTGTTTTGTTTTTTGTTTGTTTTTTTTTGTTTTTTTGTGTGTGTGAATCAAACAATATATTACACAATATATTTGGTTCATAGTAATGCATTCATACAGTATTTGTCCTTTTGTGTCTGGCTTGCTTCACTCAACATAATGTCCTCCAGATTCATCCATGTTGTCATATGCTTTATGACTTCATTTCTTCTTACAGCTGCATAATATTCCATTGTGTGAATAGACCACAGTTTGTTTATCCATTCATCTGTTGATGAACACCTGGGTTGTTTCCAACTTTTGGCAATGATGAATAATGTGGCTATGAACATTGGTGTGCAGATGTCTGTTCGTGTTACTAATCTCAGGTCTTCTGGGTATATGCCCAGTAGTGGTATTGCAGGGTCACGTGGCAAGTCTATATTCAACTTCTTTAGGAACTGCCAAACAGTCCTCCATAGTGGTTGTACCATCCTGCATTCCCACCAACAGTGAAGAAGTGTTCCTATCTCTCCACATCCTCTCCAACACTTGTAGTTCTCTGTCTTTTTAATAGTGGCCATTCTGATAGGTGTGAAATGATATCTCATTGTAGTTTTGATTTGCATTTCCCTAATCATGAGTGATGTTGAGTATTTCTTCATGTGTTTTTTTGCCATTTGTATTTCTTCTTCAGAGAAATGTCTATTCAAGTCTTTGGCCCATTTTTCAATTGGGTCATTTGTCTTTTTATTGTTGAGTTGTAACATCTCTTTATATATCCTGGATATTAAACCCTTATCAGATATGTGATTTCCAAATATTTTTTCCCATTGAGTCAGCTGCCTTTTCACCCTTCTGACAAAGTCCTGTGAGGTGCAAAAGTGTTTAATTTTGAGGAGGTCCCATTTATCTACTTTTTCTTTTGTTGCACGTGCTTTGGGTGTGAAGTCCAAGAAACCACCACCTACTACAAGGTCTTGAAGATGTTTCCCTACATTTTCTTCTAGTAGTTTTATGGTCCTGGCTTTTATTTTTAGATCTTTGAGCCATTTTGAGTTGATTCTTGTATAGGGGGTGAGATAGGGGTCCTCTTTCATTCTTTTGGTTATAGATATCCAGTTCTCCCAACACCATTTGTTGAAGAGACTGTTTTTTCCCATCAGCGTGGGCTTGGTAGGTTTGTCAAAAACCAGTTGACTGTATAGGTGAGGGTTTATTTCTGGATTCTCAATTCTATTCCACTGATCGATATGTCTATCTTTATGCCAGTACCATGCTGTTTTGACCACTGTAGCTTTTTAATATGTTTCAAGGTCAGGCAGTGAAATTCCTCCCACATTGCCCTTCTTTTTTAGAATACTTTTGGCTATTCGGGTGCACTTACCCTTCCAGATGAATTTGGTAATTGCCTTCTCTAATTCTGTAAAGTAAGCTGTTGGGATTTTGATTGGTATTGCACTGAATCTATAAATCAGTTTGGGCAAGATTGACATCTTCACGATATTTATTCTTCCGAACACGGAATGTCTTTCCATTTGTTTAGGTCTTTTTAAATTTCTTTTAGCATTGTTTTGTAGTTTTCTGCAGATAGGTCCTGTACTTCCTTGGTTAAATTAACTCCTAGGTATTTGAGTTTTTTTGTTGCTATTGAAAATGGAATTTTCTTCCTGATTTCCTCCTCAGATTGTTCAGTACTAGTGTACAAAAACATTACTGATTTTTGCGTGTTGATCTTATATCCTGCCACTTTGCTGAACTCATTTATTAGTTCAAGTAGCTTTGTCGTGGATACTTCAGGATTTTCTAAATACAGGATCATGTCATCCGCAAACAGTGAGAGTTTTACTTCCTCTTTTCCTATTTGGACGCCTTTAATTTTTTTGTCTTGTCTAATTGCCCTAGCTAGAACTTCTAGTACAATGTTGAATAACAATGGTGACAGTGGGCATCCTTGTCTTGTTCCTGATCTTAGGGGGAAAGCTTTCAACCTTTCCCCATTGAGTATGATGTTGGCTGTGGGTTTTTCATATATGCCTTTTATCATATTGAGGAATTTTCCTTTTATTCCTATCTTTTGAAGTATTTTTATCAAAAAAGGACGTTGGATTTTGTCGAATGCCTTTTCTGCATCTATTGAGATGATCATGTGGTTTTTTTCCTTCAACTTGTTAATGCGGTGTATTACATTGATTGATTTTCTTATGTTGAACCAGCCTTGCATACCAGGAATAAATCCCACTTGGTCGTGATGTATAAGTCTTTTGATATGCTGTTGGATTCAATTTGCAAGTATTTTGTTGAGAATTTTTGCATCTATGTTCATGAGAGATTGGTCTGTAATTTTCTTTTCTTGTGGAATCTTTATCTGGCTTTGGTATTAGGGTGATGTTGGCTTCATAAAATGTGTTGGGTAATTTTCCCTCCTCTTCAATTTTTTGGAAGAGTTTAAACAGCATTGGTGTTAATTCTTTTAGAAATGCTTGGTAGAACTCATCTGTGAAGCCATCTGGTCCTGGACTTTTCTTTGCTGGGAGATTTTTGATGACGGATTCAATCTCCTTAATTGTGATTGGTTTGTTAAGTTCTTATATTTCTTGTTGTGTCAGTGTAGGTAGGTTATGAGTTTCTAGAAATTTGTCCATTTCATCCAGGTTGTCTAGTTTGTTGGCATATAGTTTCTCATAATATCCTCTTATGATTCTTTTTATTTCTGTGAGGTCATTTGTAATTTCCCCCCTTTCATTTCTGATTGAATTTATTTGCATCTTCTCTCTTTTTTTCTTTGTTAGTCTAGCGAGGGGTTTGTCAATTTTATTGATCTTCTCAAAGAACCACCTTTTGGTTTTGTTGATTTTCTCTATTGCTTTTTTGTTCTCATTTTCATTTATTTCCGCTCTAATCTTTATTATTTCTTTCCTTCTTTTTGCTTTGGGATTGGTTTGCTGTTCTTTCTCTTGTTTCTCAAGTTGTTCAGTTAAATCTTTTAGTTTAGCTCTTTCTTGTTTCTTAATATAGGCATTTAGGGCTATAAATTTCCCTCTCAAGACTGCCTTTGCTGTATCCCATAAGTTTTGATATGTTGTGTTCTCATTTTCATTTGTCTCAATATATTTACTGATTTCACTTGCAATTTCTTCTTTGACCCACTGAATATTTAGGAGTGTGTTGTTCAGTCTCCACACATTTGCAAATTTCCTTTTTTCCTGTCTGATATTGATTTTTAGTTTCATTCCATTATGATCTGAGAAGGTGCTTTGTATAAATTCAATCTTTTCATATTTATTGAGAGCTGTATTGTGACCTAACATGTGGTCTATCCTGGAGAAAGATCCATGGGCACTTGAGAAGAATGTATAATCCGCTGAGTTTGGATGCAGTGTTCTGTATATGTCTGTTAGGTCTAACTTGTTTATCATATTGTTCAAGTTCTCTGTTTCCTTGTTGATCTTCTGTCTAGTTGTTCTATCTAATGATGTGAGAGGGGTGTTGAAGTCCCGATGATTATTGTAGAAATGTCTATTTCTCCCTTCAGTTTTGCCAGAGTTTGTCTCATATATTTTGGGGCACCCTGGTTAGGTGCGTAGATATTTATGACTGTTATATCTTCCTGGAGGATTGTCCCTTTTATTAATATATAATGGCCTTCTGCATCTCTTATCACTTTTTTGCATTTGAAGTCTGTTTTGTCTGATATTAGTATAGCTACCCCTGCTCTTTTCTGTTTACTATTCGCATGGAGTATCTTTTTCCAACCTTTTACTTTCAGCCGGCTTGTATCCTTGTGTCTGAGATGAGTTTCTTATAAGCAGCATATGGATAGCTCATGTTTTTTTATCCATTCTGTCAGCCTGTATCTTTTGATTGGGGAATTTAATCCATTCACATTCAATGATATTACTGAAAATGCACTATTTATTTCCTCCATTTTATTCTTTAGTTTTCATATGTCATCTTATTTTTGTCTTTCTTTTTACTCTTTTGGTTATCCTTCCTGCTTTTCTTTCTTCTATACTCTCCTCCAAGCCTCTCTCTCCTGTCTTTTTCTTTCAGGTTCTAAGGCTTCCTTTAATATTTCCTGCAAAGGTGGATTCTTTTTTGCAAACTCTCTTAGTTTCTGTTTGTTTGTGAATACTTTATATTCACCTTCATATTTGAAGGACAGTTTTGCTGGGTAAAGAATTCTCGGCTGGCAGTTTTTCTCTTTCAGTTTCCTAATTGTATCATACCACTGTCTTCTCGCCTCCATGGTTTCTGAAGAGAAATCTGCACAAAGTCTTACTGGACGTCCTTTGTACGTGATCGTTTGCTTCTCTCTTGTTGCTCTGAGAATTTTCTCTTTATCTTTTACATTTGACATTCTGAATAATATGTGTCTTGGCATAGGTCTATTTGGATTTATTCTTATTGGGGTACGGTGTGCTTCTTGGACATGAAAGTTCATTTCTTTCGTGAGAATTGGGAAATTTTCAGCTATTATTTCCTCAAATACTCTTTCTGCCCCTTTTCCTTTCTCTTCTCCTTCTGGAATTCCAGTGACACGTATGTTCTTGCGTTTTGTGTTGTCATTCAACTCTCTGAGCCCCTGCTCAATTTTTTCCATTCTTTTCTCTCTCTGTTCTTTTCTCTCTTCAATTTTAGCTGCTCTGTCTTCAGTATCACTTATTCTTTCTTCTATCATTTCGAGTCTGCTGTTGTATGCTTCAAATGTATTTTTTACTTCACCTATTGTGTCTTTCATTCCCACGAACTCCGTTACTTTTCTGTTGATGATTTCAAATTCTTCTTTACGTTCGCGCGATGACTTCTTGATGTCATTGATCTCCTTAACTATATTCTCTTTCATCTCATTAATTTGATTTTGGAAATGTGTGCTCATCTCACTGATTAGTTCTCTCAAATTCTGCATCTCTTCTGGGACTTTCCTGTATTCCTTTTCTTGGGCCATGTCTTCTATTTTCTTAGTATGGCCTGTAATTTTTTGTTGGTGCTTAGGCATCTGGTTAGTTTGTATTTTACTTAGATGCTCTATCTCTTTCTCTTTTATGGGGTTTTAGTGGCAGGAGGCTGTGAGTTACCACTGCTCTTTGATTTTTGGCTCAACCTTGATTGTTAGGATTGTTCTGCTGGTTTCTCAAAACTGGGCACTGGACCCAGTAATTGGTTGTAGAGTCGTTTCCTAGGGCCTTGGGCAGGGAGGCTATAGAGCCCAGGAAAAGACTCTCTTACTTATTAATTTTCTTATGTGTACTTCCTTGGTCTGCCAGGAGATGGCGCTTGTTGGCTGCTCTCAATTCAATGCCTGGTCAGAGCGTATTTGTTGTGACACAGACCAGATCAATGTGGTAGAGCGTCCTGTCTGGGGGCTAGGAGCCCTGTGATTCAAACTTTCTGAGACAGTTCTCTAGACTTCTCTCGTAGCGCCCCCCTTTTCCCAGCTAGGAAATATTTCCACTCCCTCCTAAATCCTCAACAATCAGTCCCTGTTAGTAGAGGAGGAGATTGGGAGGTTTGTATATCTTTAGCCCCTTGCAGGCTCCAAGGCAAACAATGGCGCAGCCCCACCCAGCCTGGAAGGGCTCTCGGGACAGGGCAGACCAAACCTGGGAGTCCAAAGCAGGGTCAGCCCCAGGCTTTCTCTCCCCTCTCCCGTGGTGCCCTCAACAATTAGTCCAGGCTAGAAGAGAGGGAGGTTGCGAGGATCGGATTTCTCCAGTCCTTACCAGGCTCCCAGGGCAAACCGCCCTGTGGAAGGGTCCGTGGGGCTCTGCAGCCCAAATTTCAGGTCCGAACCTGAGTCAGCCTAAGGCTGTGTCCCTCTCTCTCCCCTTTCCGGGAGTGGCAGATCCCTGAAGCCCCCTTTGTCTGTGGTCGCAGGCCCAGGGGCCCGAGAATTCTGAAGAGTGTGGGGGAGGGTGCCGGCAGCAGCAGAAGCTGCTACTTGCAACTCACAGTTCTGTCGTTGCAATTTCCCTCTTCTGTCCCTCTCTCCTCTGGGTGGTGTGCAGCCTTCACCCGCTGACCTAAACCCTAGAAGATCTTTTTTGGGGCTGTTTCAGCTTGTCCTCTAGCTATTTTTCTGGAGAGGAGATTCCCGTGTCTTACTAGTCCGCCGTCTTCCCGGAAGTCCAAGAATGAGTCTTATCCATCTTTGTTCATCACACTGTAGTAAGTGAACAAAATAAATATTTTTGAATGAGTGAAAAATTAGTTTCATAAAATATATGCAGTCTTCTACAACTCCCTGTGGAGGTGGAAAAGTGCATTTACATATAGAGTTTATTTGTCCCACCATCCCAATTTATGCACTTATACAGTTAAAGTATATAGGGATTCAGTTAACTACGGAATGAGAAGATATCAGCCCACAGAGGTATGTTACAAAGTTAATGTATGCCTGGAATATTAAATACCAGATGATGAATCTTGTTTTCCCTAAGCAAATATAAACCAAACCACCCAGGGAAGCTCAGAGAAACATTAAACATAATGATGCTGAGGAACAAGTGAATATGAAACAAAAGTCATGGGTAATTGTTTTAGACTGGGAGCTATACAGTCTTTTCTAACTGAAAATAAGCCAAATGAATACCCAGGAGACAAAACTTTGGAGTCATGAGATACCTGCAAAAGGGCCTACAGTCCATGAATAAGCCAAATGCCAAGATTTGAACCACTGTGATCATAATTCAGCAGAGAATGAATAAATCTAACATCCTCTAGAAATTGGGGCTGGGAACGATAAGGGCACAAAGCACCATGATGCATATAAATGAAATGATAGCCTCCATTCCATCGTAGGGTGCTCTGAAATTATAAGGACCTTCAAAAGCGACTTTATTACCTTCTTAATATGCAGTATCAGGGATGGTGTGACTGGGAAAAATCCCAAAACATGATCTGAGAGTTCTGGTCTTTTTCCACTGGTGCATATAAACAGAAAATTCAAGGACCATCTGCTATCAAGAGTACCTGAAGCCCTTGTGTGTTGCATATGTGGGTATATTATAGCAAAACTGAAAACTTGTGCTGACATCACCCAATAATTCTTAGAAGAACAGATTAGCAATAATGTCATCACTAATTTATCTGATTAAACAATAGCCCTTCAAAGTTGAAGGTAAAATCTCTCAGCACATAAAATTTGAAAATCCTCTTTGTTCCCACAGAATTACTATTGGCTGGATGACTCTTGCAATGCTTTTAGTGCCAGTAAGCATCTGCACTTGCTGATGAACGAAGTCCTCCACTTTGCCCTCCAAGAGCAAATGAAGTTGTAATTAAAGTCATCCGGTGAGAAATAAAATATACAATCAAAGCGATGAATCAGAGTGCAACTATGCAATGTATATCCAAAGGGGGGGGGGGGCACTAAAGCCAGCTAAACTTGGTACAAATTGGCTTAAAGATTTGTGGTTAGGATGGAAGTCAGCAATGAAAGCATAAATAGGGAAGAATGATGAAGACAAACATTGGTCTTGTCTAACCTTTTTTTTTTTTTTTTTCTAAATTTCTGTGCTAATATCCTGACCCACATTGAAATCCACTACAATTATGGCAATGATACATCTGGCTATCAAGTCTGATATCATTAAACCAAACATCTCAAAAAGGCAACCTAATTTGACCTGAAAAACATGTATTTGGTCCATGCCATTTTTTAAATTAAACAATATATTCACAAGCTGGGATTTTTTTTATAGAAATCTAAACTTTAAGTTTCTCTTGGAAAATCAGATCTAGCAACACTGGGACAATTCTAGATGCCATGACTCCAGTGTTGGGAGTAGCTGCAGAGTGGGCACCCCTTTTAGATGTGGTTTCCTGCTCTCCATTTTGTCAAATACCAACATTCATACGTAAGGGTCAACTTCAGTCATTGACATTATCTGTCTAGCCTGTGTGGACAATGAGTATAAAATCCCTTGAACTAATCTGAAATCTAGAGGCTTTTGTATAGTCTTTATGAACAAGGACAAATTACCAGCAACTATTCCTATTTAAGTCCTGATTTTAATTCTGGTGCATAATGGACATTGTCAGTAATTTGTGGGGCCTGTAAATAATTTATGAGAAAACCAACTGATACATAATTGTGTATTCTAACAGTGTCTTTTAAATGCAAAGTTTATTCTTTATGATAACATAAGGATGTTGAAAGTATATAAATGATAAACAAAACTCATCAGTAATTGTTTTTACAATAACAACTTCCTACTTCATGTAACATGGTCTTTCATTGTAATGAAGGTGTTTAACAAATAAAGAAATTATATGCAAAGAAAACAAAGATTTTTTTTATGTTCATTATAACAGATTTTCCTTATACAATCACTTTTTTTAAATAACCTTACTTTTATTAAGGAGAATGTGAAAACATCTGAAGGAAAGCATAATTCTAGGAGTGAGTGTAGAGGGACAAGAAACATATGTTTTTTCTATTTTTTGAGGGGGGTGGGTGATATGAGGTATTTAAGAGAAGGTAGGTAATGGAGATTTGTGTAATTTGGAAATATTTTGATGTACTGGAAAAAGAAGTGACTAAATAGTGAAAGAAATGATATTACAATATTATCAATTGGGATATCAAATAATTGGTACCACTTTTCTCTCTTCAGTTCATGTACAGAAATCAAATCCCTAGGGCATGCAATATACTCAGTAGTTTTGATTTTTGTTCATCATAATATAATAATTTATTGGACGGAGGGGCAACTTTCTAGAACTTTATGTTTTGGTTTGGTAACTGGATAGAAGTGAGACTGTGGACTGAGTTTTATGGCAATTATATTTAGCTATCAATCAATTCACTAAGTGTCACAGCAAGTTGAAATTCACCATTTCACCATTAAATATATATGTCATCTTCTCTCAAATATGCTTTTCCCTCTTCTGTATCCTAGAGAAATGGAGAGAGGCATTATATCTTTTATTCTAACATTCCATGATCAATAACATCTCAATAAATGCTATTTTCTAGGACTTTTCAGAATTAATAGAATGTTCCAAATCTTTATACCCTCCAAATTTTAAATATCCATATATCAAAAATTTAAAAATAACATTAACCCTACATGCCAGCAAAGAGCAATAAACATAGAATAATACGTACAAAACCTAAACCTACTACAATTAGGTAGTATTATTAGTTTTCTACGATTAGTTTTCTACGATCCAAGGAGTGTAGAAAAGCAATTAATTGTGCATAAGGAGAGAACTGTCAGTTATCCAGTAGTGAAAGATTGAGACAAACAGTTTTCTATTCTTCAAGTTGGGGGATTCATTCAATGATGGAAGGCACCTGGCTCAAGAGTCACCCATCCATGGTTTGAACAAAAGCCAAAAGCACATAAAGTATCCTTCCAAAAAGGATAATGATACCAAAACTGGCCATTCAGATTCTCTCTTGTGAATGTGAAATAGAAGGTGAACATGAAAAAGAAATAGAACCACAGAACTGTTAGCTGCAGAAAAGTTGAAAACAAAGCTGGGAGGCAATGAAACAGAAAGGACCATGAGGACCCATGAGTAAAGTAGTTTTGACTAACCTCTTGGCATCTTCATATGAAATGGGTATGATTATAATACCTACAATATGGATTTATTTTGATAATTAATGAGATAAAACTTGTTTTATTTGACCAGGTGGCAATGACAAATACCACAAAATGGGTTGGCTTGACAACAAGAATTTATTGGCTCACAGAGGCCAGAAGCCTAAAATCAAAGTGTCAGCAAAGCTATGCTTTCTCCCAAAGTCTGTGTAGCATCTGGTGCTGGCTTGCCACAAACCTTGTGGTTCCTTGGCTTGCATCTCTGCCTCTGTCACATGGGGATCTCCTCTCCTTGTGTCTATTCTGGTTTCTGCTAAATTTCAGCTTCTTCCTCCTGTGTTTCTCTGACTTCTGGCTTCTGGTTTCTTCTCTTTATATGGCCTCCAGTAATATGGATTAAGACCCACCCTGATTCAGTTGGGTCAGTCCTTAAATAAAAATACCATTTTCAAAAGGTCCTAGATAAGATGGACTCACAGCTCAGGGATGAGGATTAAGAAAAGAACATGTCTTTTGTCAGGGTATATAAGTCAATTGACCACAGTACTTATAAAATTCTTAGCAGAGTCTGACATATAATAGTACTCATAAAAGTTAAATGCTTCTCGGTCACCACACTATATTATATTATGATAATTGTTTTTAATTCTGTCTCTATCATGAGCTTCTTGAGAGCAGGGACCATCTTTTTCATCTTCCTCTTCTTAGTTGAAAGTACAGAAGTTAGCACACTGCTGGTGCTGCAGTAAATGTAAAGTAGTTGAATGAAAAAGAGATGTTTTCTCCCTTTGGCTATCTTTCCTTTTCACTTTTCCCTTGACACCCACCCATGCTATTTGAGGGGCCTAAGAAAACTAGAGTAATACAGAAACAAATTGTGATTTAGTTTTTCTTTAGATGGTATAGGGATAAACCTAATTACATATATATGAAGCATTCCCAATCTGATCTCACAATTAATATAGTTGAGTCAGATACTCAGAATAGAGTATGGAGAACAGAAGGAGCAAGGCCTGTTGATAATGAGGAGAGAGAGAATAATCTCCACTTATCAGTTAGACTCCCAGGAGGGATTTGACATAAAAACACATCTCAGAATTTTAGCACTAGAAAGACCTTAGAGTTCATGTAGTTCATACTTCAGCTTTATAGATGAGGAAACTAAGATCCAGATAGGAGAATAAATTTGCAAACTATCAGAGAGCTTGGTACTGACAGACCTGGGACTTAAATGTGGCTGCTGATGGCTAAAACGGTCACAAGGTGAATTAATATGGGATGTTTGGACTATTTTAATAGTAGGACCAAGTGAAAACTCATAGCCTTATATTTAACTTTATTATATGTAAGCAGCTGTTTTGTCTGTCCTTTGGGAGCAGATAATCCCAGCAGTAATGATACTCTCTTCATCATTGTCTATAAATGTGCTAAATTATTTATTAACAAATATTATAGATGTCAACCAGAATGAAAAACTAATAGCCTATAGTGTCCTCATTTATTTGATTTATACTTATTGTCAGAGACAACCTTTATGGAGGAACATATAATAATTAAGCACTTGTCAGAATGGCTAAATGTCACTGTAAAATAAACTAGCAGTCCAAATCTCTTGGGACAATTTTGATATGTCACCAGTACTCCAGGGAAGGGAGGTTGTTGAAGCACCATATTTGCAAAATGTAGCCAATGTGTCAGGTTGATAAAATCAATAGATTTTACTATGGAGCTAAGATTAATGGGCTAAGCAAAAATCAAAGTAGATATATAGTTATGGGAAATAACAAGCAACTAAATTTTAGGGACAATGTGGAAAAGAGTGGATTATATTAGTGAAGGGTCAAAAGCATAGTTAAGTAGATTACATAAAAACCCTATTCTTTCTCTCCTCCCTTCTTTGGTTTTCCTCTCTGCCTCATTTTGCCTTTTTCTTTTCCCTTCCTTTCTTTCTTTATTTTTCAGAAAACCCCCAAGTATTATTTAACCACTTGTAATGTTTTATGCACTCTTTATTGTCTCTTTCTTTATCTCACAACCAACCCTACTAGTGTATCATTAATTTTATAAATAGAAAAGTTTCTTTTCAAAATTTTTATTATGTTATTATTTATATTTTAGCCCACTTTAAAGCTTAGTTCAAGGAGCCTCAGTAGTAAACTTCCTTTAACTCGAGAGCTCTTCATGAATTTTCCAAGATATTGATTTCTTAGATGGATCACGTAAGAGATAAAAGTCTGGAGCTTTCTTGTATATGTCTATCTCTGTTAAGGTATAAGAATGATGCAATCCTTCTGTATTTCAAAACACTTAAAAATTCATGGGGATTCAATATTTTAACTTTATTTATTCTATTAGAATTTTATTATATAACTCTGTGGAAATAAATTAAAATAATTTACTAATTTAATAAAGTAATAATTTATTATTAATTGTAAATTAACATATGACATATGACAATTAGATCTTGTTGGTTGATTGTGTAGTTTGGTTCTTCTGTATCCTTGCTGATTTTCAGTCTATTAGCTCAATTGCATAGGGTAGTATGTGGAAGTCATCAACAATAGTTGTATTTGTTTCTCCTTTAAGCTCTACAGTTTTTTGGTTCATGTATTTTAAGGTTCTATTTTTTGTTACATATTTAGAATTGTTATCTTTTTCTGGTGGACTGATCTTTTAAACATTATGTAATAACCCTCTCTGTATCTATTTTTTTTTTCTGCCCTAAAGTCTAATTTATCTAATAGTAATTCAATCACTCTGCTTTTTTATTAAAATTTTTGCATGTTATATCTATTTCCTTCTTTACAATGTCAAATTATCTATGTCATTGTGATAGTTGGTTTCATGTGTGAATCTGGCTGGGTTATGATGTCCAGTTGTTTGGTCAAGCTCTGCCCTGCTTGTTAATGTGAGGGGATTGGGAGATGGGATATGCATCGATAATCAGTTGATGGTATCTAGGCAACAACGGAGATTGTCCTCTGTAATGTAGGGAGTTTCCATATCCAAACAGTTGGAGCTCTTACAACCCAGAACTCAGGATTTCAGAAATCAGAAGAGGAATTTGGACTCAATTTCATTATTGGTTCTTGCTGAAATTTCCTGCCAGCCAGTTTCCCTTAGAGATATTGGACTAAGGACTTTGGTATCACTTTTATCAGAGCTACCAGCTTGGATGTAAAAGAAAAATGTTCATAAACTGGACTTCAAAACATTACAAACTTTTCCTTATCCAAAGGCAGTGTTAAGGAGATGAAAAAGCAAAAGGCAGAATGAGCATTAAAATTCACAATACTTATCTGAAGAATTGTATCCAGAAAATATTAAATATGTCTATAAAGCAATAAAAAATGTTAATCCAATAAAAATGAGTAAAAGACTTAAATATATACTTCACAGAAGAATGTATGTCAGTATGTTCTATTATTGGGTAATTACACAGGAGAAATATATATGTACAAAAATTTTTTGTACAAGAAGCTTTATACAAAACAGGCCAAGAATGAAAAACCTCAACAAGCACGTGAAAAGGTGTTAAAATCATTAGCTATTAAACCTAAAATTAAAGACACTGTTAGCACTGCATTTGGGCAAGAATGTGAAGCAAAGAAGCTCCCATACATTGCTAAGGGACCTTTAAAATCGTATGACCACTGCCTCAGTTTGTCAGAACTGGTAAGACATATCACACAGCGGCTTATCCAGAGAAATTTCATGGCTTGTGGGTTGGGAGGCTAAAAGTCTAAAATGAGAGCATCCATACGGCCATGCTTTTTCCCGAAGGCTACAGCATTCTGGGGCTGGCTTGTCACAACCGTTGGGGTTCTCTGGTGTGCATCTCTGCCTCCCATCACTTGAAATGTCCTTGATCTCCTCCTCTGTCTTTCTCTGACTTCTGGTTTTTGAAAAGGCTTCCAGTAATATGTATTAAGGCCCATCCTGATTCAGTTGACCAGACCTAGATAGGACTTTGAAGATCCTATTTGCCAAAGAGTCCGCTCCCTGACTCACATCAATATATGCAAAGATACTATTGACAAATGGTTTCCCACCCACAGGAACATGAGTTAAGATCAAGAACATGTCTTTTTCCTTGGGCTACAAAATTCAATATACCACAACCAATGTTGGCCGTTTCTTATAAAAATTAAGCATACACCTACTGTATGTTCCAGCAATTTTACTATTAATCTAGGAGAAATAGGAATGTATATGAACAAAAGTGACTTGTACAAAAAGGTTTATAGCAGTTCTATTCATAATAGACCAAAAATTAAAACCACAAGATGTTCCCCAACATCATATGGTATGAATAATCAAAATAGGCATATTCATACAAAGGAGAAATGCTCAGCAATAAATAGAAGTGAATTACAGATGTATATGATATATTACATTGAGTGAAAGAAAGCACATAAAAGTAAACAATGTATGATTTCATTTATATAAAGTTCAAGAACAAGAAAAACTAATATATGGTGATAAAAATCATAAAAGTGGTTGTCTATGAGGGTGAGGATTGACTAAAATGACACAAAGGATCTTTCTGGAGTGATGAAAGTGTTCTATATCGTGACTGAGGTCCCAGCTAGCTGGGACTTTTGCCAAAACTTATTGAATTTTACACTTAAGCTATATGCATTTCACTGCATGAAAAAGTTCCCCCAATTTAAAAAAAGCATAAAGCATGAATAAAAATAAATAATGTGTACTTGGAAAACTATTTCATTTAAAAAAAGTTATAGAAAGGAATACTTTGTAATCCATGACAACATTCTGTCAAGCATAAATTCTTCTATTTTTATCATGGGGATTTTTTCCCATGCCATTAATACCAGAAATCTACCAAAGGGCAAACAAAGAAGAACATGATGCTGTGTCTTGCTCTTGAATTCCTTACTGCTTCCTCTTGTTTGTACTTATCCCAGATTTTTCTAAATCTTCTTCAAGAAATTCATAAAGCGGTATTGCTGAAGAGGTGATAATAATTGCATTATGTAGGCAAAGGCAATGCAAGCACACTTTGATGATTAAACTAAAAATTCAGTGTTATAAATGAATGAGATTAGATAGATATAAGTAGGCAACTAAAGGCAACAGGGTTCCCTGAGCCAGACTGCAAGCTGTTGTAGGGTGTTTAAATGAGTAGAGAATGATACTTGCATATGTAGTAGAAGAATACATTGAGAGAAAGACAAAAAAATAATATGATTAATTTCACCTTAGTTTTCCTGCTAAACCGCTGTCTCTTTCTGCCTGGGTAGACATGGCCAGCCAGAAGTATAACAAGTTGCACATCAAGGTATTGGTGTATCTGCCAGCCTGCCTTTGGAATCCCCTTGATATTCCTGATGGATTATACGTCTATTCTATGGCTTAGTTTTTATCACCCAAGGTCAAGGTCAAAGGATAGATCGCAGACCCTCCATCTATTTGCACAGTAGTTTGTGTTCTGGGCTGTTAAGCTCAAGAATTACCACTTAATGGTTATCCAACCCAATTTTAAGAAGTATATTGCCTTGCTGCAGAAAGGAAATAGAATATTTAAAATGAAAACATCAAAGGCCAGCATTCCACAATGCAATTGCTATATCCATTTATAGTAATAAATCCTGTGTAAAGCTTGTCACTGCATTAAATCCAGACACTGGAGATATTATTGCTGTCACACTTACAGAACGGGGGTGGGGGTGGGGTGAGGAGCTTTTTGTGTTAGCTGTAGGAAACCATCCTTGTGCAAATAACTAGCTGTTCAAACTTCTATGCTGCCAAAGTCCTTAAGCCATAGCTTGCCAATCTTTAAATAAATGTACTTTTGTTTTGATTATTTCTGCAGCTTGATTGATAATTTACTTCATTTAGAAAATAAGGCACACAGATGACTAAAATTGCTATGATTTAGATTGCAGGGGTAGGCAAAAAATATTTCATTATACTTGAAACAGATCACTAAAAATAGAGATTAGGAAACAGACCCAGACGTGATCCTCATGCTGCCTAGTTAGAGGGCTGCAAGGTAAAGGTGTGATCTGAGTCTGCCTGTAAGTGCATTTTCCACAAATCCTGTGGGCATCCTAGATAATGTACCAGTTGATATGGGAAGCTTCACCAGAACCCATGCAATTAATCAGAGATTGACACTGGGTGACCCTGGTAATAGCAAGTCTCTTGATCTTGAGCTTGTCCACATCCCAGGAATAGTTCTACTTCCTCTGGATAGGGAACTTATTTCTACAACCAGAGAAATAAATAAATATTGAAATAAGGAAAGAATGGTTATCAGCACCTTTAATGTTCTGATTCTGCTTCATAATCATCAGAGAGGGCCACTGCAAAGCTTGAATCAACAACTTGCTTGAATGGTAGAAAGGGGGATAAGGTTCCTTCTGCATAGTTGGTTTGGATAAGAGGAAAAAAAAAATTCTTTATCATCTACCAATCCTGGCACACAAGGATTTATTTTTAATATACATAGTATATTTTTGCATAAAACTGCTAATGCCAAAATTTTTAATTTAAATAAATACATAAACAAAAAAAAAAACCAAAAAGTTTTTATTTGGAAGACCTTTTCTGGATGTCATATATCAAAATGATATTTCTTATTTCAACTGTGTGTCAACAAAAGAATGTGTTTGGGACCATCCCTAGAAAGTACATTGAGATTATCATTGTTAACATGACCATGTTGTACCTGTACCCAAATAAGAGCCCCCAAAATCAGGAGGTCAGTATAATGATGTGTTCTAGTTACTGGATCATATTATCTTGATTTCTTAGCATCAATTTTCATTATCTGTTTTCTCATGTTTATTTATTATCTGCCATTTACAATAGAGTAGGAACATGTATTGTCCACTACTATATCATACTTAAAATTATTGCTGGCATATAAACACTCATTAAACATTTGTTAGAGGAAAGGTTTGACAAGGCTCAATCATCTCTGAGTAGGAATGGTGTGGGGTGGATGGCGAGACTATAGATAGCCATATGATAATTAGAGAGAGAGAGATGATAGAGATAGCCCTTAGCCACTTATAATTGCCAAAATATAATGTTATTATTGTTCTAAATAAAATAACTTCTTGCTCTTACTCACTAATTATGAGTTATGATTCAGCCATCTCCGAAGCTTTACCAGTGTGGCTGCATTTCTGGAAGACATGACTGTCCAATGAAGCCCCTTGGCTGTGTTTATGCAGAAGTCTATTGTGAAATGGTATTGTTTTAGGGTAAGTTCTGCTTGAATTCTCTTTCGTACGTAAGATTGATTTTTCTGGTCAAGTAGGACTGCAAATAAGTTCCTGAACCATGGTAAATTCTGTAAGTTAATACCCTCTTTAGGAGGAACTGGTCTTCTTTGACAACAACCTCCATGTATAGTTGTACCACTGTATTAAAACTTATGCAGAAAACCAACTGCTTTTAGGTAAGTTGGGCATAATTCTAAAAAAAAACAATTTAAACTTTTTTTCTAAAAACAAAATATTTGTATAAGTAGGTTGAAATGTTGCTGAATATAAGTTCATTCTATTTGGACAAAAAGGATTTGCATTGTACAAGAAAATATATGGCTGGAACATGTTTACCAGAGTGGAAAATGGTTTTTAAAAGTTGACAATGCATGATCAGTTCAAAATTGCCATATGTACATAAAGGACAAGAGGACACCTGTCTAAAATTCCAGCATCCAGGGAGTGATCAAATTCAAGACTGGAATTGTAATACATACTATATAGGAAATTAAATTTGATAGAGATGTCCCACGATACTCTTGCCGCATTTGGGATGTGGAACTAATCCTGCTTCACACCCATGGGTGGACTGGATTTAGCAACAATCTTCAAAAGTATAGGAAAAGGGGAACAGTAACCCTACAATGGAGAAACCTGGCAAACATTACCCTAACAAAGTGATCAGTAGTGTCATGTGGATATTATAATCCCTGATATTATGATCAGAAGGACACTTTTCTTCTTTGATATTTTTCCAAAAACCCAAAACTCCAGTCTAATTATGTGAAAAATTCAGACAACCCAGATTTTGGGACATTCAAGAAGATACCACTAATCTTCAAGATTGTCAAGGTCATGAAAAACAAGGAAAGACTGAGAAAGTTTCACAGACCAGAGGATACTGGGGAGAAATAAAAATGAATGAAATGTGATACCCTGGGCTGGATCCTGGAACAAAAAGTGAACATTTATGGAAAATATGGTGAAATTCTAATTAAGACTGGAGTTTAGTTAATAGAATGTACAATATTGGTCTCTTAGTTTTTACAAGTATACCATGGAGATGTAAGATGGTCACAATAGGGAAAATTGGATGGAGGGCATATGGGACCCACTTTAGTTAATTTGACACTTGCCAGTACATCTAATGTTATTCTAAAATTAAACATTTTATTTAAAGAAATAATGGGAACATGCATACAAAGATCTAAATATAAAATCTAACACTTAACCATGGTTATTTTATTTGCAAAGATTGTGTTCCTTGTCATACGTAGCCACTGAAATGTCTATTCCATTATATCAGTGGTCAGCCAATGATTTGACAATGATTTCCTTCAATGCCTGGCACCAAAAAGAAAAAAATACAGTAAATAACACTCTCCAGGTCTTTGCAGATAGGCTGTGAGCTGGGACAATCCTAAAACAGTTAGCCAGGTTGCTTACAACTCAGTCTTAGCCTTCATTTCCTGCTTGCATGAAGTCCAAGGATCCCCTAGAGGTACATATCTAGGTTCCTCTCAGGTTTTTTCTCAGCATGGTGTGAGGCCCTGGGCATGTGCATTGTACTACAGTTTACCCACGTGTGCAGCAGGCCTTCATACTTATAACCCCAAGCGTTCTCCTCCTCCTCCTCCTCCTTTCCAGGTTTTTGGGTCCTTTTACTGCTTGCCCTATCCACCATCCCTTGCTCCTGGAAGTTATGGGTAGTATATGTCTCTATTTTTTTTTTTTGTATGTTTTTAATTTATTTTTAAGATACTTAGATTACATAAAATGCTACATAAAAAAAAATATGAGGGATTCCCATATGTCCCACTCCCATACCTCCCACTTTTCCCCATATGAACAACTTCTTTCTTTAGTGTGGTACATTCATTCCAATTGATGAACACATTTTGGAGCATTGCCACTAAGCATGGATTATAGTTTACATTGTAGTTTATACTCTCTCCCACTCAATTCTGTAGGTTATGGCAAGATACATAATGGCCTGTATCTGTCATTGCAATGTCACTCAGGTCAATTCCAAGTCCTGAAAACTCCCCCAAATTGCACCTCTTTTTCCCTCTCCCTGACAACAGCACCTCATGTGACCACTGTTTTCACATCAATGATATAATTTCTTCTATTGCTAGAATCACAATAAGTCAATAGTAGAATAACAGTAAGTCTACTCTAGTCCATATTTTATTCCCCAATCCTGAGGATTCTGGGATGGTGATGCATACTCTGCCTCTATTTGAGAGGGGGCTTCGATCCCATATGGCCAATGGATGAGACCCTCTTGCTTCCAGTTGTAGACTCTCAATTCCTTGGTGTGATGGTTATCCATCATCATCTCCTTGTTAGTTTTCTTGGATGAGTCCAATGAACTGGAAAGTAGGTGTAGCAGCTACACTGAGGCTCAGGGCCCAGCTGGCACATGGACAGCCCAGAGTTTAAAGTCTCTTGGATGTATACATACCAACTCCAGCACCAACTATAGGTTCAAATAAAAGGGACAGAACAGGCATGTGTAGAGAAGTCACATCTGAGTCCAACTCTGTCACACAAACCTTGGAGCACAAACTCCAAAGTAGGGCCCAGTGGCAAGGCACCAAACTCTGGAGCTATCTGCCATGACCGTAGGACCTAGGTTTCTCCAGAGCCCTCAGGAGCCCCACTATTTGGGGTATAACTACCTTGGCCATCTACGAGATCCTGCTGAGACGTGCATAAGTGTTACCTCTCTGATAACCACTTTAAAGTCTCTTAGCCATATACACTCATTTGTCTTTACCTTTTCCCCCTTTTTTTCAAAGGCTTTTTCCAGTTGCATCAATAGCCGGTGCCCTAGGTGCCAGGGGGCTCATCCCTGGGAGTCATGTCCCTTACTTGGGGGGAAGGTAATACATTTATATGCTGAGTTTGGCTTAGAGACAGGCTGCATTTGAGCAACAAGGAGGGTCTCTGGAGGCAACTCTTAGATACCCTACACTAGGCTAAGTTGCAAATTCAAGAGCAAAAGGCTCATATGCATAGTCGTCAATATCAAGGGCCCATCAATTGACCATCTTTCTTCACTAGTCATAAGTAAGCCCCTGTACTTAGGGGATTGTTGCCATTCCGTTAGAGAATGTGGCAGAGCTCCCCAGGATGGGAATTCAGTAATCTTTCAGTTGTTGTGAGATTCTCTATCACTGTAGCAATGCCCCATGAACTTTGAACATATTTATATACCTTACATGTATGCCCAGGTGAACTTCCTCCCATGTATCCCCCATCACTGACATCCCACCCCATTGATCCTCCCCTACCATAGTTGTAAACCCTTCTGTGATCCAAAACTGCTTCAAAAATAAAGCCAAGAATAATGCCATTAATAAGAAAATTCATTATATTCTCATTAATAAGAAAAAGAAATAATAATGTTAGATTTAAACATAAGTAATAAAATACCTAATAGTTGAGAGAAACTAAAACTAAAAGTGAAAAAAATGGGGTATTTAAAAAATGAAAAATATTTTTAAAATAGAAAAAAATAAATTTTTAAAAAGATTTTTGATGTTTTGCCTATCATCACTATAATATCAGTTGTCCTGCATGTACAGTAGCATTTTCTCCATTTTTTCCCCAGTGTCTTACTTTTTTTTTTTATAATGTCTTCAAAGAAGTTTTAGGTCATAGTAAAGCTACATACAGAATATAGGGGACTCCCATATAATCAACATCCTCCCCCTTTCCCCCCTTCCCTATTGATAATCTTTTTACATTGGGGAGGTACATTTGTTACAACTGATGTATAAATATTGAAACATGGCTACCAACCATGGTCAATGGTTTACATTATGATTTACATTTTAGACCATACACTTTAATAATTTTTTGATGAAATTTAACATGGCCTGTACTCATCATTACAAGATCATGCAGAACACTTCCATTGCCTGCTAAACACGCCCCCCTTCAATCTATTCTATTCCTCCATCCCCCTCCCCTTGGGGCCCTTCCATGTTCATGGATATAAAGACTAAATTTCATTAAGATGTCTATCCTACCCAAAGTAATATATAGATTTCATGCAATGCCCCCAAAAAATCAACATAGCATTTTTTACTGAATTCAAAAAAATAACTATGAAATTTATTTGGAAGTGTAAGAGACCCCAAATAGCCAAAGACATATTGAAAAAGAAAAATGAAATCAGAGGAATCACACTACCTAACTTTAAAACATACTATAAAGCTACAGTGGTCAAAACTACATGGTATTGTCACAAGGATAGACACATTGACCAATGAAACCAAATTGAGAGTTCTGAGATAGATCCTCACATATACAGTCATCTGATATTCGACAAGGCCATCAAGCTCACACAATTGGGAGAGAATGGTATCTTCAACAAATGGTGCTTGGAGAAGTGGATATCCATATCCAAAAGAATTAGAGAGGAACACTTTCTCACACCTTATACAAAAATCAACTCAAGATGGATCAAAGATCTAAACCTAAAAGCCAAGACCATAAAGACCTTGGAAGATAATGTAGGGAAGCATCTACAGGACCTTGTAAAAGGAAATGGCTTCAAGAACTTCACACCCAAAACATGAGCAGTAAAAGAAAAAATAGATAAATGGGACCTTCTCAAAATTAAAACCTTTTGCACCTCAAAGAAGTTTGTCAAGAAAATGAAAAGAAAACCTACCCAATGGGAGAAAATATTTGGCAGCTATATATCTGATAAGAGCCTAATATCCAACATATATAAAGAAATCCTATTTCTCAAAAGTAAAAAGACAAACAACCCATTTAAAAAATGGGCAAGTGACTTGAAAAGATACTTCTCCAAAGAAGAAATTCAAATGGCTAAAAAGCACATGAAAAAATGTTCAACATCACTAGCTATTAGGGAAATGCAAATCAAAACTACAATGAGATACAATCTTACACCCATTAGACTGGCAGCCATTAAAAAACAGAAGACTACAAGTGTTGAAGAGGATGTGGAGGAATGGGAACACTCATCCACTCCTGGTGGGAACGTGGAACGGTTCAGCCATTGTGAAGGACAGTTGGGCGGTTCCTCAGAAAGCTAACTATAGAACTGCCATATGACTCAGCAATTCTACTGCTGGGTATATACCCAGAAGAACTGAAAGCAAGGACACAAACAGATATATGCACACCGATATTCATAGTGGCATTATTCACTGTTGCCAAAAGTTGGAATCAACCCAAATGCCCATCAACAGATGAATGGATAAACAAAATGTGGTATATACATACAATGGAATATTACTCAGCTGTAAGAAGGAATAAAGTGCTAACACACAGGATAAGATGGATGAATCTTGAGGACCTTATGTTGAGTGAAGCAAGCCAGGCATTGAAGGACAAATATTACATGACCTCTCTGATATGAATTAAGCAAATTGAGCTGACTCAGAGAGCTAGAGTCTGGAAGATGGGTTTACAGAAAATAGGAAGGGAGAAGAAGGTTGTGAGCTAATGCCCATATGGACGAAATCTATGATAAGGTAGAAGTGAGTAGTTGTGCAGTGAAGAGATATGACAGGGGTATAGGGAGACTATTGGGTTGCACGGTGCAAGCTTGACACGGGGGCTGGGTAGGGAGGATGGGTTGGATGGTCCATGGAACTGGTGGGAGGGTGGGGGGGAGGGAGCAGGTGAATACTGGGGATTGATGGGTATGTGGGTGAAACTACAATGTTGAGAAAACTCTTATGGCAATATGACAAGGAAGGGTTCCTGGTTTAGGGTGTTGAATGGGGGGGGGGAGCATTTGGGACAGGGCACACCTGGGACAGTCTTCTAGAGAATGTGTGAGTGATCAATTTGTCATAGTGTGCTGTATCAGTGAGGGGAGACCTATGTAATGAGTGGGAAGGAGTTGGACTCCCATGCTGGGGAGGCCTGATATTTTCTCAGACAGATGGGAGTGGGTCTCTCGAGAGAATGGGCAGCTCCTAATAGGGGAGGACAGACTTATGTGTCCAGTCCTCAGCATTGTTGCAAGTATCTATGAATCTTGTCCTTCAAGTAGTATATGCCTTTAAATACTTTCAATAGATGCTGCCCATGAAGCTGCTGGAGCTGGAGAGGAGAGGAGCAAAACAAAAGGAAGTCCCAGTGCTAGTGCCTCAGGGAACTGTCAGATAGGTCAAACTACAAAATCACAATTTTTTTAAGACAAGGTTAGAGTGTCCCATGGTACCAGCAAGCCACATCAGAAATGTGCACTCCATTCTGCACTGCCACTGGTGAATTCGAGAATGAAGGGTACTAGGTAGCTAAGCAAAAGTGCCAAAAATGCTTTCTCACTCAAACAATGCACCTCTTTCTTCACGAAGCACTCCCCTGGGTTCTGTCAGTTTTTTATTAGAATACAGAATTCTGGAAAAGTTGATTCTCTCAGTTTTTGCTAGCTTAATGACTGCTTCAGTGGAGGGACAGATTCTACTCTGCCATTTTCCATGTCATCACAATTTTAATGTACCTCTTGTAAAGAGAACTGTGCATTGTTCCAACTGTTTATTTTTAAATTAAATTAATGGATTATAATACTTTATTGAAAAATCTTTTGATTACAAAATGCTCACTATTTTCCAAGGAGAACCATATACTTTAACTTAACACTTAGAACAACAAAACAAGGGAGAAAGCCTTTTTAGATCCGAAGAAAAGAGGCTCAGAAATGCAAAAGGACATGCTAAACTTAAACAACTATTATATGGATTATTCAAATCTTGAGTGGAAAGTTATCTGCCCAAAGACTATCTTTCTAATCCAAACTGTTCATAAAATATAATAGTGCATATGTATGATGAATCCATATGTGTATGTAGAAAATACAATTTATTTATATGTAAACATCTTGTAACAGCATGACTGACTTACTCATAGCAGTGTTGGGAGCATAGTAAGTGTTCAAAAAATATTCAGTAAGTGAATGAATAATTTCATTAGTAAAAATTTTATATATATATAAAATACATAATAGTTCCCCAATTAAAATGTAAAGGCATGGAGAAAAGGAAACATGAGTTATACACTTTTTAATAGTAAACTCAAGACTTAACAGAAGCCCTGGTTCCAAGGAAAATGTTTCAAAATGTATTTATTGAGTTGCTACTATGTTTCAAGTACCAGATTTATATGGTACCAAGAGCTAACCTTCCTGAATTTAGGAAATATTATTTGTTTCCCACTTGTCAACCTCTGCGACAAAATAATTAATTTTTCAGTCTTAGTACCTATTTAAGTGCCTGATACATGTGAATCAAGTGTATGTACACAAGTGGGGGTATATATAAATGATATTTAAATGAATAAAGTATAAACTAAACATCCTAGATAATAATATGCCTATGAGGAAATCATGTTTCAAGGTCAACCATCACATAATGGTAATACTAGTAATTACAATATTACAAATTGCTAACATTTACTGAGTACTTATTATGAGTCATGAAATGTTCTAAGAGCTTTTTATGTATTAACTCATTTAATCCACAGAACAATCTTCAAATTAGGCTCATCAGAGATGTGTGTTGAATTAAGACAATTTGTGAACCCCCGAGGTACTATATCCATTCTAGTGAGGCACTGCCTGGGTTGCAAATGCTGATGGGGCTCCAGTTACACAGACTTCAAGAACCAAACGCAGGTAAGACTGAGCAAAATAAGAAGCTGGAGATTACTTTAGTTTTGGGTAATATATTCTAAAGGACAAGCTAATTTGACTTTAGAATTTAATTTTCTAGTGCCTTTAGAGATTTATTTGCAAAGGGATTTAATATTTAGATATAAATTGCATTCCAAGAATTTGATAATTTGAAGCACTTCAAGAGAGTTGCTCTAAGCTACTGCCTCCTATTTTTGTAGATCAAGGCCTATAGCACCCAGATGCCAAAAACACATCAACACCCCAGAATGACCAATCCATTAATCTAACCACCTACTGTTCCACATCTCACTTATGTCCTTTCTTCCCTTATTACCCAACCCAACCCAAATTCCAGAAGCACTCATTATAGTCATACCCTTAACTCAATACCATGCTCCTCTCTGGTTTCCTCTAGACTTGCTAGGTAAAGCCATGCCTATAATATACATTTACTTTTTTTAACTATAAGAAGGGTAGAAATGATTGCCTTCAGCTTTCTGACTACACCAAACTTGCATCCTCCAAGATGATAATGGAAGAAATAAAGAGAAAACGTGGGGAGGGGTGGGAAAAAGAAGAAAGGAGGAGGAGTAAGAGAAGGAGGAAGGAGGGAGGGAGGAAAAAACCCTCTACATACTGGACTCAATTTAAAGCCTTGATCATAAAACTCAAATGGGTCATTAATACTGATCAGTGATCTTATTATATTGCCTTATTCTATTATTTCTCCCACTCTCCTAATTTCTTACCTTTTCTACTCCCCTCAAGCTTCCACCATCTTCTCCCCATTCTCAATTTCATCTGATATTCTTTCTTCCTTCTTCTGAGAAAATTGAAGAAATTGAAAGAGAATTTCCCTAATTGCTAACTGCCATATCTACCCACTTACCTGTACCTAGGTCCTCTCCCCTAGCTCACCTGTTACCAAGGCTGGTCCTACCTAAGGCGAACTCCTCTACTTGTTAGCTAGACAATTCCCATCTGGTCTATACCAGGTTATTGGTCTATCGATTCTCTCTCTGAATTATTATTTTTCCCTCTCTCCTGGATAATTCCCATTGAATGCAATCATATTGTTAAAAACAAAACAATGAAAACTTCTGTTTAATTCACTTAACCCCATTTTTTCCTTCTCTTTACAACAAAACTTATGAAACGAATTACCTAAATTCTGTCTCTAATTTTTCTCTTCTGCCCTCATCATTAAATCAAAGCAGCTACTATCAAGGTCACCAATGACCTCCAGATTGCAAAATCTTGTAGTCATTCTTAGACTCATCTTACTTGACCCATGGCAGCACATTATGGGTTGAACTCACTCATCCATGAAACACTTTCTTCACTTGGCTTCCAGGACTCCCAAATCACCTAATTTTCCTCCTATTTTTCTGGTTGCTACTTCTAGATATCCTTTGCTGGTTTCCCTTCATCTCTCTATCCTACAAACTTTGGAGTGTTCCAGGGCTCAGGCCTTGGACTTCTCTTCTATCTACATTACTCCCTAGGTGATCTCATGAAGTATTTTTATTTAAATGCCTTATATATGCTGATGACTCCCATATTTGTATCTCCAGCCCAGTTCTCGCTTCTGAACTCCAGTCCCATATATAAACCTGCATTTCTGACATTCTCTGTTTGGATGCCTAATAGGAGTATCAAATTTAAATGTTCAAAACTAAGCTCCTGATATCCCCCTGTAAATTTGCTCCTCCTGCAGTCATTTCAATCTATGTGTCATCTCTGTTGTTTCATATATTTAAGTCAAAAAACTTGGAAACATCCTTGGCACCTCCTTTTCCCTCATATCTTGGAGGTCAGCAAACTCTGTTGGCTCTACTTAAAAATATATCCAGAATCCCCCCTTTCTTATCACCTCTACTGTTAGCACCACAATGTGAATCACTAACAAACTTTCATCTGGATTATTGCAAAGGAAAACTGAAATGTTTTGGTAAAGGTGTGACACGATCTAATTTATGCTTTAATAGAATCATGCGGGCTGCTGTACTGAGAACAAACTAAACAGGGGCAAGGACAGAAGCAAGGAGACCAGTTATGAGGCTACTGCATTAACCCAAGCAGATAGGCATGGTTCAGCCCTTGGTCATAACCATGAAGGTGGTGAGCAGAATTCTTGATATATTTTGCTGAGTCAGTGGATATCCTGACAGAATGTATGTAGAGTGAGAGAAAGAAAGAAATCAAGGTTGGCAGCCAGATTTTTTTTACTGTAGATGAAAGGAAGGAGTTCAAATCAGCTGAAAACTACAGTGCAGCAGATCTTAGGAGTTAGAGTAGAAGTTCAGTTTCAGGCAAGTTGGGTTGAGATATGTATTAGCCATACAAGTTGACAAGTAGAGTGAGCATGTGGAGGTCACCAAAAGAGTGAATTAGAGAGAGAATAGTTATGGGAGAAACATCAATATATTTATACTTCAGCAATGTCCCCAGACTCCTGATCATTTCAACTAGAAAAGAAGGCTCCATAGCTTAATTTTATATATTTCAATAGATTATTCCCTGTATTAGTCAGGGTTCTCTCAGGAAACAGAATCAACAGGAGATATCTGTCAATAATATGAGATTTTATAAGAATCTCTCATGCAACCGTGGGGATGCACAAGTCCAGGTTCCGCAGGCAGGCTGCAAACCAGGGCCTCTGATGAAAGTCAAATGAAAGGTCCTTGATGAGTTTCTGGGAGAAGTTGGCTGTCCAAAGATGAGCTGGGAAATGTCTCTGACTGTTGAAATCACTTCCCCTTTTAAGGCATTCAACTGATTGGATAAAAGCATCACCCACTGCTGATGCAATCTCCCTGATTGATGCAGATATAATCAGCCATCCATGCAGTAAACTCACTGGTGATCAAAGTCCATAAATGGTTTTGTATTACAATTAGCCCAGTGCTTGCTGGATACAATTACCTGGCCAAGTTGACACATTAGCCTAACCATCACATTCCCTAACCTCAGTTGTGCCTGGACAGAACAAAGAAGAAGAATCTATTAGCCTTCACTTTTCATTGCCTTCCTTTTCTCTGCCATTTTCACCAGTTCTTCCACAGTGGCCTCCATAACCCATCTCTCTAGACAGGATGCTGATAAGTAAGGACGGCCATGTTCAGGGGGCAGGCTCTCTGAGTAAAAACTGCATGGAGGAGGAAAACCCTCATCCCAATCAAATGCAGTGAAAATTTACCAGTTTCTTCACCACTGGCTCCTTCCCTGGGATATTTATTCATGGATTGGTAGGCGAAAGAAAGGTGGAAAATGGCTAAAATGTACTTTAAAGATGCAGGTCACATCCATAACTATTTCTGTAATAGCTGCAGAGTAAATAAAATAACATATCTTTTTGTAAAAAAAAAAAAAAAAGAAGAAAAGGAAAAAAAAAAAGAAAAGCTAAAACCTGAAAGCCAATGAGGAATTTATGTTTTTAGAAATTTAATTCTCTTAAGACAGAATTACTGAAGTACAGAAAATTCTATATTAGGTTCATGTTACAAGTTGAAAATAATCTCCAGTGTTCCCAATCTGCTATTAAAAATAAACCTAATGAAATTTTCATTTAAGGGTTAGCTATATTATGCTTTAAAGAGAATAATTTCCTCAACTGTTATTATTCCATCTACAAAAAAAGTGAATTAAAATACCTCTTTCTGTTGGTATATTTTACATAACCTTTTCCTTGCCTTATTTTATGTCTTTAAAAGCATAATTACAACCAGCTTAACATAAACCAAACTATCTATGAAACTTTGGTAAGGTGTTTGCTTTCTTCAAATAACTCACTCTCATTCGTGACTATAACTTTAATGTAGCTATAAACATTTGTATAAAGGGAATTTGTACCTCCAATAAATTACAGGCACATATGAAGCCAATACCCTTCCATTTTTAGACTTGAAGCATTTTTAAAAGTTAATTTTTTAAATCTTTCTCTCAAAATTTCTGCTCTAAAATTTGGTCATTACTGATAAGATGGTAACTAACACAAGTTTCTTTTTTATTCCCTGGGGGAAAAAATTTTGAACTGCCTCGCAAAGAAAAGGTGAGTTCACAGGTATAAGAAACTGGGAGAAATAAGAAGAAAAAGAACAATCCTTGACAGATGAAAACTGTCAGCTGGTCTGGCAGCCAAAAGCTAGGTGTGTTGTTCCTTGTCAAATAATTTCACAGACTGTCAATATTAGATGAGGTTCTTCTGTGACCCCACAAGGCAAAAACAAGGACATTATGCAACCACATTCTCTTCTTGCAGCTGAGTGACTAATGCTTCTTTACCAATGACAGCACTGTTTTATTCCTCCTACCTCTTATATTAAAATTAATGTATTCATCCACCACATAGGCGCCATTTTCTGATAAACCAATCCACAGCAGACCCCAAATAAAGCCCAAACCCTGTAACAAGCCCATACTAATCTCACATTTCCCCATGGGATGCAGTCTTCCTCGCAGCGACAAGTTAATAAAAGTGAATTTGTTTGACTGTATGTGTATCAAACACTTGCAAACCAAACTTTCCCTTGATTAGGCCCTGGAAAATCAAGGGCCCTGGGCTTTCATAAAACAAGTATAAAAACTGTAAAAAATCCTTGGAAGACAGAAGGTCTTGTTGTGTGTGAAGGTGTACGCATTGTGTTTAGGAGGTGATGACATGGATGTGTGTGTTGGCTAAGGTAAGACGAACAGAAGAGAATTATGTACTATGGATGAAGGAAAGGTTATGTGAGACACTGACAGACTTTAGCTTTGCTCTATTTTCTTCCCCATACTGTCCCGATCCTCATGTTCCAACATTCCAAACGTCACCCCTTGCCTCCCACCTTCACTGTGAGTCAGATAAAGGATGGCATCAGCGTTGTTATGTGAGTCCATTAATAACATCCCCTCTGCATCACCTAAGTTCTGAACCAACTGAGAAACAGACACAAGCATCAGACAGATGGAGATCAAAACACCAGCTTTATTACTGACAAAGGCTAGAAGAGAATTTGTGACTAACGCATACAACCAGACTGTACTGCCAATTCTCTCTACCCACTCTCCCAGTCTAGACATTGGGACAGCCTAATCAAGGGAAAGTTTGGTTTGCAAGGAAAACATAACCACTTAATATTTCTACCTTGTAGATTACGAGTGCTTACAAGCATTTTAATAGAGTATCTCCTCCCTTTTGGGAAATGTGGACTGATGGTATCATGGAAAAATCTAATAGCATACCCCAGAAAGTTTTCACCAATGGAGGTTCCTGTGCATGGAGGTTCCTGTGTATTAGGTTCTAAGAAATCCTCCTAAAATCTCCCAGTGATTTTCATTCATCTAATCCACTGAAGGTTTCATTAAGCCTGTGATCATACAGATTCGTATGACTGTGGCTATCCCGCTTCGGAGAGGTGAGTTTTGTTCCCATCTGCATCAGGCCACTCCTCCAATATCAATCATTGGTCATTTGCGGGTACTCTATTTATTTTTTTAAAATATTTATTTATTTATCCCCCACCTTGTTGTTTGAGCTCGCTGTCTGCTCTCTGTGTCTGTTCGTTGTGGGCTCTCTGTGTCTGCTCATCTTATTTTTAGAAGGCACCAGGAAATGAACCCAGGACCTCCCATGTGGGAGGGAGGCACCCAATTGCTTGAGCCACATCTGCTCCCTGCTTGTTATGTCTCTCGTTGTGTCTCCTCATTGTATCTCCTCATTGCATCAGCTTATTGTGTCAGCCCGCTGTCTTGCTCGTCTTCATTAGGAGTTACCGGGCACCGAACCCAGGACCTCCCATTTGGGGGTGGGTGCCCAACTCTTGAGCCACGTGCACTCCCCTGTGGGTACTCTTTATACCACTGGTGGGCAATATAAATATTGCCCCCTAGAAGACTCTGGAATGAAAAGGAACATTACACTATCAACTAACTGCAATAACACTGTAATTAAGGTTGAAAATTCACTCCCTATTCTAATTCTGCATCTGAAATTATGTGCAGCCACATTGTCTTATACAAGTTATCGGGGACTCTGAAATGACACAAATATACTCCAATAACAAAATGCAACAAGATCAAGCTATTCCAAGGCTGAATATAAACTCCTCCCATTGTTACATTTCTGGGGAAAATTAAATTCAAATGCTATTCCTTTGTGGTTAAGTGTACAGAGTCTGAATCAGACTGCCTGGTTTCCAATCTCAGCTCTTACACTTACTAGGTTGTGATTTTGGGAAAGCTAGTTAATCTCCATGTACCTCAGTTTCCTCACCTGAAGAATGGGAATAACAATAGCACTTGCAGGGCTGTTCTAAGAATGAAAGAAATTAATATTTGTGAAGCTCTTTATGCATTCTGGTAGATAGAAAGTGATTTATAAAAGTTAGCTAGAAACAACCCAGGTGTCCATCAACAGATGAATGGATAAACAAACTGTGGTCTATTCACACGATGGAATATTATGCAGCTGTAAGAAGAAATGAAGTCATAAAGCATATGGCAACATGGATGAACCTGGAGGACATTATGTTGAGTGAAGCAAGCCAGACACAAAAGGACATATACTGTATGAATGCGTTACTATGAACCAAATATATTGTGTAACATATTGTTTGATTAAAAAAAAAAATTTATATGTATCCATTACATTTAATTGAGAAATGTATATATTTATTCATCTGTATTTACTTTTTAGTTTTTAATTGTTTATATTTTCAATTATTAAATGTACAAAATAAAGTTAAAAAAATGTTAAAAAAAAAAAGTTAGCTATTATTTTTTATTAATATAAAGCCAACTACCCTTAAAGTCCAAAATGATATTTAAGTCCAAGAATCGCCCTCTCCCAATTTCTTACTCAGCTCTGTGTGAGCCAATGTGGTTCTCCAGGAGATAATTGAGGCTGTCTGCTCAGTGGCCTCATACTGCATGTTGGTTTTTTTTTTTGGAAAGACAAAATTTTGTTGGATAATGTTCTGAAGTTATTCAGTCCAAACTTTCTGATGTGGCTCACAGTTGTTGTCAGCTTTATTGAGTGTAACTTGCAATAATTTTTACCAATTTTAAGAGTATAATTTGATGAGTTCTGAGAACTATTTACAATCTTACAGACATCACAACAATTATGACAAAAACCTTTCCATCACTCCAAAAAGTTCCTTCAATGTCCTTTCATAGTCAATATCTTATGCTAAATCTCGTACTTCTGAAACCACCAATCTGCTCTCTGTCACTACAGTTTGCTTTTTCTAGAATTTTATATAAATGGAATCATGCATTTTATTGTCTTTTTTCTCTGGTTTCTTTCACATAGCATAAACTTTTAAGATTCATTCATTTTCTTGTATCTATGATTAGTTCATTTCTTTTTATTACTAAGTAACATGCCAATGTATGGTTGTGCCATTTTTTTCATTTCATGAAAAACAAAGAAAATTATTTGTAATTCCCACTCAAGCAAGTGGGATAAAAGGACAAAGCTTCTCAAAGGCCCTGTCTGGGTTTAGGAGATCAATATCTTTTCATACTTATAACCATTTTGTGAGAACAAATTTCTTGATAATACCATCTACATTTCTGCCTGCATTAAAATACACCCTAATTCTGTACTGCATGCTCATCTTCTATTACATACCCCAAAGAATCCTGCATTGAATCCTCACTAAGCCAACTACAGTTGCCTCCAAACATCCTCCTTTCTATAGATGTAGTTCCCTTTGCCAGGAATTCTCTCCCCTCCCTCATTAATCTATTAAATTTCTTCCTGCTTATTATCCTTAGGACTCAGTTCACATATTACCTCCTCTGTCATGTCTTTCTTGACCTCTCCAAGCAGAAGTAATTACTTCTTTAATGGTTTCCCCCAAAGAACCATGTATACAACTCCACTATATCACTCATTTAATGATAATTTGTGACCAAATTCAGTTCTGTCCCTCTTGAGGAGTATGAAACTGGGTGGACCCAGAAAATTATGTCCTTAGAGCTAATCCATTTCCATGCATATAAACCTACTGTAGGTGGGACATTTTGATTAAATTACTTCAGTTATGGATCTTTGATTAGATTGTGTAACCCAGGGTAGGTCTTAATCTTCATACTGGAGTCCTTTATAAATAGGAGGAAACTGCGACACACAGAGAGAAACCCCCAAAATTTGAGAGTGAAGGCCCAGAAGCCAGAAGCTGAATCAACAGAACACTGAAGCCTAGAAGAAGCCACTGAAAGCAAGAAGCGGAAAGCATCTAGGCCTGAAGGAGAAGGAAGAGATGAGCAGACACCCCCATGTTCCCGATCACCCATAGCTGTAGCTCAGGGAGAACGCATCTCCTGATAATGCCTTGATTTGGACACTTTCATGGCCTAAGACCTGTAAACTTATTAACATAAACCCCCACTGTAAAAGCCAACCCATTTCTGGTATATTGCCTTGGCAGCCTTTAGCAAACTAAAACAAGGAGAAAGACTGTGTTGTTCATCTTTCTTTCCCCAACTGTGAGTTCAGCACTCAGCACCAAAGTAGATATTCAATAGATGTTTATTTAAAGAAAGAAAGCAATCAAATAAACCAATGGATGCAAGTGCCCTCCTGTTGATACACATCTATCATAGTTAATGCAAGTATGTGAACACAACTCACTGTTCTAATTGCCAGAAAATCTACTTCTTTGCACCCCATCACTTTTCAGAGGGGCAGAGAAGTCTGTTAATGCTCTGATTAATCTTGCTGGATTTTAAGGAAACGTCTACCCACTGAAAAGTGCACTTAATTATTCACAGTGTGTAGGAGTGCCTGTGACATGACTAGCAACAAGCTCCTGGCCCTTCAGAAAGGAAGGATGCATTTGTAATTAAAATGTGACCCATGCTGTCTCCTGCTGCCAGATTTCCCTGAGTAGTCACTAGAGATGAAATTCTAATTATGACATTCGAAGAAATAAAATTCTCTAGGGAAAACAGCCTCTAAAGACAGACTGTATGTCGACAGCTGTTGTGGAAATTACTTATTTTAACCTTTGCCATAAAAATTGTAAAACCGACCCAGCTCCTTCTCTGTGGCAGACATTTTGGGAGATGGATTTGTAGGTGTGTTCTGGGGATTAGCCTAAAGCCAAGACAGCATCATTTTGCAACAGAAGTTCCATTAAAGTTTCTTAAATTTCAGTGAACTTCTGTTCAGAAGTCCTTTTAAATTCTGATGAGCTGACATTTGAATGTTTTTGTAGCAGATGGCTATCAGCACAAAGGAGTACATAATATCTTATTCTCCCTAGCTGAGACCAAATTTGGAAGATAGATTTTTTTCAATTAAAACTCTTAGAAGCTTGGGTCATAGATTTTATATATTTTAAAAAATGGAAATTCAAACTGACTTGGACTTAAACTCAAATTTTCAGATATAATGGTTTTACTGCTTTCAAGACCACCAACAGATGCAAGCTTCTCCAACTTACCTATACTATAGCCTTTTAGAACATATTTAAAAATAATTTTATTTAATTACTAAATATTTACATAATCATATGATAAACCATCAGAGAGCTAATCTATCAGTTATTCATCTAGAAATCTCTATTCAAGTATTTATTTATTTTTAAGTGGATAGCTAAACTGGATTGGATCTTCTATATCATAAAGGAAAGTTAGAAGAAAAAATGGTCAATGTTCCTGAAATACAGCTACTCTACAACCGTGGTAAAAAGATAAAGTTAATATTCATAGAGAATCACATTTGGTTGAAACAGAAAAGAAACATAAAAATTACCTTGCCAATTTTCAGTATTTTACAGATGATGACTGAGGATAGGGATGTTAAATTCTTTACCCAAAGACATATATCTAATTAGTACCAGAGATTAAGATGTGTTTTTGTTAGTGCCTTTCACAAAGTGTTGGAATAATTTATGTCTCTACCTCAACGAGCCTCTGTTTTGTTCATCTTTTAGCACCTAGGTGATACAAACTGCCTGGCATATCCAAACTCAAAGGAAGAAATATCATGAATCCAAAATGGTCAAGCATGGGAAGCGGCTGTAGCTCAATTGGTTGGGCCCCCGTTTACCATATGGGAGGCCCTGGGTTCGATTCCTGGGGCCTCCTGGTGAAGGCAAGCTGGCCCGCATGGCGCGGTGAGCTGGTGCAGCAAGATGACACAACAAAGGGAGACAAGCAGACACAGAAAAATGCAACGTAAATGCACACAGAGAACACAAGCAGTAAGGGCGGGATAAATAAATCTTAAAAAAAAAAAAAAAAATAGTCAACTTCATTGGGAAGGGAGGACCCTAAGCTAAGATAAGCACACGTATTTTGAGGGACACCAACAGTCCTTGAAGGAACTGAACTCTTCTTTTTATATGAATTCAAAGTGATTTCTTAAGTTGAACATTAAATGTATTGCTTTATTGGAATATTTCAAAAATATGAAAGGCTTTAATGAAGGTTTCTAAAGCTGAGGTTTCATAGACTCCTGCTTTATTCAGATAGCTCTTTCTCCTATGCTCTATTGTCCTTCCTCTTGCCTGGCAAATTCCTAGCAACTATGCCAGCACCTCCTCCCCCACTCCACTACCCATGGCAAGCACAACTTATGAAGACGAGCTTCCTCCTACTGAGTTGGAATGGCTCAGCATTCTAGGCAGCTGCTCTTCATAAGAGCACCTACCTTACAGAGTTGTCACAAATCTTAAATGAGCTAATGAGAATGTAGAGCAACAGCTGGCAATTATAAATACTCAGTAACTGATACTGATTATTGTGAGTATTATCACTACCTCTTAACATTTAAAGGAAATAAAACGTGATGCAATGCCTGCTTTAGTTCTGTCTTCAGTTTAGAAACATTAGCATAGCTCAGATCACTTAGAAAATTATGAATGAATTGAACATCTCTAGGAGAGTTCCTGGCCAATAGATTCTGAATCAACTGAGTTTCTTTTATTTCTATCGGATGCAAAGCTAATGTTTCATAATAGAAATGCTGTAATAATTCAGGTATTGTAGGGACAAGATAATGTCATAGTTAATCTTCTTACCATTTGACATGAGGTATAGCTGAATTTGTGTTATAAAAAAGAGAAAAGGAAACTATTTATTAAATAATATACATACACAAACAAATATACATAGATATATTCATTCATCCTCACTACAACTTTTAAAGCAGACAAGAAAATGCAATTTTAGAGCATTTAAATAACTTCCAATATCACACAGTTGAAAAGTGTTAGATTTGGGATTTGAACCTGTGGCTGCTTTGTGTGTCATCTTGCCTGAGCAGAATACATTTCCTAGAATTCCCTTTCTTGTATGCTTTCAATTAAGGTGAGCCGCAAGACAAAGTCTTCCTGGGAAAGTGAAGCAGCAGCCATCTTGAAGCTCACATGTGCTGTCACTTATCTGCTGGCTGCCTCAGTGCATGAGGCAGGGCCAGGCCTACAACTGTTCTACCTTTCCTCAGATCCTCCCTCAGCTTTTCCTACTCCTGGTCCAGTCTGTATGGTTTAGCTCTGCCAAGAGGCCCCAGCTTCGTTAGCACACCCACACCATCACGGTCAGAGGCAACAAGAACTGACACGGGTTTAATTATGTCCTTCTGCGTTCCAGTGCTTGCGCGTGCATTCCAGCTTGCTCTGGTTTATTCTTCACTTTAAATGTATCTTCCCTTTTCAGCTGCTGGCCCTGTGGTTTTCTAGCTCCAGCATCAGCTGCAAAGACAAAGGCCTTATAGGGACTGTTTAACCTGCTCCCAAAATTGTGCCAGTCAAATCCTTCTAAAAAAAACCCCTTTGTAAACATACACATATACGTTCACACACATATGATGTATTATATATGTATGTATGTATGTGTACATATATAACGCATGAACTATATGGAGATATACATATATGGACACACACATACTCTGCTGGTTCTTCTTTTCTGACTGAACACTGGCACAGAATCCAAGCTTTATAACACCAGAGCACAAGCGCCTTCAAAAATGCTGTTCTCTATTTTGGTGGTGTTTTATTATATTTATGAAAGACTAGGAATGGATGGACTAGAGACCTTACACATTCCCCTTTCACAATGACCTTCTCAACAAAGTAGAGAGCCAAAGAGCTCATAAGCTTCCCCCTCACTCAACTGTGTCATCACCCACTAACAAAAAACTCCAGACAAGTCAAGTGCTGGCTGTCAGGGAGCATGATGAATAGCTTTATGGGCTCCTCCTCAGAGCTGCCATTGTTCTGACAGTGTGACTGAACACAATTCTTGCACCATACCAGAAAGAGCTAACCACAAAGGATACCACACGTTTCTATGCTTCCAGGACAAAGCTGCAGTGCTCAACACCAGCAACCTGTTACTCTAAGGTGAAATTGAACACTGATCTAAAACCACACTCACAACTTCTATAAAAGGCTCATAGATCAGAACTCATCTCTGCACACGGCATGCACATATATCCCTGTAGAATTGCATAATGCATCCTATAAAATCTAATCACAGTAAATGGTTACTGAACACTGTTTTAATTCATTCCAGTTAAGCACTCAAATATTTAATAAAGGGAGTACAGCATTAAAAGATAGTTTCCTTTCGATTTGAAAGGTTACCTGTCAATCTTGCCTTGTTTTTCTCTGCATCTGTGTTAGGTCTGCTGGAGTCTACTGGTGTCCACTTGCCTGCAAACTCAATCCTGTTGCAGATTCTGTGCTCATCCTGGCAAATGCAAGAAGTAGATCAGTATACTCAAATCTCTCACCAATTCCTTCCTAGTCTGGTGTGACTTAGATCTAACACCTCCTAAGACTCAGAATCTGATGTGCCAGCCAACAGTGCTGACTTTCCACATTGCTCTCTGAGAAAATGTCACTAACAGTGATATTCAGAACTAATGCCCACAGATACAACCCATGAGATCCTATTTGCCCTCAAGTAAGAGCTCTCTCCTCCTTTGCCTTTGTTGCTTCAATTTGGAAGTCTAAAGGTCCAAACTAGTCCTTCTTCCTAACTCCCAGGTAACCTTACTCTGCCTAAGTGGCCCAGTTCCCTCCCTAGGAACAGAAGCTCTGCCTTGCTCAGACACATCCCATTCCAACACACTGCCCAATCCAGTGGCCCTGTGTCAGCCTGCTAGATTGCTATGACAGATATTGTACGATGAGTTGGCTTAAACAGCAAGCATTTACTGGCTCACGGTTTCAGAGGCTAGAGGTTCAAAATCAAGGCATCAGCAAGGCTGTATCTTCCCAGGAGTTCTGTAGCATTCTCCTACTGGTTTGCCACAATCCTTGGGGTTCCTTGGCTTGCATCCGGGCTTCCTGTCACATGGCAATGCCCTTGATCTCCTCCTAGGTGCTCTTCCACTTTCTGCTGACTTCTAGTTTCTACTGATTTCCGGTTTCTGGCTCCCGTGTGGCCTACTCTGACTCCTCTTTTTAAACCTGGATACAACAGATTCAGGCCCATCCTGATTAGGCCACACCTTAACTAAAATAACATCTTAAAGAGGTCCTCTTTACATCGTATTCACACTCACAGGAATGCGGATTCAGGTTAAGAGCATGTCTTTTATTGGGGCACACAATTCAATCTACCCCACGCTGTCCCCAAATTGGATCACAATGAGTAAGGACTCACCAGACCAACCTCTTCAGGTGGATATAAACTTCTTCTATCTCAAGTATTGACTCCCTCCTTTATTCCCTGCTCTAGTGCCTTCCCCTGTGTATGGTTCTAGATTCATAACTGAGCCTTTTATGATGCTTTAGACACCTAGGATAAGCTAACCTATCCCTCCAGGCTCAATTCTCGTCTTGCCTGGAAAATTCATGTTTTTAATTGACTCACTACATGGCTTCACTTTACAACTGAATAACTAAACTACTTCAAGACATTTGCAATACCTTAGTTTTCCAATATTGCTATCACTAATACCACAAACTGGTGTGACTTAAACAAGTATTTATTAGCTCACAGCTTTGAGGCGAGGAAAAGTCCAAAATGAGGCATTGACAAGGTGATGGCTTCTCCCCAAATTCTGTTACATTCTGGTGTTGGCTGCCAGAAACTCTTGGAGTTCCTTGGCTTGTATTCCTGCCTTGCATCACCTGGCAATATCCTCTCCTTTCTTTTCCAGATTCCATTGACTTCCGGCTTTCGGCTCCTCCCTGTGCTCTCTCTGACTCTAGCTTCCAGTTTCTTTCTTTTCATAAAGCAGCATCTTCAAGAGATCCTACTAACAGTGTGTGCACAACCACAGGAATACAGATTAAGAACATATCTAAATTGAGGTGCCTAATTCAATCCAACACATACAGGATGTAGATAAGCAAGAAATATACAAATTCAAGATGGATGTTATCCATAACAAGTTTTTGTCCTCTATTTCTTTTATTGGGCATGCATGCATGCAGTGGCACTGTGCTAGGATCCATATCTGGTTGAGGAAACAGTCACATAACCTAAAAATATACAATATTCTTATTTCCCAGGCCATACAACCTAAAGTACAAATAGGGGTATCATACCAAAAACCATCTCTGGTTTCATCACCATCCGATCTATAGAAATTTAATCTACTCTCAAATACTTCTCCTGTGGTTTAAGAAGCCCTCAGTAATCTTTCAGTTTACTGCAATAGCATGTACTGTTTTCCTTCTCCTCAGCTCTAGCTCACTATGGTGCTATGCCCCATCAATAATGACTCAAAAAAGCACCAGGCCTTCTATTGATGTCTGTTGGAACCCACTGCTTCTGATGACAAAAAAAAAAAAAAAAAAAATAGAAAAATCTTAAAGGTTGGGGCTGAGGCAGCCAATGGCAGAAGTTAATAGCACCTATGTTGTCACTAAAAATGCAACACCCAGATACGTGTTTCCTTGATGGGCTGTCAGCCCTTGTGTCCTCTCTTTTTCTCCTGGAAACACTCTCTGTCTCCTGCAGAGAAATGCTCTTCCTCCAGTGCTTACCATGAGTTCTGAAATGTTACATATTCTAAAAGGCACCAACACCTGCCAACTCCCATCCACGTTATTCGCTCACTGCTGGGTACCTACTTCAAACTAACCCTCTACTTGAATATTTTTAACTTGCCCAAGACACAGTTGGTGAAGCCCTGAAGACTTCAATAGCCAAGTAGTCAACCATGTGAAAGACACCCATTTGCATCAGGAGATAATGAAGTCCTAAGAGGGCAAGAGGAAGACAGAAGCGACCTAGAGAAATCCTTGGTCTTATTAGCTTCCTTGGTAAGAGTTGACCCCAAGGTCTAGCTTCAATTCTGCCCTTCCTATAATTACTTAACCCTTCGTGCAGCTATTTCCTGTATCTTTCCTATACACTCCCACTTTTGCCTAAGTTCATTCAAATGGGGTTTCTGTTCACTTTTGTCAGAAAAGAAAAGGAAGGAAGGAAGGAAAGAAAAGGAAGGAGGGCGCTGCAGAGAGAGAGGGGGGGAAAGGGAGGGAGGGAGAGAAAAATCAATACTGCTAACAGACTGGGCTCTCATTTTCCAACTATTTTTCTCTTTATATTGCTCTCACTGCATTACTTTAATCCTCCTCACCCTAGGTTTGAATTATGAAACCAGGCAAAATTGTGACACACGCAGAATCATGCACTCTATCTTCTCCCATCTGAAACTGGCCCAATGACCAAGACCAAATTTCTGTACCTTGATTCTCTCTTACTTTAGAATGAGTTGTTTCCAAGAAGTCTTTTCCATTTCTAATAAAAATTCCTAGAGCCTTTGTCCTGTTGATAAAAGCTGGATTACCTGGTCAACCAGAAATACAGATCTATGTGGATTAGATTAGAATCAGGCAGGGCTTCACAGAAGAGATGGTAATGAAGATGGGCTCATGAAGAATGGAATTTTTGAACCCCAGATAAAATCTGTGATTTACTAGTCAAAAACAAAAATGTTAAGAATGTGCACACTCCTCAGTGTGTTTCAGAACCACTTCTTAAAATCATAAAAAAGTATATTTTAAGACTGGCTAGATAAAATTCAATAAAACTTCTTGCATCATTTCATTCACTTTACTTGGGGTTTATCTTAGTTTTTGCAATAAATGAGTTCTGCCAGGAGAAACAATAACAAAATAAAAAGCCTCACTTGTCTGATTTCTGTTAAACCTGGAGGCTTTATCAGTATTCTAGATTTCCTGTAACATTCTCCGCAGATACTATTTCACTGCATCATTATTTCATTTGCTAAAGCAGAAAGTGGAATATAGATCTGTCTTTAGCTCCAGGGATGGATGGACAAGTGAAAATAATCTGTCCTTGTGTCTTTTTGTAAATGAAATACTGATATAAAATAGGCAAAGTCCTAAAAAGCAATGTGCAAATTGTGTCCGAATACAAAATGCATTGTACAAGAAAAGTCCTATGCCTTTCAGAATGAAACTGCCTTTCCAAGAAATAGAAAAAAGAGGAATATCATTTTTACAGCTGAGAGCAGACAATTGTAATTGGTCATTTCTCCAAAATCTTACCTGATGTCATCCTGTATTCTGAGTGTTGTGTTTTTTCCTCCTAAAGGAAATCTTAAAAATGTGTCACTTAGTGATATTTCGGGCCGTTTCCAATTTTGGCCCTATCTCTTTCCAGTCTTTTCTCTGCTTTCAGCCTCCCAATGTACCTTTCTCTTTCATATTTCCATGAATTTACACTCTCTGTTCCTAGTTTCAAGAATTCCTTTCTTGATTTTCCCTCCTAAGAAATTCTGGATAATCCTTCAAGACCGCACTCATGTTGGTTTCCCAGTGTAGCCTTTCCTGATGTCTCTCCCAACAGGTAAAGGGTATCATCCATCCCTTCTTTCTGTGTTCTGATAACATGTTGATCACACCTCTATTATAGAATTTATCAAACTGGAGGAGTGCCCTCCTTCAATTAATTCTAAACATTTCTGTAGCAGTTTGATATTGTTTATGAATTCCAAAAATAGATATTTGGATTATGTTTGTAAACTGGTCTGTACCTGGGCATGATTAAATTATGATTAGGGCTTTGATAAGACCAAGGGGGTGGGGACTCACAGAGAAAACTACAGGGGAGAGAAGAGAGTTAGAGTCTTGATGCTGAGTTTTGACCTGGAGCCCGAGAAGTGAACACACAGGAGAACAACACAGAGGCACAGAGACGGCTCCTTAGACATGGCAGAAGCCCCGGGGAGAGAGACAGAACCATTTGCCTGACAGTCTATAGCTGGCCTTATGGAGAGAGCACAGCAGTGAGCCCAGAGAGAAACAGAGCCCCAGGAAGAGAGGAACCCAGGAAGCCTGAACCCTGGCAACCGTCAGCAGCCATCTTGCCCCAACACGTGGCATCAGACTTTGGTGAGGGAAGTAACTTATGCTTTATGGCCTGTTAACTGTTAGCTTCTACCCCAAATAAATGCCCTTTATAAAAGCCAACAGATTCTGGTATTTTGCATCAGCACCGCTTTGGCTGACTAATACAATTTCTAACCCCTATTTCAACACATGGAATATTATCAAACAGGTTTGTTGTTGTTGTTTACAGGGAACTTGTTCTTTGCTCCTTTAAGTAAAATTGGTTCAAACTCCACCCTACATGAAAAGGGAAAATCAGCATCTCCCACCAGAGATTCTGGGGGCAGGATAGGCTCCATGTCTCCTTAGCATTTCCTGCCTAATTTTCTGTTCCTTTTGTATTCTTCTTTTCTTTTCTGCCCTTTTCCTCCCCTACAGGCTACTCCTTTGCAGCACTGTACCTTACTAAACACTGCTCTTAAAACCTACACTCCCGAAAATACAGAGTTTCTAGTCTATGTATAGTTAACTTTACTGAAGAATTAGGGAGGGGGGTGTTACATGGCGGTTCAGGAAATACTAAAACATGAATATTTTATATAACTAAATCTTCAAAATCTCTGGACCATACCCACTAACTCCATGGAAATTCCACTGGTCATCTCTTCTAGTTAGGTCCAGTCTCCTCTTTTATTGTTGGGTGTCCTCTCTTCCTTGATTTCATCCTTTCTCCTCCCTAGTTTAAGCACCCACCACATGGGAAATTTTTTTATTTCATTCACAGAGCAATTTAGCTATCCCTCTGGCTTCCTCTTGGCTATATGATTAGAATTATTATCCCACAATCCCAATTGCCCATGAAGGTATTTTACTAAATCACAGTCCCAAGAGGAAATCTGAAACCAACTTTGATACATCATTCTTCCCCCAGTAATACATGTAATAAGTATCAGATGATCAGACCCTGTGCCAGGCTCTAGGAAAACAGTAGTAACTAAGTGTGGTCCTGCTCACATGGATTGAATAGCCTAGGGAATTCCTGTTCATTTTTGGTTACCACAGTACCTGACACATAGTAGGAGAATAATCAAAGGGAGTATAGGAAATAATAAACGAAATTGACTCCTCTTTGCATTTGGGTAAAATCAATATGGATTCAATCTGGGATCATGTGCAATGTGACTAAAAGAATAGTATAGTTTGTGAGCTTCACGAGCCCTTTTCCTCTTAAACAAAAATTAGGTCTTGTGAACATATAGTAGCTTTGGAATTAGAAATATTTTTAGTAGTGAGTTACACATCAATACAGTGGAACTATGGAAAAGACAGGACCTTTGAGAAGCATTTTATATATCATATTAAAACAATTAACTGAAATTGTTTTAAAATTTACTTTTTCTGAGAGCTTAAGCATAGGTTAAACTGCATTATAAGAAGAACCCGAAAGAATTGTCATATAATGCTTAATCTTATACTTACATTATTTAATAATAGTGTAAATCATTCCTTGAAAGGCTTTACGGTTTTGAAAAGAAATTTAACTGACAATAAAATGTCTTAAATGAACTAAATTGATTAAAGAAATACTTAATGATTTCTATTGTAGCTATATTTTTTGAAGAGAGATATCTAGCTTTCTTTTATTGTATTTCATTAATATTTTACATTATCACTGCTATCATACTAATTGGTTTTTCAGTATGTGACATCCTTCACAGTAATTTGGGTTTATTTGAAAACTGCAGGTATGCATTTGTCCTTGCTATATTGTTCGTCCAACAGGAGCATGGAGCTATCCTGATTCTCCTTGTTCTGAAATGTTATTACAAGACACAGGGGACTCTTTGCCACAAAGCTAATGAAGCTTAAGCCTCAGGACCCCTCACTAGAAGGGGCCACTTCCAAGGCCCTGGGAGGGGCCCAAGCATAGGATTCAAATGCTATATGATTTTTTAGAGTTTGAAAAGAAGAATATTCCAAATGGAATTAATAACTCCATTCCATCTTCTGTGACTTTTACCTTTATCCCTTTGCAACCTCCCCTTTGGAATAATCAGGACATGGAGACTTGCAAAAGGAAAGTTGAATCGGAAATTTAGCTTGAGTTTTGTAGAATACATTTAGGTAGTTCCAGTCACATCTGTTTATAGATAAACTATTACTAGCTATCTGGTATAGAAATAGATTCCAAGAATATTCCTACTGCCCAGTGTGTCAACTCACCCAGGTTGTTTCATGAAGGTCCTAGACCAGAATGAAATTGCAGTATGAATGTAACTTATGATAGCCAGTGCCAGAAGTACAGGGGAGTGGAGAAGGATAAAAGGATTGAAATGTGTGTAGCCAGAATCATGTCTTTGGGAAACTCTTCCAACCATAATTATTTAAAAGTTTAAACAAAAGATTGGGTTATCATCAAGATTTAGCCAAACAGAAGTTCTCTTTTATTATGAATACCCCTGGTGTTCCAGTCCGCGAGGCTGCCAAAAGCAATATCCCCGAAATGCACTGGTTTTTACAATGGGGATTTATTAGCTTACAAGCTTATAACCTTTTCTTTGCTTACAGTTCTAAGGATGAGAAAAATGTCCAAATCAAGGCATCATCAGGTAATGCTTTCTCCCCAAAGACTGGCTGCCGGCAATCCTGGACTCCTCTGTCACATGGCAATGTACATGGTGGCACCTGCTGTCTTTCCCTTCTCTTTCGGGTTTCGATGCTTTCAACTTCTTGCTTCTGTGGCTTTCCCTCTCTCACTAAATTTCATTCTCTTATAAAGGACTTTAAGAGAATTAAAATCCATCCTGAATGAGGTTGTTCACATCTTAATATCCTACTCACCAAAAAACCCTATTTACAGGACCACACCTACAGAAAGGGAATAACTTTAAGAACATATTTTCTGAGGTGCATACACCTTCAAACCATCACAATCGGTAATTTTGCTTATACAATTACACAAACACTTTATATTTTCTTTTTATTGATGGGAATCATACAAAATATAATTTATTGTAATTCCTGTGTTTGTAGGGCACAAATGTGTAGCGCACTTTAAACAATATAACAGTTCATGTATGAAAGAAACCCAATAGAAGTTTTTTAAAATTTGACAACAATCCTAAAAACTTTACATAGTATTACTAATGATGAGTTCTAAAGCGGAAACTTTTCTCATCGTACAATAATAAAAATATTTTGAACAACCATGCTAGATGAAAACTTATCGTTTATCTATTCTCCCTATTAAAAAAAAGAGTATTATAAAGTCATTGAGACCAAAGAGGATGCAGGAAAAAAAAAAAGGAAAAGACATTACAGAGATATAGAGGCAGTTAAAAATATTTGTATTTTTTTAAATGTGAGGGATTTATTACTTGTCAGCTGTTGAAAATGTGTAAATTTTTATTTCTTTGCTCATTCAAAATAAATATAAACTTTCCTATAATTGTACTGATTATTTTTATTCTTTTTCTTCATGACGATACATATTATAAGTTCCAGGGCCCACAAAAATCTTGATGTGCTAAAAGGACAGTTTAAGGAATTAGAAGCGCCTCCTGCTTGCTGTCTGGCATATTTCACTAAACATAATGTCCTCCAGGTTCATCCATGTTGTCACATGCATCAGGATGTCCTTTTTGCCATTGAATTATATTCCATTGTATGTATATACCACATTTTAGCCATTCATTGGGTGATGGATAATTGGGTTGCTTCCATCTTTTGGCAATTGAAAATTATGAAGATTGCCAGAAGAGATGAAATGCACTATTCACACTGCTACTTTCATTGAGACAAGTGTCACCACTCAGTCCTGATTCCCCTCAAAAACCACCTCTTTATCAAACTCCAGTGTCATATTTCTCCACCATGCCATGCGCTTCCACTCAACATTTTCTTATATCGTTAAAATTGAAAATCATTATCATTAAAATTTGAAAGCCACAATTTTAAAGGAAGCACACTATTTAATTCTATGACTAAATTGGTATTTATTTAACTACACCTCAATTTTTAACAGTTTATAGTTTGCCAATGTTGTAATAACACTATCTTTTATTTGACTCTTTGATCAAAGTTATGAAAAGTTCCTTGGGATAAATTTACAAAAATGGAAGAACAGAGTCAAATTTTAAAGCTGTTTAGTATATATTATCAAACCAATCTCCCGAAAGAGTTCTATATTTGCCAGGGGCACCAGCAGTAGACAGATGTACCTGTCATCATACTCTCTCCCATATCTGATATATTTTTTGCCAGTTTGATAGATTTACCTCACTGTTGTTTTGTTGTTTATTGCTTTATATGTGTCTGAGGTTGAGCATTTTTCTAACATCTTCCCATTTGTATTTCCTCTTGGATGAATTATCAGTTCATTTTGTTTGCTCATTTTTTCTAATAAAGTTTCAGTATGATTTTTTTTATTGATTTGAAAGATTTCAAAAATTTTGAGTATTAACTCTGTCATATTTCATCAGTGAGCTTGCGTGACTTTGTGAAAAGCTCAAAAAAATTGCCTCTGAAATGGACAAGTTGAGCCATTTCAACATTCTTTCTGGCGAATTTTTGCTTCTGTGCATAATTCTGACAAGATGGCACCCATCCCAACGGGGATGGGCTTTTTTCCTTCATGGAATGGTTTCCTTTGGGTATTTCTTCACTCTGTTTTTCTCCAGAGTCACAGGTAGTAAGAAAAGGAAAAAGCTGTCTAAATCAACCTCAACTAAAACACTTCCATAAAGACCATTTCTAACCTCTTCAATAAGCCAAACATAAATGGACTTTCACCTAGAAAATAAATTACTCATTTGTTCTTACACCTGAACTTCCTCACCCTCTCGCTGTTATATCCAGGGGATTATTCACACTTCTTGCAAACAGGAATAAAGTTTCAGGAAAATCATAAAGAAATGATCCATATTTAGAGGAGCATATTAAATGAATCTACTAGACTTTGCTTATGATATTATGCCCATCATCCTTCACAAAGCTTTGATTTTTAGGAATATTTAGTAAAGTATTATTTCTCTCACAATATATAAGGGTTTGGTTGCCCATAATAGTATCTGCAAGTGTCACTTGTCTAGTAAATAAGTATTTATTGGGGAAAAATGACAAATTCAGAAGTAGAGAGAGGCATTTGTTTTCAAAATAGCCCACTGCACTCCAGGGCACAGAGGACAAAGATCTAGCAAGCCCAGACATCAGCTTCCAGGTAACCATGCTGGACTGTGGGGTTTATAAGCTGCAGTCTTTCTCTCGTATGGACAAAAGCAAGGGTCCAAGATGCTACACGTCATGCTTAAACTTGGCTCCCTCCAACTCAATCTGCCACCTCAGTGCCCGATCCAAATAATAGGCTAATTGAGCACTAACCCATAGCAATGCATGCTTTGTGAGTAGAGTTCCCAAATATTCCTGCTTTGCAGGAGGCCCTCTCCCTTGTTGGTAGCCAGACTGGTGTAGATAAGTCGCTGAAGTTAATCCTCAACTACACTCTCAGTCAACCCCAATTCGAATTCTAACGCCTTACTGCCTTATACCATCCTCATTAACAACTCATGCAATTTCAAACCATCAGGGTTCCATGGCTACTTGCTGCCATCATTTGGAGATACTAGGCAGTTTAGAATAGTATGTGAATAACACTGGAGGCCTTCGCCTAAGTCAGTGATTGATAGAAATGTGACCCAGCCAAGAGAAGAGGTCTAAGTGCTGACTGGGGCACTGAGAACCATTTGTTCCCTTTTGTGAGAGATCGATTGCTCTACCTGGAGTGGATCAAAGAGTCAAGGCACCAATGCCTTCTTGGCGGACCAAGAGTCAAAAATGATTCTGGAATCTAAAACTAAGCTGGTCAACCTAGGCTAAGACTAATCTAAACTAGCTTGATGAAATCTTTCACTGGCTTTTTGGCCTAATATAGCTGATATATTCAATAACTTTATCAACTTAATTCTTACCACCATCCCTACCCCAGGTGGTAATAAAATTTCAAGGAAAGTTATAGAATACTGTGTCTCCTACTACCCTTTCCTTTCAACCCAGGCAGCTTGCTCCTTTACATCCATGCCAGAGATCACCTTTAGGGGTCTTGGAATGAATTCTGAAAAACCTCATGCCGATGAGCACCACCCAAGGTGGAGGTGATGCAGAGCTGAAGCAGACAGGGAAAGGCCAGTTGTCCACATACACAGGAAGAACAGGAAGAAGGGGCACACTGTCCAGTCTGGAAAACACCACCCATTGTTTCAAGGCATATCAGTCAGTGATTATTCTCCCCACTGGTGAGCTTAAGAATCATGTGATGCTGAACAAGGCTTATCTTTGCAGCTGCAGCAAGGGAGTGAAGTTTAACTAGACCTGCAGCATTGCTTCCAGAGCTCCTACAGTGATCAGACTGTTGTTGGATAGGAGAGAAGAGATGTCCTGCTAGGTCTACATAGCCTCAAGTCAGCCGACAGTTTTATAAATTAGTACTGGGTATTGCCAAAAACCAGTGTCAGGCAGGTTGTTAGAAAATACAGGAACAGCTGCCATCTTTCCCACTGCTGCATCCAGAATCTACTGATTAGAGAAGGAGGTAAATTTGTAAAAGACACCCCCAAAGAGATTGGAGCAGGATAGATGACAATCCTCTAAGAGGGTAACAATTTCCTGTACCTTCATTTCTGCAAACCCCAGCATCCTGAGGTTTCAGAAGTTCTTTTATCAGATGAGAGGCTTACGCTGCCTCTGGTATCATTAGGTTTCTATCACCAGCACACTGTTCATGGTCCCATGGCAGTCAGAGAATATTTGCTTGCCTCCTAACTAGGATGAGGACAGTCAGCACATTGCCAGAAAACATGGTACAGAATCACATGGAAGAAAGTGAAGACAACGAATATGCCCCCCAACAGCCAGCCAGGAGACAGCAGTGACCACTCCTCGGCACAGGATGAAGTTCACCCTTCCAAACCACCCCAGATAATTAGAGTAAAGGGTAAGAAAGGAATGGTGTGTGAAGGAACTGCAGTTGTGTATCTCCAAATACCATTCCACCTCCCAGCTCTGAAGAATACAGATGGACTCCTACAGAAGTTGGCTACATTAAGGGTAAGTGTAAGGCCATTATTTTAGTTTCCTAAGCTGCCCCAGCAAATACCATGAAATGGGTTGGCTTAAAAATGGGAATGTATTCACTTACAGTTCAGGAAAATGTCCAAATCAAGGCATCATCAAGGAAATGCTTTCTTCTTGAAGACTGCTTGCCAGCAATCCTTGGTTCCTCTGACACATGGCAAGGCACACGACAGCGTCTCTCCCTTCCTTCTCGTCTGGGTTGTTCCAACTTTTTGCTTACTATGGCTTTCTCTCTCTCTCTCTCTCTCTCTGTTCTTATTCTGTTTATACAGGACTCCAATAATAGAATTCAGACCCATCCTGAAGGTGAGTCACACATAAACTGTAGCAGCCTCATCAAAATGTCCTGCTTACAATGGCTTTACACCCACAGGAATGGATTAAATTTAAGAACATGTTTTTCTGGGGCACATACAGCTTCAAACGACCTCAGCCATTTTAAGGGTGAGCATTAGACAAGTGGATCATCAGTGACCCTTGAGCTTCCTATTAATAAGGAGCATAGAATAATAACCCTCAGATCCAATGCTGGATCCAGCATTGTGTTGTGGATCCTCAGGTGTGAAGAACACTCTGTTGTTTGTTTGGATGAAGTCCGGGTATTCCAATAGGAAAAAGGAATAATTCCTTGAATGTTTGAATTTTGAGTGGGGTGTACTAGACAACGAATGGCAAGGCTGAAACGCGAGTGTTCATAGTTAATAGGGATCAGAATATACGTTAGGCCATATTGAATGGGAATGACCCAGTGACTTCAATATGCTTATTTGGGGCTGGATCATTCCCCTGAGGAATGCAGTCCAGACCTTCATTCATCTGTGCAGCTGCCAGGTAAATGGCTTTGGTTTTCGTTTTGGTTTTTTTAGTGTGAAGTAATTCTTCATGGGTAATATATAATCTGCTGCAGACAAGCCAAGCTAAGTGTGTGTGATGTACTCATTTCTATATTTGGTACAAGCATGCACCCAATGGACAACAATATCCACACCAAATTGACTGACCTTTTAATTCTGATTTATAGTGATTACTCAGTAAACATTTGTTATATGAATAACCTTTTGATTTGAATAAGCATCTCCCAGTCTCAAAATTAGATAATCTCAAAAGAGACAGTCAAGGACCTCCTAGGATAGTGAATAAATTTCAAGTTTTGACCATCAGTTTTGTTGTTTGACTTGCACTGAGAAGTTGAGAGCTATGGAGAGATACATTTGGATTGTAATAGGGATTTTTTTTTTGGTTGATAAAGAGTTTGGTTTTATTGTTACCAAGTGTTTGGCTGGATGTGGAATTGCCCTCATCGCCACCAGCCTCCTGGGAAGAAACTACAGCAAAGATGGCTCCAGAAGTGCTGCCACCTTGGGCCTTGGGACTCATAAAATCATGAGCTCAGTGGGTTCCACCCTCCAAGATGAAGTGCAAAATCTAATTCACAGTCAGACTTCACCAAGAGGGAGAGATGATCATAGCTGAAGGCACTTTAATCAAGGAGCAAATCTGATGCCAGGGTTGGTTTTCCTTCTGGTTACTTCGAGAAATCCAGATGCCACTCTGATGGAGACCCAGCACTGCCTGTAGCCGTGGGTTAGGGCATTTACTGAGCAGAGCGTGAGGCCTGCTCACTGGTAAAACTTCTTGTTAAGGTTCTTAGCGTGGTCGATTAGCAGCTGGCATGGGGTAAACTGTTTCTTATAGGCAGCCTCATACTTTCTGAGCCAGTCAAATTAAGGACTCAGGAACATGTTAAGGGGGACAATATTTCACACACATGGGCTTTCTGGCAGCCTTCAAATCACATGCTGCCTACTGCTGAGGCGAATATCTCCTAATACTTAAGGTTATCTCTAGAAGAGGTATGATTTTCCAGAGCCTTCTAGTAATGCATAATATGGAGTCTACTAAGAGGGGATCATTGATATAAAATAAATATATGTATAGTAAATTTCATTTTGCTAACAGCAGTGCTTTATGTCTTGGCTGTTGACAGTGCAATATTTTGCCTGACGTATGCCCTTCTAAGAAAAGAAGAAATAGAGTTCAACCAGTTAGGCTATAAATTCAAAATTAATAGAAAAATGAATTATTCATCCATATTTATAGCCTGTATGTAAGTCTGGTCTTTGCCATCATAGCTGTTTTTCTTTTTATGTGAATTAAAAATGGATAAGAACCTAGTTGCTTTCAAATGCCAGAGCCCTTTCACTTGATTTTTTTAATCCTAAATTTAAAATAAAAAGTATTAACAGTATCAGAAGTGATAAAAGATATTCTTATATCACTTCTGATACTGAGATCCTGGGGGCTGTAAGATCTCAAAACTCTTCAGCTGCAATGCCATTTGGCTGCCATGTCATTAACTTCTGTAAGGAAGGTGCAATTAACTTTGGTGCAGTATCTACCTCCTGAATAGAAGTGGTCACTGAATATAAGATTTATAGGTATATGCAATTTATAGGACTATAAACTCTCTGGAAGTTACTGCTAAAATGATAAATAAATAATTTTAGAGTTGTTATTTTTAATACTTACCTTTATAATTGAGAACTTTGTACAATGGAAAAGCTCATGATTCATTAACTCTTCATCCTCAGGAATTCAAATAATTATTTTTACTAAAATAGTTACACAAATCAGAATTTTGTTAATTGCACCTGGCTCCTTGTCTACTAGTGTCTACTAGTATTCCAGTATACCTACTTGTCTAGGTATAATTAGGAGGATTTGTACTTTGGATCCAGTTTTAAGTCTTGGATCTCTCACCAGTTAGATGTGTGGTCATGATCAAGTGAGGTAATCTCTCTAATAAAATTTCCTCAACTGAAAAAAATATGGATTATAATGTATTACTTGGGGAGATTATATGTATATGCAAATTATATATAATATAACTATTAACTGTATGGATCACTAAAGCCTCAGCCACATTCCCTCTTTTTGTAATAACCTACTCGTTCCATTTCTACCTCTGCCAAACCTGCCAAATAGGAGTAAGTACCTCCTCCCAGCCCTGTCTAAAATTGTTCTTAACTTGTGACACCAATTTATATTATATATTATATAATTTTAATAATATGTGAAGTTATTGTTGATAATTTCTTCATGAAATTGCCTAGTACCTCTTCTATAAGGACCTACACAAGAGAAATTTATATCTGGGTTCTGTTCTAGAAAACCATCTAGGTGGGTTTTTACCTTATGATCATGATGGATTATAGTATTAAAAGCTGTTCACTTTTGGCATTGACTTAGAGCCAAATTTATGACCATCTTCAGCAAATATGTGTAAATTTATGGTATGCACATTCAGTAGTATCTCCACTTTCAAATCTATTTTATTTACAAGCCTTATGCCTCGTCTATTGCTTAAATAATTTTATCTTTACTTACTTAATCCTAGCCATTCTAAATCTTTTTCATAAGAAAATATAACAAATAAATTAATAAATATGGCTTGCTTAGTTCAAAATTGCTATCAGGATAAAGAAATAGTACATCCTAAGGTTTTACTTGTCAAACCTTAAACAAATGCTCAATAACATATACTTCAAGAGTCTTTTGTTTTTGTATAGTCAAATAAAATACACATTGGGGAACACTCTATGTAGAGACAAAACGGCTTCATTTTTCCCAAGAAAGCAGCAGCTTGTAGAGTAAATAAATGGGGTTACATACAGAGAAATATCATTAGTTAAGCAAAAACAATAAGAAAAGCAAGCTTTATAAGGGGATGAGATGCTAAGTGGCAAAATTTATTCACCTCCTACTCCAAAGGGTTTCAAGGAGATCAAGACGCAGTTTCAAAGAATGTCAAAATCTCCTACCAGTTGTGCAGGGTCAGAGAGTCTCACATAAGCTGTCTCACAGATAACTTGTCTTAGGTATAGATGGGCGGTTTGAAGATGGACAGACAAGTTAGCTCTGACTTTAGTCATGTGGAGATAAGTTGGCCTTTGCTGTAGACACTATGGACAAGGTGCCTCCATGTCCTCACCAATTCACTTAACAATTCCTCCCTTTTAATCATTCTCTCTCCCGGAGGGGGTGAGCACCATAATGAGAGTCCTCAGATGTTCTCAGTCTCTTCAAGAATCTTAGTATATGTGTTCTTCCATTTTGTAGGATTCCTTCAGGAGTGCCAAGGATTTCACATCCTAAGGTTGATGGAGCATCATTCTTCTGTGTGTGTGTGAATGGTGTTAGGTAACTAGGTAAGGGAAGGCATGAGACAAGTCTATCCATGTAGTCTCAAGTGAGTTTATTAATTTGAAGAATCAAAAGTAATGGAACTCAGTCTTTTGCCGTCCTCAACTGATAGATGAAGGTGATTGAGAATCAAGTTCATTGTATGATGTTCTATTCTGAGGGCATCAGAGCAGGTGAACACATTCCTGAAATATGATGGATGCATTGAATTTAAGAACTCCCTGCACCTTTCCAATTTACTTATAGCAACACCGCAAATAATACAAAGAGAAAAGAAAGAAAGAAAAAGGCCATACATTTACCCAAATTAAAATATACCATTAATTCCATATACTGTGTTATTGTAACAGCTCCTTATTACACTATAACTTTCTGATCATTACAAGTCCCAATAATTAGTCCTACACATTGATTTCAGGGAAAAAAGCTCCTAGGTAATCACTTTTTTTCCCCCAAGTTGTTCACTTATTTTATATTTTTGGTCCACTAGGGACAATTTCATTTCTATCTCATTTTCCTTTTGATTAGTTATTTTAAAAGCAATCATCTGTGTTTTAAGGGTGACAAGGTATTTGAACAGAATCTTGAAACACCATCTCTACAAAAGGAAACTAAAAAATACCCTGATAATTACAATGAAGAAAACCACTCCAATGTGAACTAGATGTCCCATATTTTATTAAGCCAAGAACCTAGATCAGGAGGTAGTTGTGCCCAATAAAGTATTAAAGCCTGACTTTTTAGGTGTATCATGAAACACTTTAACTTGGTCCTTTAAGATATTTAGGTTATTTATCAGGTTACATCAGATTAAAAGAGCATCGCTTTTAATTATGACATTCAATGATTATTTAACCAATGTCTCCAATGATGCCCTTATCAAGGAAGACACATTCTTATTGAACTTATGCAAATAATTACATTTACATGAAAATAATAATATTCAATAAGTTTCCAAATACTGGGGGATCAGGTAGGGAGAAAAATATGTTTTATGATTTATAGGTAGCTTAAGGGAAAAGCAAAAGGATACCTTGTAGCTAAAAAATAAAACATTAAAACATCAGCAATACTTCAAACAAAATCCATAATCATTTTTCACCAATTCATTCAGTCAGTTGTACATAATTACTTCTTGTTCTGTTCAATAGTGTGTAAGCAATCTCATGAGCCCATCAGCTTCCCATTAGATTTCTGGACCTCCTGAGTCAGTTCCTGGTGTTTTAGTTTCCTAGGCTGCTTGAGTAAATACCATGTAATGGTTCAGCTTAAATAGGCCAGGAAAATGTCCAAGTCAAAGCATCATCAAGGTGATGCTTCCTCCCTGAAGACTGTGATGTTTGGGGCGGGCTGCCAGCAATCCATGGTCCTTAGTTTGTCACATGGCAAGGCAAACGGCAGGTGCTCTGGTTTCTCCCTTCTCTTCCAGGTTCCACTGGTTTCAGCCTCTGGCTGCTGTCTGTGACTGTCTCTCACTCTGTCTGAATTTCATTCTCTTATAGAGGTCTCCAGTTAAAGGACTAAGACCCATCCTGAAGGAGGTAAGTCACACCTTAACTAAAGTAACCTCATTAACAGTCCTACTTACAAGGGTTGATGCCCACAGGAATGGCTTAAACTTAACATGTCTTTCTGGGGCCCACACCGCTTCAAACCACCACACACGGCGCAGTATCAAAGTTCTTTACTCAACATCACGGCACACTCCTTTCCCTGGGGTCCTGGAGACAGCCCTTTTTGTTTGAAATTGAAGCACTCTGGCCTGTGGCTGATTCCAAGTGTTTTCAGAAAAGCAACAGAAGGACGCAAAAAAAAAAAAATTTGTGGATTACAAAAAACTTAAAACATAAAAGACAAAGAATGACCACGGTTAACATTACTGTTTTATAAAAGTGAAAGATCTAATGAGAGTTCATTATAAAATAAGGGAATTGAGAAGGAAATTTGGTTCCTTTTAAATTTTTATTTTTAAAGAAGATTTAGATTACATAAATGTTACATAAAAATATAGGGAATTCCCATATGCCCCATCCCCTCCCCCTCCCACACTTTCCCACATGAACAACATCTTTCCTTAGTGTGGTACATCTATTACAATTGATGAACACATATTGAAGCATTGCTACTAACCGTGGTAGAGTTTATAGTTTATATTCTGCCCTGCACAATTTTACAGGTTATGACAAAATGTACAATAGCCTGTGTACATCATTGCAATGTTATGCAGGACAATTCCAATGTCCCAAAAAATGCCCCCATATTACACCTATTCTTCCCTCTCCCTTCTCTCAGAACCTCTGGTGGCCACTGCCTTTATATCAATGATAAAAGTTTTTCCATTGCTAGAATAATGTCTATAATAAAATAATATTGTCTACTTTAGTCCATTGTTCATTCCCCAATCTTGAGGATTTGGTAATAGTGATGCCCACTTTGTTTCTAATTGAAAGGGGGCTTATATCCCATGGGGCAGATGGGTGGAACTGTCTTGCTTGCAGTTGTAGATAATCTTTTTTTGGGGGGATGGGCTTTGTCCATCTTCACCTCCTTGTTAGTTGCTCTGGGTGAGTCCAATGAACTGGAGAGTAGGTGTTGCAACTCTGCTGAGATTCAGGGCTCAAGTAGCACATGGATGGATCAAAGATTTAAGTCTCTGGGACGTATATTTAACAAGTATATTGGTAATTATAGGTTCAAATACCAGGGGCAGAAGAGCCATGTGTAGGCAAACTATAAATAATTTTAACTCTGGGGAGCATAAAATTCCAAAGTAAGGCCCACTGACAGGGTGCCGAATTCCTGAGCTGTCTGCCCTGCTTATGGTATCTAGATGTCTCTAGAGCCCTCAGGAGCCCCGCTGTTTGAGGCACTGTCTACTGTGGCAGTCAGTGAGACATGCATAAGCATAACCTCTGGAATGACCACCTGACTCACTTTGAAATCTCTTAGCCATAAAAACTCATTTCTTTTTGGTCGTTTCTGTGGCATGAAACATATTTTTAAGAATTTTTCTGTGACATATAACATAATTTTAAGAATAACTGAAATTATGCCTTATAAAATTATACTGCTATCTAATATGAGGCAGATGAGGAAAAAGATATCTCATGGACAGTGAGGACACTGACAAATCTCTAGGAACTTCATATAATTTCTGGAATATATAGCTTTACAAATTCAAAAGGGTAGAGAATTCCTTTTAATTTGATACTTTCAATGCAATTCATAATACATTAAATAAACCTACTCAAAAATGTCAGGAGGTTTGAACACTTGACTAAATATAATCACAGGTCACTGTGAAACAATACTTGGCTATGATTTTTTAAACTAAAGTGACAATAAAAGATTTAAAAAATAAATATAGGAAATAACATGATGATAAGGAAAAAAACTGTTTTGATTTTTCCCTCAAAATTGAGATGTATGTGTGGGTTTTTTTTTTGTTGTTGTTGTTGTTTTTATTTTTTGTTTTTATTTTTATATTTTTTAAAGATTTTATTTATTTATTCATTTATCCCCCCCCCCCCGCCGCTTGCGCTCGCCGGGTCAGCCAACCACGCCGTGCGGGCGGGCCTGCCCCCAACCAGGAGGCCCCGGGAACCGAACCCGGGGCCCCCCATATGGTAAACGGGAGCCCCACTGATTGAGCCACAGCCGCCTCCCTGTTGTTGTTTTTAAAGAGACTTAGATTACACAAATGTTACACACAAAACATAGCGATGCCCATATGCCCTGCTCCCCACACCTCCCACACCCTCGCACATAAACAACATCCTTCCTTAGTGTGGCACATTCATTGCAATTGATAAACGCATCCTGGGGCGTTGCCACTGAGCACGGACCGTAGTTCACATGGTAGTCTACACTCCCACACAGTTCTGCAGGCTACGGGAAGATGTATAATGGCATATATCTGTCATTGCAATGCGATTCCCGAGCCCCAAAAAAGTCCCCACATTACACCTGTCTTTCCCTCCCCCTGCCCCCAGAGCCTCCAGTGCCCACTGCCTCCACGTCAATGCTGTAATTTCTTCCATTGCTAGAATCACAAGTCTACTGTAGAATACAAGTAAGTCTACTCTAGTCCATAGTTAATTCCCCAGTCCTGAGGATTCTGGGATGGTGATGTCCACTCCACCTCTAATTGAAAGGAGGCTTCGATCCCATACAGCTGATGGATGGGACTCTCTTGCTTGCAGTTGTAGGCTCTCTCATTTTCTTGGTATGGTGGTTGTCAATCGTCACCACCTTGTTAGTTGTCCTGGGTGAGTCCAATCAATTGTAGAGTAGGTGTTGCAACTCTTTTGAGGCTCAGGGCCCAGCTGGCATATAGACAGCCCAAAGATTCAAGTCTCTTGGATGTACACCTACCAACTCCAGCATCAAGTATAGGTTCAAATAGAAGGGACAGATGAGCCATGTGTAGGGAAGCCATAACTGAGTCCAACTCTGTCACTCTCAGGAGCACAAACTCCAAAGTAGGGCCCACTGGCAAGGCACCAAATCCAGAGCTATCTGCCCTGACCATAGGACTTGGATGTCTTCAGAGCCCTCAGGAACCCCACTATTTGGGGTAGTATCCACTTTGGCAGTCTATGAGATCGTGCTGAGATGTGTATAAGCATTACCTCTGGGATAAACACCTGACTCACTTCAAAGTATCTTAGCCATATAAGCTCATTTGTCTTTACCTTTTCCCCCTTTCATTCAAGGTCTTTTTCCAGTTACATTGCTAGTTGGTGCTTGGTAGTAATCCCACAGTGCCAGGGAGGCTCATACCCAGGAGTCATGTCCCATGCTGTGGGGAAGGTAATGCGTTTATACGCTGAGTTTGGCTTTGAGAGAGGTCACATTTGAGCAACAACGAGGCTCTCAGGAGGCAATTCTTAGGCACCCCACAACACTAGGCTAAGATCTATGTTTCTTTAAACATTCAAGGACATGATAAAGTCAACATAAAGTACAAGAAGTTATTTTGCTAAAACAGAAACTCTCTTTTACACTGATTATTCATTAAAAACAAAACACACCAAAAAAAAAAAAAAAAAAAAATAGAATGAAAAAATTTTCAGGGGAGTGGATGTAGCTCAGGTTGGTTGAGCACCTATTTCCCATGTATGAGGTCCCAGGTTAGATCCCCGGTACCTCCTAAAAAGAAAAGAAACAAACAAATGATAAAAACAACTCTCATTGGGGAACGGATGCCACTCCATGGTTGAGCGCCTGCTTCCCATGTACGAGGTCCTGGGTTCAATCCCTGGTAAGTCCTTTAAAAAAAAAAAAAAAAGCCTTTACAACCTTTTACTAAAATCAGAAGAGTAACCCAAGAAAACTGTCTTTTTAACAGAGAGAAGACCACATTCTAGTTTTGCATCAGTATACTATTTGCTACTAAGTCTTTTAAAATTCTTATAGATAGATCCATCAAACCTTATCCAATTTTGACCACAAGAAATAAAATTTCCTTTCTGCGAACCTTTTACAACTTTCTATATCCATTCAGGTTTTGTCTTACATTTTTTTCATTCTCATTCTGTAACAACTAGTCATTTTACTTTAGGACAAACTGATGTCTTTTTTCTTTAATAAGAACACATCCTGTATATCTCACATACTCCAGTTACCAAAATTATTTTGGAAACTGTCTTCAAGCTGACATCTTACAAAACACAATTACTGTCAAAACAAAACTTGTCAGAATAATGCTTCAATTTGGTTAAATATAAACTTACTTTTTAAAATTTATTTTAAGCATCTAGTAGATGCAATACTCGCTTATTTGATCAGTAAACCTGTATATCTCAAGAAAGAATATCTCCAAAAATGCATGCTTTTTTGGTTCTTAACACTGATAACTCAGGATATATAGTTGTTTTTCTGTTAAATTAATATTAAATTAGTATACAACGAGAGGACATACAGCTTAAAATTTTCAGCCATGAGTCAGAAAAAGCAGACCAGGAACAAAGAAAGACAAAACACAGACATATAAAACCAACTAGTTTATGTAAAAGAGCTGGCTTTCTGTCTTTGCCCCACTTTATGTTTATACACCCCACTCCTTTGTAGTTTGGGAATCTTTTTTTGTTTTCAAGTGCACCTGTTCAAATGTATAACCTTGTCTAAAATAAAACTTCCCCATTGTGACCACTGTAACTATAAGCTATCTTTAGTCTAAAAGACCCTTTAATTTTTTTTAAGAAGGCACATAAAGAGCCTATTTTAAATTGTTTGTGTGTGTGTGTGTGTATATGAGCCCAGTGCTTGCTTTTTCCCTTTAAAACAGACAACCTAGTTTCCAATGTCCATGCTGCTTGTAATACAGACAGCTACTGTCCTCTATATTTCTTCCCTTGGAGGTACCTCTATTTTTGTATTGTCATTCAAGTGGCAACTGGGGACTCTGATAATTTCTTATTCCACCCTTTTGGAATTGCTATAATCATAAAATCACTATCTTACTTGTCATTTAATTTTTATCCTGATCCATAGTTCTTTCTAAATGCTCCACTAATTTAACAAGATTATCTAAAAGAGCTGCTTCCCAATCAAGTTTATGTTCTTTAACCAACTCAATAAAATTAGTTTAAATCTATTCACAAATATTGAGGACAACGTCCCCTCAAAGTCATCACCAAAGATGAAAGGCCTGAATAAGCACCAAAGGTCTGAGACAATCACTCCTTATAATCCCAGGCAGATTCATCCTGTTTTTGTTTACAAGACTGGATTCTTAACCAATCAAAAAAAAATTTTTTTTGAGGAAAAACCTTTCACAGGCTATTTAATGAATCCTTAGCAATTTGGCAGGCCTTTGGGGAGTGCCCTTAGCTGCCACATTTGTAGCATCCTTTATATCATCTTCAGCCTTTCCACTTAACTGCCTCAATCCACGTTTATTTTTTTTCTCATCCAGACTCAAATCCAAATGTATAAACTGGAAAAGGTCAAGGAATCCTGTATCATAAGCTCCAATTAAAATTCTAAATTACTTATAACTTGTATTTTATCCATTTTAGGACTGGGAAATTCCTTAACAATAGCCCTGAGCTCTGCTATCAACCAGAGGCTAAAAGTAACCAAAGGTGCCATTCCAAGAGTCTCCGAAGGTCTGGTCTCACAGGGCATTTGCCAAATTTTAGCAGTCAGGCAAAGGAAGATCACAAAGGGGAGCAATAGGACTAGAAGAAGCAGAAAGGGCAGCAGTATCTAGTCTAGTCTCTTTAGTCAAAGGGTTATCAAGGCTAGATTTTAATTAATTTTTCTCAAGCTCTCTTTAAGGAATCTTTTAAAGAAACAATTTGGGTATCAGATACTTTTTTGGCTGATTCTGCTTATCGATTAAAGAATGCATTTCACTGTTTCTGGGATGGACCCCTTCTTTTCCAAGGCACTGCTAAGATGCAGGACCTAGTCTGTGGAAAAGGTTCCTACAGCTTCAAGCTGCCCTCAGTTAAATATATGCTAGGATACAAAGGGGGTTGTCACCTTCCTTAAAGGACATAGAGCCCATTATGTCAAATTTGCAAAGTTCTGACACTAGGACCTAGTACAAGGGAAACAGATAAAGGTCTTAGAGAGCTCAGCACAGTTATGGAGCTCGAGATTCAAGAGGTGCTTACCAGTAAACTCTGAGTGCCAGAGAAGCAAGCAGCAGCACCGAGGGCTCTTGTGGGGCCTTCACCTAGTCAGTCTGCCATTACTGGATTCAACAACAGGAAACTAACTTTGGATCCCATCCTTATCACCAGTCAAATAAAAGAAAAATTTTTAAAACTTAGAAATGAGATTCTTATTTATCAAAAGGAGACAATTTGCAAATTGGGGAACACCCTATGCCTAGATAAAAGAGCTCCATTTTTCTCGGAGAAAGAGGCAGCTTATATCTAGTAAATACACTGAGGTTACAGAAAGAAAAATGTGTTTGGCTAAGCAAAAACAATAAGAAAAGCAAGTCTTATAAAGGGATGAAATGCTAAGTGACAAAATTTATTTATACCTGACTAAAGCTCTGGATTCAGGGAAATCAAGACCCAGGCTCAAAGAATGTCGGAATATCCTAGCAGTAGTACAAGGTCGGAGAGCCAAATAGGTCGGCTCACAGATAACTTGTCTTAGGTACATATGGAGGGGTTCGAGATGTACAGACAAATTAGCTCTGACTTTAGTCAGGTAGAGATAAGTTGCCCTTTGCTGTAGACACTGTGGACAAGGTGCCTCGAGGCCCTTACCAATTCACTTAACTGTAAGATCTCGACTCACTGACTTTTCACGTGTGCTTGTTTTATTTGCGCCACTATTTGTCTGACAGAGACTCAGTGACTTTTCCTCTTCTCTTGGTGATTAGCACAGTCACATATTTAAATAAATAAAACTGAACAACTGAAATATGACAAAACTTTGGAAAATGTGATTGAATTCGAGGGGCAATGAACAGCCTCCAGGCTGACTCACAGCCTCCATGACTGATAGTGTTGGGGTTAACGTATGCAGGTATAATACAATGCTCTGGGGTTTTATGAAGTAAATTTTAAATACCCTTGCACAGAGAGAATGTGCTCTCCAGGTTGTCAAAGTCTCCATCATATTTTGGTCTTATATCTGACTTGATTCACTCATTTATGTTACTTGCTGGCCCCTACAGGCTTTTTACATTGGCAATCTCTAATCTTATCATATCTAACCACCTAATAAAGCTAACTATTAAAAATCCCTTTAATAGAGGTCATACTTTTAGATCCTCCCCCTTGTGTTCAAACCTGTTCCTTTCTTGCCCCCCCTCCCGCCCCCGCCATTAGGACCACCATGAAGGAAGGGGGTGAGCAGCATCTTGGACCAGAGGAGGTTACAACAAGTAACATAGAGAAGTAGAAAGTCTGCTGCAGTGATACGGGAAAATGGAGCAAAAGAGAATGGAACAGGAGGAGAGACTGAGTCGTATGTGGGGATCCTTTTAAAGAGTGAAAGTGACTTCCAGGGTGTGGCAACAGGTTTTTAAGAAAAGCCTCTGGCATGAAATGAGGTGATAGCACAAGATCAATGGAAAGAGGTGGTAGGGAGACTAATAGGAGACATTTTTCATGGAATTCAACAGTGAAATAAAAAAAGTAAACTTAGCGGTCTTAACAGAAGAGTGAAGATTACAGAAAATAGAGGCAGTCAACTTGAAGATAGATCAACAGAAATTATCCAATTAGAGAAAAAGAGAAAAAAAAATGAGTCCTCAGCAATCTGTGAGAGATCAAATGTTTAATATATATATAAATGTAGTCCTAGAAACAGAAGATAGAGAGAACGGGAAAAATATTTAGAAAAAGAACCGCCAAGATGTTTCCAAACTTGGTGAAAGATTTACTTATAGATGTCACATGATCATTACACCAAAAGCAGTATAAAAATTAAGAAAACCGCACCAAGGTACATCAAATACAAATTGCTGAAAACCAAAGATAACAGAAAAATCTACAAAGAAGATATTACATACAAAGGAATAACAATACAATTGTCTTCTGATTTCTTATTGGAAATAATAGAGGCAAGAGAAAAATAATTTAATATCCTGTGAAATATCCTTCAAGAATGATGGTAAAATATAGATATATTCAGATAAATTAAAACTTACAGAATTTATCACCAGCAGACCTACATTAAAGTGCTGAAGAAAGTCCTTCAGTCTTTAGGGAAATAATACCAGATAAAAACTCACTCTTCAGAAAGGAATTATACAGAAAATGGTAAATATGTGGGTCAATACAAATATTATTTTTCTCCTTATTTAAAATACATGATTATTTAAATGAAAATTTTTAACATAATTTGGGGTTAATGTATGCAGGTATAATACATATGACAACACATAAAATGGTTGATTTCAAGGTTCCTATATTTTATGTGAAGAGGCATAATAATGTTAATTACTTTAGAAAACGCTAAGGATGAGTGGCCATGTGATGATTATAGCATCAATTCATAGCTATAATAAGGTTTACCAAAGGTATATTATTTCCAATATTAATTCTCATTTCCCAATCTGCTAGCAGACATTAATAATTGATAATGGCCCACTTTCCTATTGAGTCTGAACATATCTTCAGAATCTTTATCAACACCATTCTCTAGGAAGCCACTACCAGTATCTCAGTACTGAAACTGTGGATGAAACCTTTTTGTCATATATGCTGTAGAACATGGCCCTCCAAGGTAGCTCTCTCTAAGGACTTCATAATACAGATCATAACATATCTATTAAAATGTTAGATTTGGAAGATAAGCCTAGTTTTATGCCCCTCCATCAAAAAATTATATGTGTATGTATATAATACATTCCTAGTATTAGCATTTATTCAAATGTATTAACAAATTTATTAAGCATTCACCATGGATATTTCATCTTTTGAAAAACAAGGATCCATGAAAGTTAAGTCATTTGCTCAAAGTCACACAATGAGCACCAAAGTCTGTATTCTGGCCACTCCCTCCTATGGAGAAAAATGACAGTTGTCTATCTAAAGTCTGAAGATAGGTTAGAACCCAATCTTGGTAAAGAGAGTTTAGAACCCACAATAAGCTGCCTTAATTCATCCACTCACTGAGAATTCATTTAAAAATATTTGAGACCTAGTTAATTTTCTTAAGCTTATATGGAAACTCTTTCATTCTTTGGATCATTGTGGGTGACTCTCAAAACATTTTAAATATTTATTTCATCTCTTGCTCTGACTTCAATTCTTTGTTCCATATTGAATGGTATGTTCTCATTCAACTCCAAAATGAAATATTTTATGTAAGACATTTGCAGCTTCTAACACAATTCAGGATTTAGGGGAGAAAGGAAGAAAAGACTATCAAGTAAGCCAGATATTTTGATTTTGATGGAAAGAAAAGTTTTTAACGCATCCATCATTTTGCAAATGAATACAATTAAGTATTTTTATGAGTACTAATTATGATGATAATGATAATAGGAACACTCATGGAAAGTTCACAATAATTTTGGTGTTCCTCTAAAAATGCCACATTCATTAAGTTACTTAATAGTTCCAATAATTGTATAAAGTAGGTACTATTATTATCCCTACTGAAGCAAAGAGACCTTAAATAACTTAAGAAATTAATTAGTAGAGAAACAGAGATTTGAAATGCACCTGTCTAAATCACCACTCTACAGTTAAATTACAAAAAAATAGAAACAAACAAAACAAAAACAGGAGAAGAAAAAGAAACTATTAAAAGTAGACACATAGGGAAACAGATGTGGATCAAGCGATTGGGCTCCTACCATATAGAAGGTCCAGGGTTCGACTCCCGGGGTCTCCTGGCGAAAGGCAAGCTGACCCAAGTGGAGAGCTGGCCCATGCAGGAGTGCTGGCCCATGCAGGAGTGCTGGCCCATGCAAAGAGCTACCACAGCAAGGTAACACAACAAAAAGAGACACAGAAGAGAGACAATAAGAGACGCAGCAGACCAGGAAGCTGAGGTGGCACAAGAGCTTGAGTGCCTCTCTCCCACTCTGGAAGGTCCTAGGATTGGTTCCCAGTGGCACCTAAGAAGAAAACAAGCAGACAAAGAAGAACATACAGAGACCAGACAGTGAGTGCAAAACAATGGGGGGGATAGATAAATAAATAATTAAATAAATAAACCTTTTGAAAAAAAAAAGGTAGACACATAACTGAAACACTGGTCATTTCACTATGTTGTGGATTGAATCGTGTCCCCCCAAAAATGCATGTGAAGGTCCTAACCCCTGGTCCTGTGGGTGTGAACCTATTTGTAAATAGGATCTCTGAGGATATTTCCAGTTAAGCTGTGTCCAAGCTGAATGAACTTAATCCAATATGACTAAAGTCCTTATAAGCAAAGGATACTGGACATGGAGAGAAGAAGCCACAGGCGCAGCCAGACGCTAGAAGTCAGCAGAACCCAGAAGAGAAAGGAGAAGTCATCGTTGTTTGATGAAAGCCAAGGAACCTAAGGATTGCCTGCCAGCCAGCCAGAACACTACTGACCCCACGAGGAAGCAAGTCTTCCGGCCTCTGAAACCCTGAGACAATAAATTCCTGTTTTTTAAGCCAACACTGTGTAGTATATGTCACAGCAGCCTGGGAAACTAAGATACACTACATATACTATTATGTCCAAAGTGCCTCACCAAACTTCAAACATTATCCACAGGCCAGAGTAAAGGGATGGCTGACTACTAAATGTTCACTAAGACCATGAACATAGATATATAGTTCAAATGGAAGGCAAATCCACAGAATAAAGATTGAATCCCTTAAATTTTCAAATCAATAACTCACTCTGCTTTCTATGATTCCTAGATTAACAAATTTCTAAATGAAAGTTTGTTTCTTCTCCATAGTAATATACTCAGGAAGAATAAAAAAGTATACCTTTCTTATTAAAAAACTAAATTTTATATCACAAAACAAGTTCCATTCTTGTTTTAATATTTAAAATTATATATATGCACATATATATTTATGTGTGTTTTTGTGTATGTGTTTGTCTCAATGGGTTTGATCAAGACATTCTATTCGGTGCCTCCATGAAAAAAATACTATGGACATTCTATAGTGATCTGGGAAGAGAAAAATATATAAAAACAACTAGAATTTTTTACTCTAAAATTTCATTGTGTCTATCCATTAATTTATAACTTTTCTCCAGTGTATGACCAAATTAACACATTATTGTACAACTGTATAAGCAATGACTAAAAAGAGTAAAAACATTACTTATATTTTGCTACAAATGAACATAATAGAATAAATATATTTGTCTCCAAAGTACTGTTTTCAATTTGCAATATTATATGGCACTATGTATGCTTATGTAGGTTTGTGTATAAAATTGAACTAAAGAAAAAACCTCATTTCCATTTTAAGTGGATGCTACTTTTTAAAATTCTCTACTTGGTCTAAAATATGCTAATAATATATTTATTACCTGGGGTGTAACAGATAGTCTATCTCCCCAATAATATCTCTTAATAAGTTTTGGATTCCTTAAGGATTAATGTTCATACAAAGAGGAGATTTCTCTGCAAATATATGTTCGTCAATTTGAGATATTTATCCTCCCCTAAATAAATATTCATAGTAGGTCTTGGTGAATAAGAAAAATAAAATAGTTGAATTTTCCTGTTTATATGCCGCAAGGTCATTGCATTTTCCAATCTCTGCAACATCTAGACAGAAATTTATTACTACTTAGTCCAGACAAAATCATCCCTTAAGGCAACCAACAACCTAAGCTTGGAGAACGAAATAAATCCTGATACAATTTATCATGAAGTCCACACACTAGTAAGAAAGGTGTGGGCTAGGCAGATGTTTATGAGTGTTTATTTGAGAATGCATTTAGAAATTACCCAAATCAGTGGAAAAGTATTAACTCTGAACAATTAGAGTTTTATCAACTCAATGCTATTAAGCATAGTCAAAAAGTTGAGTGTAGATTCATCTAATTGCCTTTCATAGAAAGGCAATGCTAACTATGAAAGCATCAAGGAATTCTACACAAAAGATGGTGAGGTACTCTACTCTCTTTTGATTTTTGAAGTAATTGGATTTGCTATTTTAGTGCAAAAAAAAAAACAGAAAAAAAACCCCTCTGGGCCTTTTGGTATTTGACTGAACTTTAAATACTATATCTCTCCTGGCATGGCTGAGCCAGTCTGTTCAAACCGTATGCACAAAGCCATGTCTTCTTTAGAACAGTGAAAAGCAAAATCTGTGATTAAGATTTGAAGGTCTACTATTGCCCTCACCCGTTACACTTAGTAATGCTGAATTCAAATTTCTGAATTTGTAATGACCTTATTAAACAGAGATTGCCCTAAAGCTTGCAATACTGATGAAAAAGTCTGCTAAGCTAATCAATTATTTTAATGGAGTTTGTCAAGTGTTTCTTTCATAAATAAAGATATTTTCAAATAACTTTTAAGAACCATATACTTTTGAATACAGTATGTGTATTAGTCAGCAAAAGGGATGCTGATGCAAAGTACCAGAAATCTGTTGGCTTTTATAAAGGATATTTATTTGGGGTAGAAGCTTACAGTTACCAGGCCATAAAGCATAAATTACTTCCCTCACCAAAGTTATTGCTACGTGTTGGGGCAAGATGGCTGCCGACATCTGCCAGGGTTCAGGTTTCCTGGGTTCCTCTCTTCCTGGGGCTCCGTTTCTCTCTGGGCTCACTGCTGTGCTCTCTCCACAAGGCCAGCTGTAGACTGTCAGGGAAATAGCTCTTTCTCCCCAGGGCTTCTGCTATGTCTAAGGAGCCATCTCTATTCCTCTGTGCTCTTCTCCTGTGTGTTCACTTCCTGGGCTCCAGCTCAAAAAACTCAGCATCAAAATTCCAACTCATTCTCTGTGGTGCAGTTTCTCTGAGTCCCCGCCCACCAAAGGGCTCATTTCTCTCTAGGCTCAATTGCTCTGCTCTCTCCCACATGTTTACTTCCCCGGCTCCAGCTCAAAACTCCAACCAACTCCTGTGCCCAGTCATTTTCTCAACATCCTATTGATGTGTCCCAATAAAAGCCCTAATGAGAGGAACAGACTAAGTTTACAAACAAAATCCAGTATCTATTTTTGGAATTCATAAACAATGCCAAATTTCCACAGGATTCTGATTGCCAGTCATAGACCAAACTCATCTCAGATATTTCTTCAACTTTCTAAGAAAGACTAATGGTCACGCAAAGATAAGTTAGAATTACCACAAAAAAGTTATACTAATACTGACACACCTATAGAGATATTATTATTAAAGGCAATTTTTAAATAAAATGTTGAAAACAGTTTAAAGCATTTCAATAATGACTAATAATTATCAAAAGTGATAGGATACAATGCCAAAAAGTCATCATTGAACCAATACATTCATATTCTGCTCATATCGGTATAAATTGATAAAATAGTTCTGAAAGAAATACAGAAATATGTAGCTAAAATCAAATACTTTCACGTCATTTGATACAATAATTCTACCATTGGAAATTCCTCCTAAGGGAATAATTCAACAAAGCAAAAAGACATGTGCACAGAGACTGTTCTGTGCAGCATTATCTATAATAGAATTGATGGTCAACAACAGGGAAAGTCTTACTAAATTATGGCACATTACCATAATTGGATATTACACAGCTTTGAGAGATGGTCATTGTGAAGACTAAGAGGAGTCAAGCTATTTGTGATACAATTTCAAATGGCAAAAAAAACCATAGACTGTGATTTATACTTGACATTAACTGTATAAAATAGCTACTTACAAATAACAATAGGAAAGTAATAAGCAAAAATGAAAAGCACCTGCTATATTAGGATAAAAGGAATCATGGGTAATTGCTTTTCCTTTTTCCCATTACATTTTACTAGTCATAAGAATGTAAACATGACAATAAAAATATAAACACCAACAATATATCAAAAGAGAAAAGCTATATCAGAGTCAGAAAAGCTGAAACAGTTTTCAAATTTTTTAACCAGGTAGAAGTATGTTTTTGCTAAGACTACACTCTATAGGTTAATCTCAGGAAGAATCTAATCTATGACCATATGGTAAAGTGGTAGCACACAAAAAGGGACAGTTAGAAGACACAGATTGTGTCTCAGTTTGCCAGGGCTGCTATGACAAATACCACAGAAATGGGTTGGCTTAAACAATAGGCATTTACTGTCAAGCCATATTTTCTCTAAATTCTTTAATGTTCAGTTGGTGGCTCAATGTCTGCCTCCGTTACACGACAATCTGTCTCTTTCTCCCTCCTCCTCTGGTTTCTCCTTCTGCTCAATCATAATGGATTAAGGCCCACCCTCATTTAGTATGGCCACACCTAACTAATATAACAGTGATATATGAGCACATCTATCCAAGTAGTTCCCAGTTCATCACATGACACTCTGAGATGGTAATGGCGGTTACATGCCTTTTGAGGGTAAAGTGATGACAGTTCTTATACGTGCAGTCACATACCTGACATCTCAGAACAATTGTTTCATATAGCTGACAAAAATGTCTTTAGTATTACATCTCTTTTCTGCCACCAAGCTTCCAAGTACAGTTTCTTAAGAGGCCACTAACACTGTCTTGCAACCATGTTATGGGGACCAGTCTGAGACAAGTCAATCACCTAACTCATATTTCACAAGGCCTAACAAGAGAATCGGTAACAGTAGGCTGTGAAGGCCCTCACGCCTCACTTTTCAATCTTTTATTATTTATAAAATAAGGAGTTTGGATGAAACAGTCCCTCGTAGCATTAATATTAGAACATAAGCCTTACTTAATATTCATTCTTTTAAGAATGATTCATTGAGACCTTAGGGACCGTGTTGACTACTAGAAATAAAACACTGTTAACTGCTACACTGTGTCCACTGTGTTAACTACTACAAGAGGAATTGGGCCAAGGGTGGGGGAGGGGGGAAGGTGGGGAGGAAGAAAAAATAGATCCAGATCGCACACAGAAGAAAGTAGTAGAATTTTACCCAGAATGGGCTAAAAAAAATCACTTCCAACTTAGAATTCTACACCAAAGAAAAACATTATTCAAGAATGAAGGTTAAATTAAAACAAAGTCATGATAATTTGCCACAAGTCAACCCTACCAAATAAAATTCTAACCTTACTAAAGGACAACCTTAAGAAAAAAGATAACGATTCCATGAGGAAGAATGAAGATGCAGGAAGAAATGAAGAGTCACAAAAATAGAACTATATGGGCAAAGTTAAGTGAGCACTGATTAGCTAAAGCAGTATATTTTTTATGTTTAAAATATAGAGATTTTAAATATACAACAAAATAGCACATAAATCAGGAATGGCCTTAAAGTGTTCTACGTTCCTTGCATTGTGGAAGCACACAGTAAAAGTGATAATATTGAACTTTGATAAATCAGGGGTACATATTAATGAATAATCCCTAAGAGAATAGAAAAATGGTGTTTATTTCTTAAGATAGGAAAAAGTAATAAAACAATCAACCTCAAGGAGGGCAGGAAAGGAGAGAAGCAGTAACAGAGACAGGCAGGAGAAATGAAAAGGACAGAGTAAATTTAAAACCAAATATACTAATACTCAATTAGAATTAAATGGAATAAACGTTCTGGTTAAAAGATAAAGTCTGACATGCTAAATTAAAGAAAGATCAACTTTATTTATGTCTAATGTCTAATATGCCACTTCCAGGAGACATAAAACCTAAGAATGTAGAAAAGTTGAAAATAAAAGGGTAGAAAAAATAAAAGCATGAAAATAATAAAACAGATATAGTGATATTAATAGTCATCAAAATACACTTCAAGCTTAGAGTAATTAGGAGAGAAGGAAAAGTTTTGGTAATGATGGTGGTGATGTAGGCACAGCATAGTAAACGTAATTAACAGCACTGAATTACGTTATTTGAATGTGGTTAAAAGGGTTGTGTACATATTATTAGAATAAATTTTGTTTAAAAATCCATGGGACTGTACAACACCAACTGTTGTCTCCACTCTTATTATCCGGTTGGGAAGGACTTCAGAATGAAGAAACGCGACCTCAGTACAATCAAACTTCATTGAATCAGCTCAGTGTTGCAGCTCGAACCCCGGCAGGGCAAAGATGGAAATGGTCCCGGTGTTGCAGCTCAAGCCTAGCAGGACCACAAGCCTGGCCCAGGCACGGGTGGGAGTGCAAGGCTCCGCAGTCTCAGCTCGGCTCCGCCAGGCATTCTCAGCACAACATCCCCGCGAGGAGGGCGAAGACGTAATGTGCACTCTAGGTTTTGAGGTCGCTCTAGATATAGTTTCGCTATGTCACCGCCCCTGTGGGTGGAGCCCCAGTCCCGATGCTCTGATTGGTCAATCACTGGTTCTGAGCAACAGCATTGGTTAGGGTTTGTAAACCAGATTAGTATATTATGTAAACTGTATATCCTAAATGGGAGATGCTGATTGGCTGACTATGAGAGGTGCTGATTGGCTGACTGTGGGAGGTGTTGACTGGGTGACTATTAATTAAAGGAATAGATTCTATTGGTTGAAAACTCTCTTACCCGATTGATTAGCTCAGGATCCCTCTTCCTATTGGTTAGTTCAGGATCCCTGTGCTTACGGGTCCCAGGCTCAGTTACCTGCTTGCTGCTTCACAAACAGTGAACCCTTAGGTAAACCAGGAACTAGAGCTAATAGTACCATTATAAAAATGTGCTTTCATAAATTGTAACAAATGGTCCAAACTAACACAAAGTGTTAATAATAGAGCGGTATATGGGAACCCTGTATTACATGTATGATCTCTCCATAAATCCACAAGTTCTCTAATTGAAAAAAAAAAAATTAAGGGAATGGTAAAAAAGCAGAAGTGGAGTATATGGATACAAGAGAATTTTTTTCGTAACTGATAAAAATGTTCAATTTCATGATACTAAACATGAGTGAGACAGCATATTAACAAGGTTGGAATGTGAAGGCAAGGCACAGCACAAGGAATCTTCCTAGAGATATCTAACAATTCTAAATCTGTCCTTAAAATAGATAAAGAAAATCGTGCCAGAAACTATAAGGAAAAATAGACAATAATAATAATACATGCATTTCAAAAATTGATAAAATATGAGGATAAAAATCAGTAAGAATAAGATCTGAACAACACAGTGAATAAAAGTGACCTTTTTGAAGATATATTAAAACACAACATCCAATAACTAAAGGACACATTTTTTAAAAGTACACATGAAATACTTTAAAAAATTATTATCTTTTAGGACATAAAACAAATCTCAACAAATTCCAAAGAATTACATGATGCAAAGATTTTCTGAACCCAAAGTTAATTAAGCTAGAAATCAACAAAAAAAGATAACTAGAAAACCCCATATACTGGGAAACTAAGAAATGTACTTATAAATAACCCATGTGTCAAGCAAAGAAGAAATTAAAATGAAAATTTGAAATATATTTAGCAGGTATATTGCAAATCAGAGGTTCAAATAAAAGGAGTAGGAGAATTATGATTAAGGGAATTATAACTGAGTATAATTATGTTATATTGGGGAAATAAAGTTTCATATATTCCCCAACAGGGCCTGCTGAGGGGGTATTGATTTCATGAGGCTGGGTGGCTTGCCTATTGTGTCAGGACGTCCCTAGAGCTCTCAGGAGCACTTTTATTTGAGGGTCTGTTTACTGTGGCAGTTTGTGAAATCTGCCTGAGACCTGTATAAGTGTAACCTCCAGAATGACCTCTTGATACACTTTTGAAATCTCTTAACCATAAAAACTGTTTTATTTAATATTTCCCCCTTTAGTCAAGGTCTTTTTCCAAATGTATCACTGATTAATGCTTGGACCATAGTTTTTAATTGGATTTTTAAAGTCCTTTTTGCCCTTACAAATTTTTTTTGTTAGCTTGATTTAATAATTAGATGTGCTAAACTTGTCCACTTCACTGGTGAATTTGACAGTTGTTTAGTAGTTCTGTCCATTGTTGTGTTATATATTCTGAATTTATATTAGGTTCACTAAAATTTACAATTATTATATCTTTATAGTTAATTCTACTTTTTATGATTATATGTGAAATCCCTATTTCTGCTAATTTTTTTTTCAAATAGTGTTATAGCTATACTAGCCTTCCCTTATTTAATAATTACTTGGTATAACTTTTTTCTATTATTTAACTTTCAAATATTCATTTTCTTCCTGTTTTAGATGCATCACTTTTAAATATTATATAGTTGCATTTTTAAAATAATTGATTTCACATTTTGTGTTTTATAACAGAGAAGTTTATTCCATTTATTTTGATTATTGACATATTGGGATTAATTTTCTTTTTTAAGAATTATTTTATTTATTTACCACCACCCCACTCCACCCGCATTGTTTGTGCTCGCTTTCCGCTCTCTGTGCCCATTTGCTGTGTGCTCTCTGTGTCTGCCCGTTTTCTCTTTAGGAGGCATGGAAACCAAACCTGGTACCTCCCTTGTGGGAGAGAGGCGCTCAATTGCTTGAGCCACCTCAGCTCTGTGCTTTGTTGTGTCTTTCATTATCTTTCCTCTTTGTGTCTCCTTGTTGCATTATCTTGTTGTGTCAGCTCACCATACTTGCCCATTGCACCAGCTCGCTGTCTTGCTCATCTTCTCCAGGAGGCACCAAGAACCAAACCTGGGACCTCCCGTGTGGTAGGTGGGAGCTCAATTGCTTGAGCCACATCCCCTTCCCTATATTGGGATTAATTTTGTGTTGTTTTTTTTGTGTCAGTTTTCATTTTTCCCCTTATCTAGTCTATAAGATAGATTCTCTTTGTATTCTTTAGGGTTATCCCAGTATGATACTTTGGAGTTGGGTGGGCCCCAGATCATGTCCTTAGAGCTAATCCATTCCTGAGCATGGAAACCTATTTTAGGTGGACCTTCTGATTAAATTACTTTAGTTAAGGGCCTTTGATTATATTGCAGCACCCAGGATGGATCTTAATCCTCTTACTGGATTCCTTTATTAATGGAGGAATAAAAAGTTACAGATAAAAATAACAGAAAGCTACAGAGACAGAAAGGAACCCAGAAGCTGAGAGAGAAGGCCCTGGGAGCCAGAAGCTGAAAGCAAGGCCCACAGGAGAGGTGACAGACCAGGAGATGCTACCATGTACCTGTCTGCCCACAGCTATAGCTTGGAGAGAAAGCATCTTCTGATGATGCTTTGATTTGGACACTTTCACAGCCTTGGAACTGTAAGCTTATAAATTAATAAATCCCCATTGTAAAAGCCAACCCATTTCTGATATATTGCCTGGGCAGCCTGTAGCAGACACATGTTACTGAAGAATATCATGTGTTCATGTTTTCACCTTCACAATACAAGGCTTTTAGAAGGCTACAATTTAGATTACCATGCTCCCAAGACTTTGTGCTCTTCATGACAAATATTTTAGTTCTGTCATTTATTACAACCCCATGGGTTAGCCCTGATCATCTGGATCTCTGGATAAGGAAGTCTTCCCATTAAACAATTACAGGTGCTGGCTGTCAGTGTGTAAAAAGTGCACTTGAGAGGCCAAGGGGTTCACAAAAAGGGAAAAAAGGATCCTAGGGGATCTAACTGTAGCAGTAACATTATCCACTAAATAGTCTTGGCTATTCTTGGTCCTTTACATTCCATATAAAATCAGAACAATCTTGTCAAGTGTCAAAAACTCCTGTTGGTATTTTAATTGCAAAGCTGTAAGTCTATAGATCAATATGGAAAGAAGCGATATATTTAAAATACTGAATCTTCTCATCCATGAAAATATTTTCTGTATTTATTTAGGTCATCTTTAATGCCTTATAATAAAGTGTTATAATTTTACCCAAAGACATCTTGTACCTTTCATTTGATATATTCCTAAGATTTTGATATTTTCATTCCACTGTAAATAACCCACATTTAAAAATATTAAGTTTTCTAACTATTTGGTGCCGGTATATAGAGATACAATTTAATTTTAATGTTGATTTTGATTCAACAGACTTGCTACACACTCTTATTAATTTGAGTACCTTACTAGTAGATGCTTTTAGATTTTCTTTCTATACAGTTCTCAGATGAGAATTACAGTTTTCTCTACTTCCTTCCAGGTTGTTATAGCTTTTTTTTTTTTTTTTCCTATTCTCTTTCCACTGCCTAGAACCTTCAGAACAATGTTGACAGAACTGGTAATAGGAGACACTTTTATCACCCAAGTTTAAAGGAAAGTTTCTATCCTATTGCTGTTAAGTGTAATGTTTACTCAGGTTTTCTGAACATCCATTATGAATTAAGAAAATAAATACATACTCTTCACTTTTAGTGTTATGAATGAAGTTGCATTTTAAGATTGTCATAAAAATTTAAATACTTTGGGCAATATACACTCTAGAATTTTTCTCTATTATCAAGATATATTGTCTTTAACTGAAATCATTTTTTGAATATTTGGTAGATTTCACCAGTGAAACACCTAGGACCAAAATTTTCTTTGTGGGAAATCGATAATTGAGCCAATGTCTTTAGTATCAATAGAAATATTCAAGTTTTTAATTTCTTCTTGAGTCAATTTTGGTAATATATTTCTCAAGGAAGTTGTCTATAGAATTAGTTTTCAAACTTAGAGCTGTTCATAGCAATCTCTTACAACTTTTTAGTCTTCTAATGATACACATATTCAATGATAATATTGTTTTTGTTATACTGAAAGGTTTCAAGGGCGATTTATCAATTTTATTAGTCTTTATAAGGAACACACTTGATTTTTTGCTCATATTTTTTGTATTTAATTTCTGCTCTTTATTACACTATTCTATTTTCTTTGGGTTTATTTTACTCTTTTTGGGTGTATAGCCCATTAAATTTCAGCTTTGCTTCTCTTCTAATATATGCATTTAAAAATATGATGCTAGTTCTAAAGACTAATGTAGCTTCACTCTAAGAAATTTAATATACAATTAAAATTTTCAGTTACTATTTCTCAGAGACTTAAATCTTCAGCTTGTTCATATGCCATTTGAGCCCTGGGAAACCCAGCAGAGTTGCGACCAACTCCTACTCTCTAGTTCTTCAAGCTTACCCTGGACAACTAACAAAATGATGATGATGTACAAGTTCCATCCCAAAAACAAGGAGTATCTTCAACTGCAAGCTAAACAATTACTTTTCTCTGACCCATAATATCTAATCCCCTCTCGGCCTGCAACAGCCAGAGCAGACATCATCCCAAATCCTGCAAGACTGAGGAATAAACAAAATTAAGGAGAGAGTGTAGCCACAAACAAAGTAGATTTATTATTATTGTAGTTATTATCTTCTGTTAATGGAGTAACTTGTAACATTGATAGAAAAAATTAAAAATACTTTCTTTTAAAACTATGGTCAAACAACAGATGTAGAACATTATACCTTTAAAGAAATTTTATTTTCAAGGACAAATGAAACAACTACAATAATTTGCCCTTACTGGGCCATAAAGCAAATATCAAATTTCTAGGAATCATAAGTAATATATGGTCTACATTCATTGAGCACAAACAAATCATCGTTTTGCTTAGGGATTTTTTAAACAAAACTGCAACATACCTTAAATTTATCAATAAACATTAAAAGTAATCCCTTTCCTAAATCCTAAACAATAAAGACGGCATGATGTCTGCAACCATCACTCCCATTCAACATTATGTGGAAATCCAAGAGAGCACTAAAAGGCAGGAAAAACAATTTAAAAACTTAAGGACAGGAGAGGAACAAAACTTGTTATTCACAGAAAATTGAAAGTATGGAAGTTTTAAAGATTTACCTTATTTATCATTAATACATACAAGTCAGTTGTTATTCCATACTCCAGTAGGGAAACATGACATTTAGTTTTCAAAATATTACATTTAGAATAGCAATGAAAATATTTAACATACTGTGGCAGTCTGAAATTTATGAATCCCAAAAGAAGAAAGATTATGTTTGTAAACTAACCTATTCCTCTGGGTATGGCATCCTTTGATTGCATTAAATTCAGCTGTGGGGCCTTTGATTAGATTACTTGATAAGATTGCTTTGGGGCATTTGATTGGACTAAATTGTGAGGCAGGATTCATGATGAGTTTCCACCCCCTTGCTGGCTCTGATATAAACAGAAACACAGAAAGAAACAGAGGACAAGGGAGCCAGCATATTTGATTCTGCAATGTAAGAGAGAGGACAGAAGGAAAGCAGAAGCCCCCAAGAGGCTCTAAGAGGCTGGGCCCACAGAGCAGCTCAAGGGGAGACAGTAAGCCTGAAGGGGAAGGCTGAGACCTTGGCAGAGATCAGCAGCCATCTTGCTTTGCCACGTGCCCGAACAACAGAATTCAACAGTAGTTGACTTTAGTGAGAAAGCATATCTTATGGTGCCCTGATTTGGACTTTTCACAGCCTTGGAACTGGTAAGCTTTTACCCCAAAATAAATCCCCTTTATAAAAAGGCCAACACAGTTCTGGTACTTTGCATCGGCAGCACTTGGCAAACTAAAACAGGTACCTACAAATAAATCTAATAAAATAGGTGCTAAACCTTTATAGCATAAATTATTAACATTTATTGAAAGGAATTAAAGAAGATTTAAATTAATAGCCAGACTTTTGTGAACAGGAAAACTTAATACTCTTAATAGTCAATTTTCCCTAAATAAATTTATAGAGTCAATGTAACTCCAGTCAACATCTTAACAATGCATTTCATATATATGGTGAAAAAATTTTTAAATAATATTGAAAAGGGAAGACCCCAAAATAGACAAGACTTTCCTCAAAAAGGAGAACAATGTGGAAACTCACACTACCAGATCCCAAGAATGACTATTAGGCTGTAGTAAGTAAAACAGTATTGCCTACATTCATCCCTGAATATCCCACAAACAGATCCCTTCATGTGTGAAAACAGGGATATCTAATATGGCAGGCACTGCCAATCAGTAGGGAAAAGATGCAGTATTCCATGTGTTTTCCTGTGAAAAAATGAGATAGAATTATTACCTAATGCCAAAGACAAAATTAATTCTAGGTGGATTCAGGACTTAAACATGAAAGACTTTTTTTTTTCCTTTTTTTTTTTAATTTTGACAAAAGTATGAGAGAAATTTTTATGACTTTGGTATAGGGAAGAAATTATAAAAACCCAATAAGCATAAAAAATTGAATAAAATCATAAAGTTGAGTGCATTAACAAATTTAAAACTTTCCATTCATAATACAGTGCAGAAGAAGAAATTGAAAAAGGACAAGCCCCAAAGTGGGAACTGATAATTGCAACACTATTACTGACAGAAAACAGTGGCCTATATATAGAAACTTTTATTTTAGAAACCCTAATTTTGATCATCACTCTCCCATCTTATAGGCTTTTTATGACCAATACTTTAGTTCTTCTTCGTAGCCACGTAGATCAGCTATTATTGTTTTATACAGTAATTCTTATTTTCTTTACTCATAAAGAAAGGAAATGAACTGTAAATAATGTATTTAAGAAACAGGTGGGTCAAAGATATAAAAAGGAAATTTTACAAATGAAACAGAAATGGCCAATAAACACATGAAAAGTTATTTGACTTATTCTACAGTATGGAAACCTATATTAAGTGCACTGTAAGATATCATTCTACTCATTTCACTAGTAAAACGACTGACTACACCAAAAAGTGAAGGTTTGATGCTGTGGGGATGTTCAGGTACTGCTTGTAGGACTTTACATGTAAACCACTTTGGAAAACCAATATGCACATTCAATGCAATTTTAATTCTAGGCATATATACTCTAGAGGATCTCCTCCATATTTTCAGAGAAGATGTGTACAAGAATATTCATGGGAACATTGTAATAACAAAATACTGGAAGCAGATACTCAAAGAGAAGAAATTGTGTTATATTCTTCTGATGGAACAGGATACAGCAATAAAAAATGAATATACTGAAACTAGACCTCAACATGGACAACTTACAAATACAATGCTGAGTAAAAGCACAAAAAAGCAAGTCATACAGGAATGACCAGTTTCCTTGACTGAACTTCAACCAGTTTCCTTAACTGAAAATTGATATCATAAAACCTGTGTAACAGAGTGTATGAAGATCAAAGGAGACTATATTTTGAAGGCACAGTATATGCTTAAAGATGTTTGTTTTTAACTCCATAATCTCAAGTAAGAAAAATAATGCAAAAATATGAGAACTATTTAAACAAATAAAATTGTTTTGTAAGCAATTTAGTAATCACCTTAGAAGGATCTCGTCATGTACATGACTGATGTACTAATCCTAAAAAACAATACAAAACTAGTCTCAGATTAATGCATCATCTAAGTACTTGCCAAAGGAGTAAGAGTACTTAAAAGAAATGAAACTGTATTATCTTTGGAAAACATAACAAATATCAAATGTTTTACTTATCTATGTAAGCCTCCTTTTCTTTTAGTCCAAATTTTATGTCTCACTAAATCTGAAAGTCTTCTTATACTTAGTGAGAATATTTTATGATAAAACAAAAAAATATTAAAAAATAAGGGCATCATCATAGGGCATAAGATTTTTATCAGATACTTAGATAATTTTCTTTACTTAATCCAAGCATTTGGATAGAAGGTCTGCTGGTGCTAAGACAGGTGTGATGGAACTAAGGCAAGACTATCCACAGAAAGTTTGTACACACTGAAATGACTTGAAGGAATTTTATATTTGAAAACAAAAACACATTCTCTGTATCACTAGAATGGTGGAAAGTAGTACCCAGAGAAATTAAGAATCTAAATTTTTTTCCATTTTAAAACAAAGTTTATGTTGTTATTTTCCAATTACATAGGTGATGCCTAAGGAGGTAGTTTTAGAGATTAGTGAACAGCATGGACTTTGCTGTTAGAGAGACTTGAATTTAAATCCTGGCTGTGTTCTCATTAACAGAATGACTTTGGAATAATTATGTAAGTTACCTGAATCTCAACTTCTGAATTTGGAAAAATTGCTGAGGGAAAAGGAGTTAGTATAAAGCTGACCACATTATTGGTTATCAGGAAAAGATAAATATTTTTAAAACATAAAAGAATGATTGATTCACATAATAAGAGCTATTTGTAATGACACACTTATTCTGCATAAAATACTATAATAATCTATTTGCATCCATTACCTCACTGAATCTTGAAAATAACTTTATCAGACAGCTACATTTATTATTTCCATTTTACAGAGAAGAAAACCAAGCCTTAGAAAATAAATTGTTAAATAAAATATTAAAATACTTTGATCTCCCAAATATAATAACTGATACCATTTCAAAATGGTTTCTTCAAAGCTTCTGTTTTTTCATTCAATATTAGCACATAAACATTTTCAGTGTTAAGATTCCTCTAACAAGGGAAGCGGATGTAGCTCAAGCAATTGGGCTCCCATCTTCTATATGGGAGGCCCCAGGTTCGATTCCCAGGGCCTCCTGGTGAAGGCAAGCTGGCCTGCTCCGTGGAAAGGTGACTCAGCAAGATGACGCAACAAAGGGAGACACAGAGGAGAGACAGTGAGAGACGCAGCAGACCAGAGTGGGGGATGAGGTAGCTCAAGCAACTGAATTCCTCTCTCTCACACCAGAGGTCCCAGGATTGGTTCCCAGAGCATCCTAAAGGGAAAAGACGAAAGGGAAAAAGACAAGCAGACACAGAGAGAAGACACAGTGAATGGACAGAGAGCAGACAGCGAGCGCAAAAACAAGGGGGGAGAGAGGGAAAAAAAAGGTAAAAAATAATACTAAAATCTCTTACTAACAAAATTAAAAAAAAAGATTCCTCTAACCATCCTTTTTTTTAATTATTTATTTTTTATTTTAAAAGATGCTTAGATTACATAAATGTTACACAAAAATTACAGGGCTTTCCATGTTCCCCACCTCCCACACCTCCCATAACATCCCACATAAACATCCTTCATTAGTGTGGCACATCACCTGCGATGGATATACACATCCTGGGGCTTTGTCACTAAGCATGAACCATGGTTCACATTATAGACCACACTCTCTCCCACACCGTTCTGCATGTTATATGCTGATATGCTGGTGTAAAATGGCCTATATCTGTCGTTGTCATGTCATTCAGGATAATTCCCAAGTCCTGAAAAAGCACCTGTATTACAACTGCTTTTCCCTTCCCTGCCCCAAAAGCATCCAGGGGCCACTGGCTCCACCTCACTGTTGTAGTTTCTTCCATTGCTTGAATCACATTATGTCAACAACAGAATACCATTAAGTCCACTCTAGTCCATAGCACTTCCCCCAGTCCTGAGGAGTTTGGGATCTAACCATTCTTTTTAAATTATTTAATTCCCTTAGTGTAGGATATTGATGCTTTCTGATAATTGTAGTCACATGAAATAATGTTGTAATGACTATCTCTGAACATTATGCTTTATTTTGTGACCATATTTCAGATGAAAGCTTAGGATAATAGTGTATAAGAAGAAAAATCACTGGACTGAGGTGCATATTTTCATTTTTTAAGAGTCTTGATTTATATGAAAAATTTGTTGTCCAGAAAGTTTGTACCAACATACCTTATTAGCTATATATATATATATATATATATATATATATATATACACACACACACACACACACATACACACACATAATTATAAATCAGTTCAACATTTTTGTAATATTTATGCTTTGGAATAAGATTTGAAGACACCAGCCCATGTGGTATATGTGAATGAAAATTTCAGAAATCGCTGCTTTCTGAAACAAGCTTTCAGTTCTCTGCTAGGATAAAAATCACTGAAGCAAATAAAATTTCTCCATGCATAGATTAGGGAAGTAAATTGGTCCAAAAGGATAAACAAAAAGAATCAAAGTTAATGGAAAAGACAGATGCTAGATAAGAGGATGAGTGGGTGGAATTGAAGACTAATGTTTACTAGGTTTTAAGAAACAGATGACTAGAAAATATCAGATTCCTTTTTCAGGGCTGTCAGGGTGAAAGGGCTTATAAATCATCGATTTTCTCTTTTGTAACGTTAGAAACAAAGAATTACCTCAACTGACAGCCAAAGAAATGAAAGGTTGTTTAGAAAGAAGGAAAGCAGATTGCTAATGGAAAATGACTTTCAAAATAATAGCAGTATTTTTTAAGAAAATGTTAAGACTTCAAGAAAATTAAATAATAAAGGAATAGTTAATCTAGAGAATAAAGACTAAGAGCCAGCCAAATTTACAGCAGCTCATAAAGAAACAGAATTTTCTGCATTCAATTCACTAAATATTTTCTGATCACCTAATAATGCTGGGCTCTGAATTAGGCCATGAGAAGTAAAGAATAAATTAGGCAGTGTCCCTGTAATAAGGAAGGTAAGAGTCTATTTTGGGAGTAAACAAATAAAGGCAATTACAGTGCCATGTGCTACCGCTTTAATAATAATAAAAATATGCATATTCACACAAGGAGATGCCCTCATTAAACTATAAATGGACACAGCTGGCACAGTTGAATTTAATTTTATAATAGCCAGTTTAAGGTTAGAAGTGAGAAGATGCAGGCTCTCATCCACTTCTGGCAATACTGTAAATTGGTACCACCTTTCTTAAGGGAAATTTGCCCCTGTCAAGAATAGTGAAGGACCTAAGAGCTTACCTTCCTGGCAAGGTGAACCTGCCAGTTCATGGAGGCTGGCCGAAGATATGAGACTCCTGGGTCTGAGACAAAGAACTTCATTAGTCACAACAATAGCAATAGCCAAAGTATTATATTTTTGTGCCAGTTCTCCAAACCCCAATTTCCACAGAGTGAAACAAAGAGAGACGGGTGACACATACACATGCAGTGGACTGCCATACAAAAGAGGAAACCTGAGTTTAGAGGGTCTGATTATTTCATAATGGACAGTAAGCTAGTGCACCCATTGCTCTGAGGGAGAAATTATCTCTAACTTCTAAGGTAGTTCACTATACAAAAATCTGTGAAAAATTTTTGGACAAAAGGCAGACAGAGCTTCCGCTTATAAGGTTTAGAGAACTGTGAGAGACCCACATCGATAATTATCTCCCAGACCCTAAACATCAGAAGTCTTAAAAATGTCTAAGAGTACACAAATGTTGGGATTGTCAAATTAGACTCAAATGAATCAAAGGTCATACACAGTACTGAGGTAATAATTTCAAATACACAAGTAACTGCAAGGCAGAGGCAAAGCAGGGAGAGATCTGAGACCACAAGCATAGTTTCCCAGGTCCTTCCTTTCTTATTCTAAGAAGAGGGAATAGTCACATCACTTACGAAGACGGGAGCTGTTTCAGTTATGAAACAATTTTATACTCAGATATTAGCATGGCATAGGTGACTGTATTAGTCAGGGTTCTCTAGAGAAAAAAACTAACAGGAGATATCTGTCGATAATATGAGATTTTATAAGGGTCTCTCATGTGACCGTGGGGATGCAGAAGTCCAGGTTCCTCAGGCAGGCTGCAAACCAGGGCCTTTGATAAAAGTCCAATGAAGGTCCTTGATGAGTTTCTGGGAGAAGTTGGCTGTCCAAAGACAAGCTGGGAAATTCTCTCTGAATGCTGAAATCACTTCCCCCTTTAAGGCATTCAACTGATTGGATAAAGCATCACCCATTGCTGATGCAATCTCCCCGATTGATGTAGATGTAATCAGCCATCTATGCAGTAAACTCACTGGTGACTAACGTCCATAAATGTCCTTGTATTACAATTAGCCCAGTGCTTGCTTGACCAAACACCTGGACACAATTACCTGGCCGAGACGACACATTAGCCTAACCATCACAGTGACATATTCCAGGTATCATACTATTTCTCATAAATAGAGGTTTATCATAAGTAATTCTAGGCAGACTGGAATAACCTGCTAAAAGCATTCCATAATAAAGACTCATGTGCTAGCAAACACCATTAATGGGTTTGCAGTAGGTGTGTCCCTAGCATGTTTACAAGGAGGTAGGCGAAGTAGATGTTTTTATTGTTCTCAACTAATTTAACTTCTTGCCATGTCAGTTCCTTATCCATAAAATAAGAAAAATAAGAACACCTACCTCTTGTATTGATTGTGTGGGTTACATGAGTCAATACATGTAAAGTACTTAGAATACTGCCATATAATATGGCATATATCTGGTCATCCCTGCATATAGTAAGAATCTATATTAATAAACACTTTTATGATGAAAGAAAAATGTCTATTCTAGGGAAATGTTTTAGGGAAATTTTGATATATCCATATGATAAAATGCAATCTTCTTTTTTACTTTTGAGAAGTATTTAACACAATTGGGACATGCTCATAAGTAAAAGCTTGACTGAAAACTGTATTCCTATATTATACTAGTTTTTCAAAACCCACACACACACATAACAGAGTTAAGGGTAAATTATTTTTTCTTTACACTTTAATATTTTCCACATTCTCTATAACAGGAATTATTTTTATGTGAGGGTCATACCTATATCATTTTAATCATGGGAATGCAGTGAGATTTTTTTTACAACTTTCTCTAGACTCCAGTTGTAATCATATGTGAACCTGATTAACTCAGGTTGATTCAACTTTAGCTCAAAATCCCTTTCTATCAGTTCTTTCAAATTCCTGGAAGAACCTGTTTAAGATGAAAAAGGATTGCCTTATTTATATGGTGTTTCCAGTTTTAAATTTTTTGTTTGTTCCCCACACCAATGTATGTTTACCCATTTCAAATGTTTCTAACATATCATATCCTAATTAATGTTTCCTATATATGCTCACTCAGTAGAGGGAGATGTTTGATTGTAGATTCTCTTTACAGTTCACCAAGAATTAGAACTTTGAAGCTAGAATTGTGTGAAAAGAACCTGAGACTTCATGTTAACTACTGTGTTACATGAAAACCAGCTTGATTGTAAAGTTAAATTCTTAAACTACATCAATTATTTCACTGTTTTCTTGACAAAATTAAGTGAACTCAAGGACACCTTAGGAATGAACTAATCTAACTAATAGAGAATTTTAACTGATCCAGCCACCACACAAATTCCACTGATGTGCTAGGTAGCGCTTCCTTTCTCTTTCATTATATGATACATTGACTTTGTGAATCTGAGGGCAGAAATTAAGGAGAACAATCTGCTCAGATATAGAAGAACCGTTCTTTCATTCTTTGGTGGGGAGTAACTGAGTAGCTAAACTTCTCTGCCTCCTCCAAACAGGCTATGTAGACCGACCTTCCTCATTTTACAGATGTAAAAACCGAGATCCAGGGTAGATAGGTGGTTGGTTAAGACAAAATAATTAATTAGGAAGAGTTGTGTCATGGACCAAGGTTTTGACATCCAAATCCATGGTCTTCTTAATAAACGACACCAATTTTTTTTTTAATTACTATCAAAAAAGCTGTTTGAGGGGAGCAGATGTGGCTCAAGCAGTTGAACTTCCACCTCCCAGGTAGGAGGTCCCGAGTTCAGTCCCCGGTGCCTTCTGAGAAAACAAAAACAACAAACAAACGAAAAAACCAACTCAGGGAAGTTGATATGGCTCAGTCGTTGAGTGCCAGCTTTATACATACAAGGTCCCGGGTCAAAAAAAAAAAAACCATATAGATATTGGGCTTTTTTCTGGGGAAGGTATCTGGAATGATAAGTGGGAAATCTAAAGTATACACCCTGTGAAATGAATCAATGTAGCATGAGGGATGGGAGATAATGCAGCTCCAATAGCTCACAGAGCCTGGAATTGCATCCATGTCATACTATATACTGAATATGCAAGAAGCAACATAAATTCTGGATCTGGGAAAATGGAGAAGTAAAGGCTGTATCCTTGATTAACTTTGATCTCAGGCTGTAGCTGAGTTTGGAGATGCAGGGTTAACAGGGAGGCCTAAACCATAAGACAGGGAAAGGAAGAGGATGGCTATGCACCATTAGCAATAATAAAAACAATTTGTTGGAAAAATATATACTTTTGCACTTAAGGATTGTTTTCATGGATTCTTTTAAAGAGTGAGGAATATTAAAATATGCACATATAATTTTTTGTAGTTCATCATTAATACTGACCACTAGTACTTCTTCAGAAGATTTTGATAGTCTAGTCACTTAGCAAAATGCATGAAATGGCATTGCCTAAGGGCTTTATACAGAGAAAAAACTGAAAATATAACCAGCTGCCAGATGGAAGATGTGTTTGCAGAGCTCAGGAAAATGCTGTGGAGAAAACACTTCTGAACAATAGCAACTGGGGCCTGCCTTGGCCCTTGTTATCTATTTGTAGCCATTCATAAAATTTTAATGTTGGGACATTAAACAGCACACAGAAGAGATACTGCTATGGTCTGCTAAGTGTTAGTGCTGGATTAAGGCCGATCATCAGGGTTATGAAAAACACAACCGCACAAGCAGCTATCATGATTTAGGAGAACAGGACTGCTGCTGCTTGTTCATCTAAGAGGATAGAGTTAACTGGTAAATATACAAACTACTTCATATAATTTATTTATGATCTACATGGAATCATACAGCATCATGCTATCATGTTTTGCCATGATATATACTATTATTTGCCAGGTTTATTGAGGTAGTCTCAGAAATTACCTTTCCCCAAGGTATCAATAAATAAGAATATAGGACCCTTACTTGTGCGTTATTTGCCTAATTACCATGGATCACTGTATGTTACCAAGGGTTATTTCCGGAGCCCATTTATGCAGATGCTTTGTGTGATATGGGAGATATAAAAAGAACGTCTCCAAAATAAGATATGTAGAAAAAGGAACACAGAAGTTGGAGTCAGACACAAGAAAGGCACTTCTTTCTCTTCTTTCTCTGAATCTGTTTTTTCATCTATGAAAACTGATAATTCCTCATTCACATAGTTGTTGGAAGAATTTAATGAAACGCCATAAATGAATGCTCTGATCATAGTCTGCACCATGATAAGGAATATTTGATTACTGTCACCACGTCCCTTAAAGACCTGTAATTATAAACCATGAGGAGGGACTGATGGTCTCTCTACCAGAACGGACAGGGAGGGAAGCTGGCCACTCTTCATCACTCCCCACCTTCCACCTCCACACCCCCCACTCTTCTTGATATTAGTTATGGCTTATTTAACCCAATTCCAGGAATGATCTATGCACACCTGCAGGCTAAACACCAACCAGTCTGGGAACTAGCCAGAAATGTATTAATAGTTTTCTTCCCAGCAAGTGGAGTCTGGAAATAGTTCACAGCTGGATGCCTGATGAATGAGTTTCTGGAGGTGTTCAGAACTCTAGGTACCTGTGGGAGCATCATGCTGAAGTTTTTTGACCTACAATCACACTGTGTTCCCTCTCTGCTTGGCTGACAACAGACTAAATTCCCTCTGATAGGCTAGGGATACTGAGTTTCAGGTCTGGCCCTATCAGCAACTTTTCTGGTCCTGGCCTCAGCTTCTGGTCATTACTCATACTTCTCCCCATGTCCCCTCCTCCACTCTCAAAATCACAATGGTATACAAAATGCCTGCCCCACTTAGAGCAGAATTTTTGGTAATTCAATGTCTACCCAGCTTGGATTTGAGTTTGACGCATGTCCCTAAGGCTTAGGATACTGGACTTGCATCACCATTCACTCCTTCCCCTACCCTAGCATTGTACCCTCTCGGTCTCGGCTGCACTCTCAAATTCACATACATTAGCTTCAGTGCACATCCAGCCAGTTATCGGCTTTCCATTCTTGGAAGAGCTCCTAGTGTCAATAACGTAGCCCAGATCTACAGTTTAAGACACTCTGGGTTGCTTTATAAAGGCTCATTTAGCATAAAATTCATGCAATGGGTAAGTTAGTTATTTCTGCTTCTTATGAAGATGTTGGGCCAAGTTTGCTTAGGTTAACAAACAGGTTTTCTACTGAGATTAATTTCTTCACTTCTATCATATGCTCCATACACAACAAATAAACATTTTAAATGAAAAGAACCACAGTTTTCTCTATGGGTAATACAAGAATTGACCCTGGATTCTACAAGAGACAGTAGTGTAGTCTTCAATATAATGGAAGAATGAGAGAACATATGTCCAGAAAAACAAGAGACCAAACAGTCTCTTATTAAATATTAAGCCTGTCTAAACAGCTCTTTAGCAAAAACTTTATTTTCAAAGTTATCTATCCATACCTATATATGTCATTTAGAGTTCTTAATAAAGCACTTGGCTACACACCCCCCACCTGCATCAATTTACTTGATAGAAACTTCCAAATTATGTATGTATAGGCAGATTACACTTTTAGCATTTAAAACAGCTGAAAATGTTATTTTAGAACAACTGGCAATAAGTTTTAAGATATCTCCATTCTACAGAGGTACAGAAGAACTGGAAAGAGGTAAATATCTCAATTTTCTAAAAAGATAATGGATATATGACCAAATAATGTAGACATTTAATAATAGTGAAAAAAAAACTAAATACTATGTAATTTGCCTAAGGAAAGTCATGAAAAATGAGCCTCAATTAATTGTCAAATGGGTAATATATATTAATTAAAGCCCATAAGATATAAGATTCTTAGAGTCCCACTCAAAATAGTCACGCCCCAAGCACTGCTCAACAGATTTCAGGGTGGGAGGAGATATCTCTGTAAAGTGGAACCACTCATGGCCAGCAGAATAGGAAGTGACCAGTCATGTCCCTCACAAAGACCACCAGAGAAACCTGTTAATCCAACAAAACTGAGATTTTCTTTGTTTGTTTTTTCAGGGTGTCTCATGCCCTGGCCAAAACTCTTTGATGACTTTATTATTTTTGGACTAAGTCCAAATTCCTGTACAAATATGCGGAGGTGCAATGCTGTTATGTAAGAAGTTTTACAAGATGGGTCCTGGAGTCCATCTAAACCTTGATTCTGACGCCAGGTGGGACACTGGGTATATTTATTCACCTCTTTACGCTTTGATTTCTCATTTGTGAAATGAGATAATAACAGTTTCTACCTTGAGTGGGGTTGTTGTGAGGGTGAAAGGAGACAGTATATGTAATGCCCTGAATTTGGTGCCCTGCACCTATGCATTTGCTGCGAGGTAGAACTTATAAAATTATTATTATAAGTGGTCATGTTATTATTATAAAGTCGTCATTATCATTATATATACTAACTTACTGTTGACTTAATCAGTGATTTGTAATTATGATTGATAATGTTATGGATATTGTTATATTGTATTAGAAATTTTTGTTATGAGGCATTATATGAATTTAGATTTTATGATTATTCCTCCAGCCTCACCTCTCACAGCTCCCCACCCTCACTGTTAATATCCTTGCCTAATAAATTGCTTGCATTCCTTTAATGGCCACACACCCCCACCCCAGGCTTTCCCACTTTTTTTCATCTTTATAAACTGATTTATATTTATATTTTATATAAATGGAACCATACAACATGTTACACAATATATTTAGTCCATAGTAACGCAATCATACAGTGTTTGTCCTTTTGTGTCTGGCTTGCTTCACTGAAAGCAATGTCCCCCAGTTTCATCCAAGTTGTCAAATGTTTTACGACTTCATTTCTTCTTATAGCTGCAAAATATTCCAATGAGTGAATAAACCAGTTTCTTTATCCATTCATCGGTTGATGGATACCTGGGCTGTTACCAACTTTCGGCAATCGTGAATAACACTGCTACAAACATAGATATGCAGATGGCTATTCATGTCCCTGCTCTCAATTTTTCTGGGTATATACCCAGTAATGGTATTGGATGGTCATGTGGCAAATCTATATTCAGGTTCTTTAGGAACTGCCAAACAGTCCTCCACAGTGGCTGTACCATTCTGCATTTCCACCAACAGGGTCTTCCTCTCTCTCCACATTCTTTCCAACACTTGTAGTGCTCTTTCTCATTAATAATGGCCATTATGATAGGTGTGAAATGATATCTCATTGAAATTTTGATTTGCATTTCCCTAATGGTTAGTGATGTTCAACATTTTTTCATGATTTTTTTTTTTTTTTTTTTTTTTTGCCATTTGTGTTTCCTCTTTGGACACATGTCTATTCAAGTCTTTTACCCATTTTTTTAAATCAGGTCATTTGTCTTTTTATTGTTGAACTGTAGCATCTCTATATATATCATGGATATCAAACCCTTATTGGAAATGTGATTTCCAAATATTTTCTCCCATTGAGTCAGCTGCCTTTTCATACCTTTTTAAAATATATTTTTTATTTATTTTTAAAAGGTACTTAGATTACATAAAATGTTACATAAAAAAATATAAGGGATTCCCATATGTCCCACTCCCCACACCTCCCACTTTTCCCCACATTAACAACTTCTTTCATTAGTGTGGTACAGTCATTGCAATTGATGAAAACATTTTGGAGCATTGCCACTAAGCAAGGATTATTAGTTTATATTTGTCATGGTTAGGCTAAAGTGTCAACTCAGCCAGGTAATTATGTCCAGGTGTTTGGTCCCTCAAGCACTGGGCAAATTGTAATACAAGAGCATTTATGGACTTCTATCTCCAGTGAGTTTACTGGGTGGATGCCTGATTACATCTGCATCAATCAAGGAGATTGCATCAGCAATGGATGATGCTTTTATCCAATCAGTTGAATGCCTTAAAGGGGGAAGTGATTTCAACATTCAGATAGAATTTCCCAGCTCATCTTTGGATAGCCAACTTCTCCCAGAAACTCATCAAGGACCTTTCCTTTGACTTTCATCAGAGCCCCTGGCTTGCAGCCTGCCTGCAGAACCTGGACTTGTGCATCCCCACAGGTGCATGAGAAACTCTTACAAAATCTCATATTATTGATAGATATATCCTGTTGATTCTGTTTCCCAAGAGAACCCTGACTAATACAGCTTGGTACTAGGAGACGTTATGGAGGAACAGAGTCTTAAACATGGGATATCTGAGGTGCTTCTGTGAGTTTTGCAATTGGCTCTCTGCTCCAATTGGACACAGGGGTACTAATGACTCCCTTTCCAATAATGAAGAGGTTGCTAACAGTCCATGACGTGAGCTGGCAATAGAGATTCGCAAAATAGCATCACTGGATTCCCCTACTTCCACGCTTATAAGAAGCATGGATCTCGGTGAGAGTGTTTTCAACACCTTAACAGAATTTTGTGGAATCAAAAGGTATAATGATGTTGGCTGGCTCCTCCTAGATACTCTGGATACAGTTGCAAAAGAAAGAGTTGAGCCAAAGTCTTCAAATTTGAAACTTAAATGCCTCATGAATGATGTGAAAGTTGCTATGTGTGCCCTCAAAAAAATCTTGTCTCCTGTAGCCACAGACTTGAGATATCTGAGAATCAAACCCAGACTCTCACTTTATGAGTAGCAGAATTAAAGAGGAAACTAAAATCTCAATCCTGCAGGGTTTCTGCAATTAAAGTGAAGGCATTGATTGGAAAGGAGTGGAACCCCGAGGACCGAGATGGAGACATACAGGATGATGATAATATTGGTGGGGACATTGGAACACTAAATTCTGCTAAGACTTTACCAGATAAACCTGCAATGGCCTGCCCTGTGGAGACCACACCTTGTCAACCTTGTATCATCCAGCCTCCAGCCTGCCTCAGGGAGTATGGACCTCCTCCCAGCCCTGAGGCAGATACCACCCAAACTCCAGCATACACTGCCCAGCATCCAGACTGCCCCAGAGAGTCTGGACCTTGTCCCAGCCATGAGGCAGGTACCAGCCAAACTCCAGCATGCACTGCCCAACCTCCAGCCTGCCCTGAGGAATCTGCCTTCCAACCCCTGCCTGAAGAGATAAATCCTGTCTCACTAGAAGAAAATGCAAAGGAATGTCCTGAGGTCAGTAGCTTGCAAGACATTTCTAATCCTTCTCCTTGCCCACCCCCACCACCCTGCTTGTCTTCAAGACCTATTACTAGACTAAAATCACAACAAGCCCCCAAAGGTGAAATACAAAGTGTGACTCATGAGGAAGTACTCTATACTCTGAAAGAACTGCATGAGTTTTCCAACTTATATAGACAGAAATCAGGAGACTATATGTGGGAATGGATACTAAGGGTATGGGATAATGGTGAAGGAATATAAAGTTGGATCAGGCTGAATTTATTGATTTGGGCCCACTAAGCAGAAAATCTGGATTCAACACTGTAGCTTCAGGGGTTAGAAAGGGCTCTAACAGTTTGTTTGGGTGGCTGACTTAAGCATGGACCAAAAGATGGCCTAGCATGTCTCAGGTTCAGATGCCCGATTTGCCCTGGTATACAGTAGATGAGGGAATTCAAAGGCTTAGAGAGATTGGGATGCTAGAATGGATTTACCATTTGAGACCTGCCTACCCACCCCAGGAATGTCCAGAAGACACACCTTTAACCAGGACTATAAGTAATAAATTTGTAAGACTAACCCTATCTTCTCTGAAGAGCTCTGTGGTTGCTCTACTCTGTAATCCAGATATTACTATAGGGAGGGCTGTAATGGAATTGGAATCCTTAAACATTATGGGGATGATTGGATCGCAGTTCAGTAAAAGTCAAGTATTGGCAGTTAATCGCCAAAGGCAAGGTGGGCATGGGTACTGCAATGAAAGGCAGATTCAAAGCAGCACTCAGAATAGTATAAGTCACATGGAGTTATGGCATTGGCTAATACATCATGGAATAGCTAGAAGTGAAATTCATGGGCAGTCTACTAAATTTCTTCTGGATCTGTATAAGCAGAAGAGTTCTAGGTTGAGTGAACAAAACCCTAACTCAAATTACACACGCAGAGAATCATGGCGCCTTCATCAATTCCCAGACTTGAGACAGTTTACAGACCCAGAGCCCCTTGAATGAGGAGAAGGCCAGGTCTTCCTGGGGAAGGATCCTGTTAAACTACCAAAAATTTATACTGTTAATCTTCCTCCCACCTTTCCCCAGGGAGACCTACGGCCTTTTGCCAGAGTAACTGTGCATTGGGGAAATGGAAATTATGAGATATTTCAGGGATTATTAGACACTGGCTCAGAAGTCACATTAATTCCAGGAAACCCAAAACGTCACTGTGGTCCACCAGTCAGAGTAGAGGCTTATGGAGGTCAGGTGATTGATGGAGTTTTAGCTCAGGTCCATCTCACAGTGGGTCCAGTGGGTCTCCAGACCCGTTCTGTGGTTATTTCCCCAGTTCAAGAATGCATAATTGGAAGAGACATACTCAGTAACTGGCAGAATCCCTACAGTGGATCCCTGACTTGTGGAGTGAGGGCTACTATGGTTGGAAAGGCCAAGTGGAAGCCACTAGAACTGCCCCTACCTAGCAAAATAGTAAATCAAAGGCAATACTGGATTCCTGGAGGGATTGCAGAGATTAGTGCCACCATCAAGGATTTGAAGGATGCAGGGGTGGTGATTCCCACCACATCCCCATTTAACTCTCCTATTTGGCCTGTGCAGAAAACAGATGGATCTTGGAGGATGACAGTAGATTATCATAAACTTAACCAGGTGGTGACTCCAAATGCAGCTGCTGTCCCAGATGTAGTATCATTGCTTGAGCAAATCAACACTTCTTCTAGTACCTGGTATGCAGCTGTTGATCTGGCAAATGCTTTTTTCTTAATTGCCATTAGTAAGGACCACCAGAAACAGTTTGCTTTCAGCTGGCAAGGCCAGCAGTATACCTTCACTGTCCTGCCTCAGGGGTATATCAACTCTCCAGCCCTATGTCATAATATTGTCCACAGGGACCTTTATCATCTCTTCCTCCCACAAGACATCACATTGGTCCATTACATGGATGATATCATGTTGATAGGACCTACTGAGCAAGAAGTAACAAAGACTATAGATTTATTGGTAAAGAAATTTATGTGAGAGAGGATGGGAGATAAATCCAACAAAAATACAGAGTCCTCCCACTTCAGTGAAATTTCTAGGTGTCCACTGGTGTGGGGCCTGTAGAGATATCCCTTCTAAAGTAAAGGATAAGCTGCTACTTCTGGCCCCTCCTATGACCAAAAAAGGGGCACAACACTTAGTTGGCCTCTTTGGATTTTGGAGACAACACATTCCTCATTTGGGAGTGCTACTCCAGCCCATTTACTAGGTGGCCAAAAAAGCTGCTAGTATTGCTTGGGGACTAGAACAAGAGGAGGCCCTGCGACAGGTCCAGGCTGCTGTGCAAGCTGTACTACCACTTGGGCCATATGATACAGCAGATCCAATGTTGCTGGAAGTTTCAGTGGCAAATAGAGATGCTGTCTGGAGCCTTTGGCAGGCCCCTATAGGGGAATCACAACGCAGACCCTTAGGATTTTGGAGCAAAGCCTTGCCGTCCTCTGCAGATAACTACTCCCCTTTTGAGAAACAGCTTTTGGTTTGCTAGTGGGCCTTAGTAGAGACTGAACACTTAACAATGGACCATCAAGTTACCATGAAACCTGAGTTACCTATCATGAGCTGGGTATTGTCTGACCCACCAAACCATAAAGTTGGGCATGCACAGCAGCACACCATAATAAAATGGAAGTGGTATATACAAGATAGGGCTTGAGTGGGTCCTGAAGGCACAAGGAAGTTACATGAGGAAGTAGCCCAAATGCCCATGGTCACCACCCCTGCCATGTTACCTTCTCTTCCCCAGCCCACAGCTTTGGCCTCTTGGGGAGTCCCTTACAATCAGTTGACTGAGGATGAGAAAACTCGGGCCTTTTCTTGTAGTATCTTTATCTGGCTTTGGTATTAGGGTGATGTTGACTTCATAAAATGTGTTGGGTAATTTTCCCTCCTCTTCAATTTTTTGGAAGAGTTTAAACAGGATTGGTGTTAGTTCTTTTCAAAATGCTTGGCAGAATTCACCTGTAACACCATCTGGTCCTGGACTTTTCTTTGCTGGGACATTTTTGACGACAGAGTAAATCTCTTTAAATGTGATTGAGTTGTTAAGTTCTTATATTTAATGCAGCATCAGTATAGGTTGTTTGTGCATTTGTAGGAATTTGTCCTTTTCATTTAGGTTGTCTTGTTTGTTGGCATACAGTTTCTCATAATATCCTCATGATTCTTTTTCTTTTGGTGGGGTCATTCGTATTTTACCCCCTTTCATTTCTGATTGCATTTATTTGCATCTTCTCTCTTTTTTCTTTGTTAGTCTAGCTAGGGGGTTGTCAATTTTATTGATCTTCTCAGAGACCCAGCTTTGTTGATTTTTTTCTATTGTTCTTTTGTTCTCAATTTCATTTATTTCTTCTTTAATCTTTATTACTTTCTTTCTGCCTGCTTTGGGATTGGTTTGCTGTTCTTTTTCTAGTGTCTCTAGTTGTTCAGTTAAATCTTTCAGTTTAGTTCTTTCTTCCTTTTTCATATAGGCATTTAGAGCTATAAATTTCCCTCTCAAGACTACCTTTGCTGTTATCCCATAAGTTTTGATAAGATGTTTTCTCGTTTTCATTTATCTCAATATATTTATTGATTTCACTTGCAATTTATTCTTTGACCCACTCATTATTTAGAAGTGTGTTTAGCCTCCACACATTTGCAAATTTACCTCTTTCCTGTCTATTATTGATTTCCAGCTTCATTCCATTATGATCTTCTTTGTATAATTTCAATCTTTTTATATTTATTGAGAACTGCATTGGGCCCTGATCTGTGGTCTATCCTGGAGAAAATCCATGGGCACTTGAGAAGAATGTACAACCCTCTGAGTTTGGATGCAAAGTTCTGTATATGTCTGTTAGGTCTAACTCATTTATCACATTGTTCAAGTTCTCTGTTTCCTTACTGATCTTCTGTCTAGTTGTTCTATCTAATGATGTGAGTGGTGTGTTGAAATCTCCGATTATTGTAGAGATGTCTATTTCTCCCTTCAGTTTTGCCAGAGTTTGTCTCATGCATTCTGGGACATCCTCATTAGGTGCATAAATATTTATGACTTATTTTTTTCCTGGTGGATTATGCATTCATTAACATATAATGGCCTTCTGTATCTCTTATAAATTTTTTGCATTTAAAGTATGTTTTATCCGATACTAGCATACCTACCCCTGCTCTTTTTTGGTTACTATTTGCATGGAGTATCTTTTTCCAAACTTTTACTTTTAGCCAGTTTTAATCCCTGGGTCTAAGGTGAGTCTCTTGTAAGCAGCATATGGATGGTTCATGTTTTTCAATCCATTCTGTTAGCCTATACCTTTTAATTGGGGCATTTAACCCATTCACATTCATATTACTGTAAATGCATTAGGTACTTCCATGATTTTCTTCTTTGGTTTTCATATGTCATGTCATATTTCCATCTGTCCTTTTACTCTTTTGGATATCCTTTCTGCTATTCTTTCTTCTATACTGTCCTCCGAGCCTCTCTCTTTCCTGTCTTTAAGGCTTTAAGGCTTCCTTTAGTATTTCCTGCAAAGATGGATTTTTTTTTACAAACTCTCTTAGTTTATGAATATTTTATACTCACCTTCATATTTGAAGGACAATTTTGCTGGATAAAGAATTCTCAGCTGGCAGTTTCTCTCTTTCAGTATCCTAACTGTATCATACCATTGTCTTCTCACCTCCTTGGTTTCTGAGAAATCTGTGCTAAGTCTTACTGGGCATCCCTTGTATGTGGTGGTTTGCTTCTCCCTTGCTGCTCTCAGAATTTTCTTTTTTTTTTTGACATTTGACATTCTGAGTAGTATGTGTCTTGGAGTAGGTCTATTTGGATTTATTCTGATTAAGGTACAGTGTGCTTCTTGGACATATACATTTCTTTCACGAAAGTTGGGAAATTTTCAGCTATTATTTCATCAAATACTTTTTCTTCCCCTTTTCCCTTCTCTTCTCTTTCTGGAACTCCCATGATACATATTTTGTTACATTTCGTGTTGTCATTCAACTCCCTGAGCCCCTGCTCAATTTTTTCCATTCTTTTCTCTGTTCTTTTCTCTCTTCAATTTCAGCCATTCTGTCTTTGGTATCACTTATTCTTTCTTCTATCATTTCAAGTCTGCTGTTGTATGCCTCAACTGCATTTTTCATCTCACCTATTATGTTTTTCATTCCCATGAGCTCTGTACTTCCCTATTCAGGATTTCAAATTCTTCTTTGTGTTCGTTCAATGTCTTCTTGATGTCATTTATCTCTTTAGCCATATTGTCTTTCAACTCCTTAATTTGATTTTGGAAATTTGTGTGCATGTTAATTAGTTATCTCAAATCCTGTGTTTCTTCTGGGGCTTTGATATATTCCTTTTTTTTGAGGGCCATGTCTTCCATTTTCTTAGTATGGCTTATAATTTTTTGCTGATGTCTAGGCATCTGATTAGAATAGTAGTTTACTCAGATGCTCAATTTCTTCCTCTTTCGTAGGGATTTAGTGGTGGGAGGCGGTGTGTTACTGTTGCTCTTTGATTCTTAGTTAAACCAGCATTGTTAGGATTGTCCCTGTTAGTTGCTCAAAACTGGGTTCCGGACCTAGTAATGAGTTGCAAATCGCTTCCTAGGGCCTTGGGGAGGGAGGCTATAAAGGCTTGAAAAAGCTTCTCTCATTTACTTTTTTGTTTTGTTTATTAACTCTTTTCTCATTTACTTTTAATTTTCTTACATACATTTCCTCAGTCTGCCAGCAGATGGTGCTCTTTGGCAGCCCTCTCAGTTCAATGCCTGGTCGAAGTGTGTTTGCTGCAACACAGACTGGAGCAATGTGATAGAGGTTCCTGCCTGGAGGCTAAGCACCTTGTAATTCAAACTTTCTCAGATACAGTTCTCTAGCCTTCTCTGGTAGCCCGCTCCCTTTTCCCGGGTAGGAAATAATTCCACTCCCCTCTGCATCACCAACAATCAATCCTGGTTAGTAGTGAGGGAGATTAGGAGGGGCAGATCTTTTTAGTTCCAGATCTTTTAGTCCCTTGCTGATTCCCAAGGCAAACAATGGCGTGGCCCTACTCAGCCTGGAAGGGCTTGTGGGACACAGCAGACCAAATTTGCGGGTCAAAAGCTGAGTCAGCCTTAGGCCATGTTCTTCTCTCTCCCCTTTCCTGGGGAGGTGCATCCTCAGCAATCAGTCCCGGTTAGAAGAGAGGGTGATTGAGAGGGTAGGATCTCTCCAGTCCCGTGCCAGCTCCCAGGGCAAACAACAGCGTGGTCCCACCTGGCCTGAAAGGGCTAGTGGAGTGGAACACAGCAGACCAAATTTGTGGGTCAAAAGTTGAGTCAGCCTTAAGCTGTGTGTCTCTCTCTTCCCTTTCCTGGGGCGATTGATCCCTGGAGCCCCCTTTGTCTATAGCCAGCTCAGAGGCTTGAGAATTCTAAAATGTCGTTAGTGTGGGGGTGGATGCCAGCAGTAGCAGCCTCTGGTTTCAACTCACAGTTTTGCCATCATTGCAATTCCCCTCCGTTGTCCCTCTCTCTTCTGAGCAGTGTCCAGCCTGTGCCTGGTATCCTAAACCCTAGAAGATCTTTTTCCAGGCTGTTTCAGCCTGTCCTCTAGCTATTTTTCTGGGAGAAAAGAGTGTCTTATGTCTTTATAGTCCACCATCTTCCCAAAACTGAGTTTATTGAACTTACTGAAATAAGGGAGATCACCACCTTTCCATAACATCTTAAAAGGTGAAAGTTAAAGATGTTGGGCTTTGGAATACAGGGTACAGTAATTTAAGGCAGGTCTTTCAAGATTGAGGACTGATTGGGACTGGAAAAAGTTCATGACATCATCTTTTAGGATTATTGGACTAGTAAGTAAAGAGTCTTGAAGTAAGTCTTGATGATCAAACTATTGCTATAATGTGTCCAGATGAATGAACTGTTGTCCAAACTATTTACCTCAATAAATTGGTTTGTAAGAATTTCTTGAAGTAAAAAGTGAAAATAGTTACTGGTTTGCAGATCTGCCTAGTTAAGAACTTTCTGTGCAAACAGTTAAATCTTTGATATCTCAGTTGTCAGTCCCGTTAGTTAATGGAAGCCTTAGTCTTAATACTTACTCAAGCAGCATTCATAATGCAACACAAAGAATCTGACTTTGAGCAAAGCACGCATAAAACCTCCCATGATATACTTTGGAAAAAAGGTTGGATCAGTCCTCAATCCCAGTTTACTGTATCTCTGGGGAGTGTTCATAAATGTGTAAATGTAGGTTTTGTTTGTCACTGTACAGGGCAATGTTATTTGCATTTAGAGGATAGTATCCAGGGATGCTAAATGAATTGCGATATGCATGGAAGTCCCACACAACAAATAACTGTCCTATATAAAATTCCAGTAGAGCTCCTTCCTACTAAGAAATAGCAGCTAGATGACAGTAATTTTAGAAAGACTCTTACTTGTGTAAAGTCCATGTTCAAAGTATATGGATTAGCAACCTGCTATTTTATGGTGGTCATCTCCATTAATGTGCTAGAAAGTTCTGTACTTTTATTTTCGACATTCTATAAATATGTGAATGAAAAAAAGAGAAAGAATAAAATAAAGCTGGGACAGATAGCTAAATTGAAAAAATTCCTTTAGTCTCAAAAAATTGAGAATTTTTTGAAATCTGAGAATGAAAGAAATAGAAATTTAGTAGGGATAAAGTATAGTTTAGAATACCCCACCCCTAATTGTTAGATCTGCTTCCAGAAGACCATGCTTGGCAGTAGGTTAAGAAAAGATGATTTAAGGATTTTACCAGATCACAAACTTAATATAACCTAATAATCCAATGAAAAATTGTATTAAATTATCAGAAGAACCTGAATTAGTCAGCCACAGGGGTGCTGATACAAAGCACCAGAAATCTGTTGACTTTTATAAAGGGTATTTATTTGGGGTAGAAGCTTACAGTCACAAGGCCATAAATCATAAGTTACTTCCCTCACCAACATCTGTTGCCAGGTGTTGGAGCAAGATGGCTGCCAGTCTCAGCTTTTTCCGATCTCAGCTACAGGCTGGCATAAGGCTCATCACTCTCCCTGGGCTCATTTTTTTCCAGACTCATCTGCTCTGGTCTCTCCACAAGGTCAGCTGTAGACTATCAGGCTCATCTCTCTTCCCGGGCCTCTGCAGTGTCTATGGAACCGTCTCTACTCCTCTGTGTTCTCCTCCTCCATGCAAGTGTCCACCCACTAAGGGACTAAACATCTTACTGACACGGCTAAATCAAAGCCCTAATCTTAATTTAATCAAGCAAAAAGTGAAACCTCTGAATTTAATACAATCTAATACGCCCAAAGGAACAGACCAGTTTACAAACATAACCCAATATCCCCTTTTAGAATTCATAAATAACCTCAAACTGCCACAAAACCCTGGAGTACAAATCTCAAACACATTAGGAGAATTATGTTGTACTATGTACATTATATTTTATGTACATAATATAGAGATATTGTCAAATCAAGATGAAGCCAAGAGAAAATAACCAGGATGATGATGAGTGTAGAAACCATAGAATACCAATATCATATGAAAAATGATCAAAGTAACTGAGGGTTTTTAGCTTGTAGAAATAGAGAAGTAGACACAAAGAAGATAGTGTTGTCTTCAACAATATTTGAAGGACTGTTATCTTGAAGGAAAAACTGGTTTGAGATTATTCTAGAATCTTGCTACTTAAGGTATGGTCTGTATTCCGGCAGCACTGGCATAACTTGAAATGCAAAACATCTAATGCACGCATTAGAAATGCAAAATATTAGGTCCCATCCCACACCCCCTGCATCAGAACCTGCAGTTTAACAAGATCTCCAGATCATTCTTACATGCATGTTCATGCCTGAGACGTGTTAGAGAATTGCTTCTCAAACTTTTCTGAAAGTAATAATCACCTGGAATATGTGATAAAATGTAGATCCCCAGGGCCCAGCTCAAACTTTCTGATTCAAAATTTCCCAGGGGAACAAGCCAGGAAATCTGTAGGTTTACCAAGTATCCCAGACGATTCTGTCAGGTAAATTTGGGAAACCCTGCTACAAGTCACAGAACTTGAACTAGATCAGCTAGATTTTGACAAAAGTTTCCCAAACTTTGTCCTAGCAGAAGAATAAGCTGTTAAGGGAGGTAGTGATCCCTAGTCACAGAGCTATTATAAGTAGAGGCTGACCAGCTGTCAGAGATGACAAAGAAGGGAAGTTTGTTCCTCTGTGGGAGATAGAACTGATACTATGTTACCTTCCAAATAAAAATGTAGATTCTATTAAATCCAGTTGTGATTTCTCAAACCAATTTGCAGACACACACTTAGGCAAATCCAAGAATAAAAATTTTTGGCCCCTATTTCTATGGTCTACTCCGACTGTTGCCTTTCATGAGCATTTGCTGGTAATTCATCTAAACTATGATCCCAATGACACCAGGAACTGAAAATAGATCCATGGGTTCTGGGGAGTAATTAAGGGTTTTTCTACTGAGCTCAGCTTGAATTAACTTCAAGGAGTCTTGCAGCTGCCTAGATTTCTCACACCAAGTCATGTCATGGTGCATAATTTGATGCTGTAATTTATTCACAGTTAATTCTCATTAAATGAAGCCCAGTAGCAGTTTTACTGTAATAAGGGAAGAAAGTACTACTTGTTTTAGTGCCAGAAAAATGTTCACAGAGGTGAAAAATTGAAGTTCACCTGTGATCTGTTAATATACAGTAATTGTTATGTGGCGTTCTCAAACTGAGCAGCTATAAGAATTCTCAAATTGAACTGCAATGAAATCCTACCCTTATTTCTCTTTTATTATTCTAGTTGTTTGAATATGAGGTTCAATTAGAGTTTTGCACTTCTATTTCAAACACTAGCACTAGGTTACACCATTCACTCAGGATATTCCAGCAGATATTATAACAAAATTATTTCATACAGCTATACTCTTTCTCTTTTTCTTGTATTTTAGCTGTTATGAAGGAAAAAAGTTGCTCTGAGTGAGAGTGAGAATGGGCAAAGAGGAGAAAACCTAACAGATGTGAAGACTGACTTTGCTAGTCCAAGGCTTGGACCTTAAAAGCATGACCCATTTCTCCATGCCAGTATGAACTTGTGTGAAGTATGAGATTTGTATTGGGAATGTTGTTGTAACCGGATAGAAGTATACTTACATGTATATATGTAAGTATGGAGGAAGTATATGAGGTTCTGTAATGCTCAAAGTCATTCACTGGGCACTATTTTTTTAAAGAAACAGTCTATTCCTCAAGATTGACACTAAGAAAAAAAAAGAAAAGGAAAAAGAAAACAAAATGTAAAAAAAAATAAAAAGTAAAATAAAATAAAAAATTAAATTAAATTAAAAAAAAAAAAAGATCGACAGTGAGAAATAGCACTTGGGGAAGCAAATGTGGCTTAAGCGATTGGGCTCCTGTCTACCATATGGGAGGTCCAGGGTTCGATTCCCGGGGCCTCCTGGTAAAGGCAAGCTGGCCCATGCAGAGTGCTGGCCTGCAAAGGAGCGCTGGTCCATGCAGGACTGCTGGCGCAGCAAGATGACGCAACAAAAAGAAACACAGAGGAAAGACAGTAAGAGGCGCAGCAGGCCAGAGCTGAGGTGGTGTAAGAGATTGAGCGCCTCTCTCCCACTCCAGAAGATTCTAGGATCGGTTCTTGGTGCCGCCTAAAGAGAAGACAAGCAGACACAGAAGAAAACACAACAAATGGACACAGAGCAGGCAATTGGTGGGGGGAGGATAGCACTTGAATCTGTCTCAGTGAGTAGCATCACGACCCACCAGCTATTCCAAGTGGTGCTTAGGGCTTCTTCTTCCCAAGTCCCCACATCAGTTGTCCCCCAAGTCTTCTTTATTTTACCTTCTGAAATGCCCTTTAAAATAGTGCACCCTCTCCAACTTAGCGGGTTAACAATTCATCCATTCATTTAACATATATTTCTGAGCATCTACAATGTGTTGGACAGTCTCACACTAAAGATTAAAACACAAATCAACCAAGTCCCTACTAACCACTTCGCCCCTAAATTATAGAAAAACCTTCCATCTCTTCTTCCTTATTTTAAATCTCTTCCCTTTCCTCAACCAATACATTTCTACCAAGATGATCTTTATAGCAGACCTGACTCTGCTGAAGTCTCAATGCTGCCCAACTGGCTGAAAAAAGTTTCCCAAATGTGAGTAATCATGAAAATCATCTCAATGATTTGTAAGAAAAAGAAAGGGAAAAAAAAAAAGAAAGAAAAAGAAAAGAAAGAAAGGGAGAACAAATAATTCCTCCCCTGCTAATTTGTATCACATAGGTTTGGACTGGGGCCAAGAAAGCTGACTTTTTACCAGGCTCCCTGAGTGATTCTTATGATCAGTCAAGTTTGGGAAACACTAGGCTAAAGAGTACATCCCAAAGTATATAGCTTGGCATTCAAAGCCCTCCTCAATCTGCCTCAATCCACCATATACTTAGTACTTCACATTCTTTAAGGTACCCTACACCCCAGGCCAGTCATTTACAATCTTAATCACAAATCAAAATTAACTGTGAAGCTCTGTAAACAATCCACCCATGTAGGCACCACCCCTGGATCTCCAGAGACCATGATTCTGCAGATGGAGGATAGGGCCCACAAGCAGCCCAGTAAGCGATTCAGATGCACAGCAGAGGTTGAAATCTATTGCCCAAACCATATCATGTTAGACTACTAGTCTTGCTCAAACAGCCAACCCCTTCCTTCTCACCAGGACGTTGTTAAGGCTGTTTGCCTAGCCTAAGATACTCTTCTTTTCTCCCTTTTCCAATCTAGGAAACTATCTTTCAAAACCTAATTTAACTATCAAATCCTCTGTGAAGACTTGTCTGTTTTGCCCACCCAACACACAGATATGAATGTTTCTTCGAGTTTCCAAAATACTTTGCTTACAGTGCTAACTTCTTATTGCATTGTCTAATATCTATTTGAAAAAGTTCGCCTGTTCTTCTAGACTGTGAAAGCCTTCATGCCAGAGACGATGGCATTTTCTTCTTTAGATACCTTATATACTAACACGGCATCTGGAAAAGAACAGGAGGAAGAATGGAAGAAAGTCATAGTTCTTGAGAGGGGGCACAAGGAGGGGAATTTGGGGTACTGGGAGTCTTCTATTTCTTGTCCTGGGTGGTGGTTACACCGATGTTTTCCCTTTATGACAATTCATTGAGCTTCACAATTACTGTTTTCTGCACACATCTTTACGTGTGTTTTACCTCAATAAAATTTTGAGAGAGAGAAAGAAAGGATGACATCATCTCCCATAGTGGAGATGCACCCACAGCTCAGACTATTAGTCTGGCTTTTAGGCTCTCTCCTGCATTATCACTGTGCCCTGAGCCAACTCCTTTAGTGAAAAAGAGGTCTACATTTCTCTCCCATCTCTCTCTTTATTTTTTTTATTTTATTTTTTTTTTACCGGAAGGTCCCAGGGATCAAACCCGGGTCCCTCCATATGGGAGACGGACGCCCAACCAGTTGAGCCACATCCGACCCCCAATCTCCCATCTCTTTTATATTTTGCCAAAAGAGGCCTATTCTTTTATCAAATAAAATTATAGAATTTCTTAAGTAGTTTTTGACTGTCTGCTGTGTCCTTTAAACCTGGGAGAGTCCAATTACTATTAGATTATTTGAGAGAATAAAAATACACATAGGAATCAAAAATTCTGATTTCTAAACATTTATGCCTCCACTAAAATTTAGTAATTGTGGATTTCAAACATGTTACTCTTTGCTTATGAAACCCAGGTCCCCATGGAATAAAATATATTTTTCATTCACTAAATCATAAATGTACTATATGACAAACTCTACTGTTATCTGCTAGACTCTGGTTCAGCACTGGAAGTCAGACAAGCTTGCTGCACTCAAGATGCTCGCAAGCTCTTTGTTGCATCTACTGCGAGAATAAAGATGATTCTCAGCAACCAGTCTGCCAACATTCCAAAAAATGTTGATATCACGTTGAAGGGACACACAGTTATTGTGAAGGGCCCCAGAGGAAAAACCCTGTGGAGGGACTTCAGACACATCAATGTAGAAGAAAAAGAAGAGGCTTCAGGTTGACAAATGGTGGGGAAATAATAAGGAACTGGCTATAATTCACACTACCTGTGGTCATGTGCAGAACATGATGGAGGGTGTTACACTGGGCTTCCATTATAAGACAAGGTCTGTGTGTGCTCACTTTGCCAGCAAAGTTGTCATTCAGGAGGGTGGATGCCTGGTTGAAACTCGAAATTTCTTGGGTGAAAAAAATATCCGCAAGGTTTGGATGAAGCCAGGTGTTACTTGTTCATTATCTCAGCCCAGAAAGATGAGTTAAGTCTTGAAGGAAGTGGCATTGAGCTTGCATCATATTCAGCTGCTTTGATTCAGCAGGTCACAAGAATCAAAAACAAGGATATAAGAAAAATTTTGGATGGTATCTATGTCTTTGAAAAGGAACAGTTCAGCAGACTAATGAATAATATCTGAGAGTTTTCCACCAATGGAAACAACAAAATACCAGACCTATTTGTAATATTTTAAAGATGCAATAAAATTCATCTGTTAAAAAAAAAAGAGAGAGGCTTACAGACTACTGGGAAGATGATTATCACATATATGAGAAGGACTACGAAAGGCCTCTGGGGAGTGTGCATGGGTATTAGGAAAGATTAATATCTCTTGTCCAATCAACCTCACATCACAGTCCTGTTCTCAGGCTCTAATAAGATCAATTATTTAGTCCCTCCTGGGTGGTAGTGGGGAAATGGGGGCAAGTTAAAGAGTGAAAAGTACACTGCAAACATTAAAGCTTTGGGCAAGGTATGTTGTTCCTTTCATTATGCTGACTCTTGGGATGACTGGTTATCTGTTACAACTGGCACTCATTAATTTAATTAGTATTTACGAGATCCCACTATGTGCAAGGCACTAGGTGAAAGGCTAAAAATAAAGCAGGATCAAGATAGAGTTCATCTCTGCCTTTGGGAAGACCACAAGAATAACAGACACCCAGGAAATTAAAATAATGTCACGAATGCCATAATAAGAAAATATGTTTGCACATTCCTGTCTGGAAAGAGGGAAAGGTGGGAAACTTACCTGAACTTGTAAACTGAGGAAGAATTTCCAGGCCTGAAGGATGAGGAACGAATCAGGAAAGGCAGGGAAAGTGAAGTCTCAGGCAGCGATTTGGCCATAGAGAAAAGCACAAAGGTCCGGAAGCAAAGTAATATGAAAAGTTCAGGGAACTGAGAAAAGTTTGGAATGTATGTGAGGAACTAAACTGTAACTGCCGAGGTAGAAGAGGTAAGCAGGAGTCATTGCATGAAGCACCCTCGTCAACTTTGTAAATTGGGTTTCCCAGTTGGGACCTTATTTTGCAGGTGAATAGAGATATCTGAACCCCTTCGAGGTATTTTAAGCCGCGGGGTGACATTTATAGGAGGTATATGTCTCAGGATGCCAGGCTACTACGACAGATCTCACACACTGGTTGGCTTAACAACAGGCAATTACTCACGGTTTCCGAAGCTGGAAGTCTACAATCAAGGCGATGGCGAGGGCATGCTTTCTCCCCAAAGTCTGGGGAGTTCCGGAGCTCGCTTGCCGCAGTCCTGGAGATTCCTTGCCTTGAATCCCTGCCACCCATCGGGCGGTGATCTCCTTCTCCAGTGTTTGCGCTTCCGGTTTTTGCTGACTTCCGGCTTCTGGCTCCGCCCTGCAACTTTCTTCTCAATAGAGCCTTGGGTAATGGGGCTGAAAGCCCACCGTGATTCCGTTGGTCACGCCCACGTAGGCCCTCAGAAGAGCCCATTCACCAAGGAGTCCACGCCCTGACTGAATTTAACGTATTCAAAGGTACAGTTTAGAAATGGCTCCTCATCCGAAGGAAGATGAATTAAAATTGATTAAGATGGCCTTCATCTGGCCACATAATTCAAGCTACCACAGTAAACGTAAGAAAAAAATCACTCTAATAGCAGTTTCCGAAATTCACCGTGGGGAGGGCCAGATTGAGTGGGGCAGGGCGAGAAAACAAGACTTTCCAAAGGGTACCCTGCACTATGTGGGAGCTGGTGTGATAAGGCATAAGTCAAAGCACAGGATAAACACGGTGTCTTTTTGAGAGGTAAAAATTTTACTTAGAATTTGGGATAAAATGAGTTTTGTGGTCTGCATTCTTGAGAGACTTCACCACATACCTGTGCAAACAAAGCCAGCAGAAAAACCTGCTTTTCCCAGGCAACCGAGCTTAAGTTTTTAATCATGAAAGCCCAGAAAGTAGAAACATTTCATTTGTAGCAGCAGATTAGAAAACTTGGCACTTTTGTCTAGTCCCAGAGGCTTCCACAAAAAAAACTTGAAAGCAACGATGATAGCACTTCTTAACCAAAATTGGTGACTCAATACTAAGCAGCCATTGTCAATATAAAAAAACATGGGATGTACTGAGATATTTATTTAAAGTAGGGGTTTTATAAAAGGGGAAATGCAAATTAGTCTAAACTTCAGTACCCATGTGTGAAAAACTAAACTAAAAAAATTACTGCATGAAACCATCTCTTTCTCAGCAACATTTAAAAGGCAATCATGCAAATTTAGAAGTAAAATCAACAGAAGTTTTGGAGCAAAAAGAAAGCTTCTTGGCTAAAAGCAAAGCAAAAAAAAAAAAAGGCAACAATCAAACAAGCAAATGAAAAATAAATTGTTTGAAATTGCCTTCAAGGTCAGATTCAAAATCACCTTGGAAGGAAAACTCTTTCTTAGACATGCATTTAGAAAAAATGCTGTGCTACAGATAAAGCCAAATCTGGTTGGGTTTAAAAGCGGTAGCCAAGCAGTTCCCTTAGACATCTCACCAAACAGCACATTTCAATATCCTCGAAAATTAAGAACAATTCATTTAAAGGCTGAGATAAACCAAGGTATTTTCACAATTGGGTGAAATCATATAATGATTTGGCCACATTATTGGTTTGAAACTCTAATTTGAAAAGTACTCTTTCATAAAGTAAATAGCATTATAAAAACATTTCCAACAATTTGACTGACTTTTCTAGTAAGAATGAGTTTTAAATTATAAGTAAAAGTTTCCTGGTGAATATGGGAGACACACATGCACACACACACATTATACATATAATTTATATTCTAATATATATAATATAGTATATATAGCTTTTCTGTGAGCTGAGAGATATTCCAGGATACCAGGTGTCATTGGAATGGGTCTGAAAATTAGCATTGTTGCTTCTTCACTTCCTTATCTTAGTATCTCTCTCTCTCCCTCTCTCTTTCTCTCTCTCTGTCTCTCTCTCTCTTTCTCTCTCCCTTCTGTGCCCTGCTCTCACTGTGTCGTCCCCCACACCCTGCATCGATCAATACACAAGTAAACCCTGGGCATTTATAATCTATAATGGGAAATTATAGTCTGTAAATCGGTCCTCTTTATCACTCTTCAGCCCCTTCCTCTCTACCTGGGACCTATGATCTGTTATTTTCTCCCATTTCTCTTCCTCACTACCTTAATAAATTATTGGCCTAATCAATGTGGCATGCTCTTGAAATTCATTTCTGCAGTGTAGTCAAGAACCTAGACAAGATCCGGTAACACTGCCTCCTCTTAGATGCCATCCCACAATTCATGCTGCAATACAAGCCAGAAACTCAGAGAGTGGGAGCTATGACAGAGGAGAGCTGGGCTGTGCAGGAGGACTTAATTCTGAAGGGGGAGAGTAAGAGTGTTAAAGTGACTCAACTATTTATGTGTGCGTTAAGAAATTTTAAACTATTTGGATTCAAGGAGCTTTTTGCGGGGAGGAACACTTATATAATGTTTAGATGCATTTAGAGGCCTTAAGAGATGAAACTGCAGCAGCTCAGTATTGACCCTTCTCTAAGAATCTCTATATGTTGTGGAAGTGAATAGGCATTCTTATGGGTTGACTTGTTTCCCCCAAAAGACACATTCCAGACCTAACCTCCAGCCCTGTGAAGGTGACCTGATTTGGAAAGAGGGTCTTTGAAGATCTGATTAGTTAAAATTGAAGCCAAGCTGAGGTAGAATGGGTCCCAATCCATATGACTAGTGTCTTTATAAGAGGAGGGAAATTTGGACACATAGACAGACACACAGGGGAGAGGGCCATATGACAACTGTGGTAAGTGTTGGAGTGCTGTATCTACAAGCCAAGGAATGCCAAGGACTGTTGACAAATGCCAGAAGCTAGGAAGTCACAAGGAAGAATTCCCCCCCTGCAAATATCAGAGGGAGTATGGCCCTGCCAACACCTTGATTTCAAACTTGTTGCCTCCACAACTGTGAGCCAATAAATTTCTGGTGTTTTAAGCCACCAGTTTGTTTTACTTTGTAACAGCCCCCCTGGGAAACTGACAGGCACTTATCAAACAATAGAGAAAAGCTATTTCTATTAGTTTCTTTCCTTTTCAGTCTAAGTCTACTTTCTTTTTTAAAGCTGATATGTCAAGGGAACTCTTAGACAATTGATTCTTAAGGGACCTGGTGACTTTCTGGTCATTTGTCACATGTCACTCCTTTCCCAACTATAAAGATACGTTACAAAATTGTCACTGGGAGAATATGGTATCCCAGGATTTGAGCAGTTCCATTTCACAAGATAATTTATATAATTAACAACAGAGAGAAGGGGAAAAAACAGTGAGATGTTTCACAGTTCTGTATCATGAAAACTTTTGAATGCCTTCTATTAATACTTTGCAATGATTCTATTAGAAACTAGTGGGAGCCAGACTCTCGTTGCCTCAACTGCTAATTAGCTGGCAGGCGGACAAAGCGTGTCTTTATTTTTGTTCAGGTTTTTGCCTTTTAAAAAAAAATCTTCCCCTTCCTAAAGCAGAAGGAAGTCTTCATTGTTCATATGTCATATCTAATGTTAATATACCGAGGGTTGCTTCGTAACTAATTATTTTGACCAGTATGTATCAATGGAGTTCTGAATCTTCCTTCATACTTTTTAAAATGAACCATTTAACTCATTTAGAGCTTAGCAAAAGCAAGGATGCCTCTCCTGGTTTTGAACAAAAATTCCAATGAAATACTTGGGAGGAGAGGTTGTCTAATAGCCCTAATTAGGAATCCTAGGGCCAATAGTAACAATACAGCATTGCTTTGTTAGTGAACTTGGCAGAAGTTCTGATGCAGAGTGTTGTGCCAATAAATTTTGATGAAGGAATAAATGAAAGAAGGAATGAATGAATAAAGAGAATGTCTCAAAGTACTTCCAAGTTAACAAAATTATATATAGGAAAGTTCTTTGATATACAATTTAGTTTCTAAGATGCATTACAAGGAGTACCGAGAACACCATTTTGTACTAGTAGCTAATACCAGTTTGTCTTCTATGAAAGCATCTTGAAAAACTAAATTGTCATTGTTATTTCTAAGTGACTGAGCAAATGGAAACACCACAGACATTACTGGGGGCAGGGAGGAGGGGAGGAGTTTCACATAAATAAAGAATAAAAACATGAAACCCCAAATTATGACTTAAAACTATGTTTATAGCACAATGCCTGAAACAAGTTGTACACTTTGTCCTGACTTCTTATTTCAAGAGTCTTTACAATAAAGGCTCCTTGACATAAGATATATATATATATATTTTTATATATATCAATTTCTTCATACATGGTATTTCTTTCTATGTCAAACAGATTATGGAATTATTAAAGAATTGTCAAATACCTTCAAATTTATAGGGTCCTCCTGTCAAACATATGCATTTATCAGCATGAGATCATGCTCCCAAATTGCCCTGAGCTGGTATCTTTGGCATCATTGTACATGGCAATTCCCTTCTGACTTGGTATCTCCTCCACTAGATTGTAGGCTCTTTGGGTCCAGAAACCATATCTAATCTGTCTTTGTACCACCAGTAACCCACCAAATGCCTAGCTCATAAGGAATAATGTCAGTAAATATTTATGGAATGAATAAACAAAAGAATAAATGAGCAATACATGGCTCCAGAATATCTGTAGAATAAAAATTTCGAATTCATGCACTTCCAGATGAAACAAAGCTGTCAGTATTAATCATAAATGAAAACTATATTCTACTACTACAACTAGAATTTAAGAAAATTGCTGGGATTCACATGGATCTAAGCTTTACTGCCTCATTTCCGCTGCTATTCAGATTTCAACATGACAAAGGAAAATTACAGGATACATTATAAGGAAGTTGAATCTGTGCAATAATAAAGCCACAAAGTAAAGAGAGAAAATTTAGACCACTTTATCTAAAATTGCTATGATTTAAGTAAAAGTTACTGTGATATAAATAAAAAATACAATAAGCTTTTTTAATAGAAGAAAAATGACCAAAACAATCTTTAAAGTATTGTCTATAGCACTTTTCAGTTAATAACTCATCTTTAAAAATTAATGCTGCAATGTTGAAGGTTAAGATTGTTTTCCTAGGTTTGGGTCTCTGGTGGCAGAACAAGATCTGGATTAAAAATGGAAACTCTTCTGGTTTCAGCAGACTCTCATAGAGAGGATGCAAATGGCGAGGCCTTGACTTCCTTTGTCTTTAAGCTGGGATATAGTTGGATTTGACTTTCATCTGCCCTTGGCAGCCCCATGGGTACAGGGCCAGAGTAATTTATGAAGTCCATTCAACCTATGATCATTGATTCCTCTAAGCTTAAAAACCAAAAGACATATTCCCAAGAAAATGGGGTAAATTTCAATTCTTGCCAATTCCTTGCACTCCTGCAGTAAATTTAGGTATTTTAGGAGCAAATTCGGGTGATTAATAACTGATTTCTCCAAGGAAACATCCAGCCTCATCCAGGTTTTATTTGCCTCTGACCCTATCTCTAAGGTTATTTTCCTTAGGTTTGGAATTAGGTGAGCTCGGGATATCTTGGCATTGTATATATCCTTATATCTGCTTTAATGTTAATATGAAAACAAAATAATTTCCATGTGCAACAAAAGAATAATGCTGCAAACATATATTAATATATATCTGGAAAGAGAGTTCAATTATATTTCATATTACTTCATTTGAACCTCAAAACCTTTTGAAGTAGCTATAAACACAGCAGATATTCTTATTTTTACAGGTCGGGGAAATGAGCATCAAAGAAGCTAAATTTCTTTCTTAAACTCACAGGACCAAGATTCAAACATAGGTCCTGTCTCTAGTCAAGAGAAAAGAACCAGCTTAGCTAGCCATCCATTTCCACAGGGAGGAGGGAAACAGCACTTGCATCTCACTTTCACCCAGACCTCCCTCCTGCCTGCTTGCTTGTCCTGCCTATTTCTCACATGCTCAGTGCCTCCTCATTACTAGAAAGTCCTGAGTCCCCAACTTGGCTTCCAGGGCCTCTGTGCTTGGCCTCTGCTCACCTCTCCTCCCTCCTTTTTCACCTCTGCCCCTTCATCTCCACACTCCCAGTGTGAACTACCTGCAGTTTTACAAATAAGCCCTGTTCTTCCTTATTCCCAGGTCTTTGCTCATACAATCATTTCTGTCTGGAGCATTCTTCTTCCACTACCTTTTTTATACTTATCTTCTACAAGTCAGCTCAACCATTACTACATTTGTAAAACCTTTCTGAATTCTCCTAATTATGGACTACTTACACCCAACATGTGTTTCTCTTATCATAATATCGTACTGTACTCTTTTTGTAATGACATGACTCCCTAAGAGGTAAGCTCCTGACAGGCAGGGGCCATTTCCTGCTGCTAGAAATATGTCTGGCACATACTATATGCTCCAAAAATACTTATTAATATAATGCTGAATGCTTGCTTTTAAGGAGCATTTGATTTCCAGAATGATCTATATTTATAGGAATTGGAATAGTAGCAAATCGGGACAGAAATAGAGGCATAGAAACTTAGCAAATGGCAAAGTTAGGCTGGGCTAGATTTCGAGTGGCCTTTGCACTGGATATTCTATTTGCCCCCTTCCTGGTCCACGCTGCACCCTGAGCTATCCTACTCTGGGATCCAGGAGCCTGAACTTTCGGAACCACATATACCATGTTCCATTTCCCTCCAGATTCCTGTTGGCTTTTGCCAATAGGTGCAGCAGATGGAGATCAGAGGACAGGAAGAGAGAGAAGTTGAGACATTTCTCTCCCTGGCTCCTTCCCTGCCAGGCTAAATTCCAGGCATTTCCCTTGCAAAGTGTTCGTCTCCTATGGGGTGAACCTCTCCTACAGCTTCAGCTCTCACTAAATTCATTGCTAAGAGGTAGGTCTTTACCATCCCTTGGGGACTTCCCTTTGCCATTTCCCACACACACCTTTGTAAATAGTCTCCGTCGAGTGCACCACCTCCCTGCAAAGACCCTAATCCATACAGCCTTGTGTACCATTTTGTGAAGGCTGGAATTAATTCTGTAGGAAATGAGAATCAAAAGCTTTTAGAATATCAAAACACCCATACAGCAAAGTATATTAGCAGCAGAAAACAACCTACTACACCGCAAGTTCCCTGGGAGCAGGACACTTGCCTTATTTGACTCTGTCACCAGTGCCTAGCCAAGGGCCTGGTATGTAAGGCACACAATATATATTTGTTAAATAAAATAATGATTAACCTCGAAAACAATTGATTAGATCTGTGCCGTGGAAAGACTGAGCTTCAAGCAAGCGAAGACAAAGAGAATGCATTTTCTGAAGGCACCCCTCAGTTATTGGAAAGGAGGAATCACAAAATAGATAAATGTCAGAAGAATCCTACGGTTTAGAGCAGGCCATAGAGATGAGCCATCCCCTAAGAGAGCAGGAACTAAAAAGGGCCTCTTTCCGTGATGGTGGTTGTGCCAGCTCATTTATCAGCCATCTTACTTTGACCCCAGATCATTCCTTCTCGGTGATTATGTCCCCTGGGGCAGTGCTGTAGTGTCAATTACTGCTTTACAATCCATAAGGCAGACAACAGTATCTGGAATCGAAGGCAGCATAGTCAGCACAGCTCTACTTACCTCCTCCTGCAGACACCAGTCTGGGATCAAAAGGTGGTTGACTTCAATATTCTTTCCAAGTAGAGAGACTGTGAGGGTAGTTTTACAGTCAGAAAGCCCACAAGAACAGTACAAGATGCCAAACAGAGCTGAGGAAAATGAGGGGGAAATGAGAAAGAGAAATTAAACAAAAGGAAAACACTGTTGGATTTCTTCCCCCTTGCGGCCAAATTTCCCTAGAACTAGGGTTTTTGTTTTGTGTTATTCTCAAAATAACATTCATTGTTTGGGTCAGATTATAAAATTAAAGTGTGTGCATTGCAAAAATGTGGAAAATGCATTGGACAGGATAGGTAGAATGCCATAGGAATGAGTAAAATACACAACAGAGTTTTATAAATGAATTAATGTTTCTACAAAAGCCTAATGTGGGCTAACCAAGAACAAAGAGATCCATCCAAGAGCTTGACTGGTATGGAGTGGTAGCTCCATCCACATAGAAACTATGTTTGCAGTAGGTGAAAGATCCAAAGGCAAACTCTGGAATGCTGGAATGGTGGCAGCTAGGCCACGCTCTCCCCAAAGCCTGTAGGGTTCTGGCCTGGCAATCCTCCATCACATAGCGATTTCTCTCTCTGACTTCTACTTCTGGCTTCTTCTGGTTTCCAGCTTCTACCGATTATGCCTGAATTTCCTCTGCCTTAACAGGACTCTAATCATACGGATGAATGCCCACCCCGATTCAATTTGAATCTTTGAAGATCCTATTCACAGATGAGTCCACACCTTAACCAAGAGCATCTTCAAAGGTCCTACTTACAAATGGGCCCACCCCCTCAGGAACAGAGGGTGAGACTTGTCCATGTCTTTCTGGGGGACATGATTCAATCCCCTACAGACACCAGCCTGCATTTCCCATGGAAAGGGAATTACAGGTCCAGGCATATGAGATTTAAGTAATTATTGTTTGTAATTGTGACATGGAAGGGTACTAAGAGGCTGGAATAATCAACAATGTATGCCAAGTATGGAGTAGGAGGGAGAGATGGAAGTCTGCCTTTTGGATACCCAGGTGAGCAGAAGTAGCTGCAGTGTCCTGCAAGATAGCTGCTCAGAGTTACCTGTGAAGCATCTTGTACTCTTGGTCACACTTTTACACTGGGGGAGGAGGAATTCTAAATGACTAATCTCACTGCCTCAAATCTTTTCACTGGCCTGGACCATGGAAGCCACAATCATCCTGATGTGGACAGTCACCATACCCTTCACTGCAAAGTCTAAGACATTTACTGTGGCATTCACAGTCATTCACAGTCTGATCCAGACCAACTCTTCCATCATCATCACCTTCTTCTTCCATCACTCTGTGCTTCAGCCACTTTAGGCTACTAGCCTGTACCCAAATTTCATTACAGCACTTTTCCAGATTTCCAGAGGGATTTGGTGGTTAATAGAAAATGTTCACATTCATTATCTCATATTAATTCTCATAACAACCCTGAAAGGTAAATTTCATTATCCTCAACTGGGTAATATAAGACAGGATGGATATAAAAGCAATGGTACATAAGGTGCCTACTGAGTTCTAGGCAGGGGCTATTTATTCAGCATAAACTAACTTAACCCTCAAAATATTCCTATGGTGTTGGCTTATGCAATGTTTAGCTTATACATTGCAGAGATGGAACTTCAACCTGATCTTGGAACCACAAATCCTATATTTCCACTATCCCATGTCATCTCATAAGTTTTTCTGAATTCCCCTTTTCAAATTTCCACCATATATTTTTCAAATTTGGTCTTGAATGTGTTCAGTTGAGATACCTATGACCTCCTTAGGGGACATGACACAGGTGTTCTACCTACCAAGCACAGATGGGATAGAGACTCTCCTTTTCTCCTTATGCATTAACTGAATATTTGTATTCATAATTAGTGGGATATTTTTAGGACTAGAAAGCCACTTTATTCTCTTCAACTCACCCAGATCCAAGAGTAGAAAGATGCTCTATGGAAATATTAAGGCAACATTATTTTCTTTAAGATGATAGTAGCCACATTTGGATTCTAGGGACAGCAAGAAGTGACTTATCAAATTTTTTAGTTGAAAGTGGAATACCAGAGAGACGCATGACTTGTAAATTACTGTATTTGGGTACATATTTGGGAAAAACTGAAAAATCACATGGAAGTATTCAAGCTACTATATAAAAGATGGAGAAAAATAAAAGAATACATTGTTTGCTGATTTATCTCTTTTATCTACACCAGCAAATCCTATTTCTTATTTTTTAGAATTGCTGGATATGTTTAATTCTGCCAAATTATCTCAGGAGGTTTAAATAACCATAAAATATATCTTAATTAGGAAATTTAAAATATGTCATGAAAAGTATTGGAGGAGTTGCTATAGGGTAAGTGCGTAGTAGTAGAAGCAGAAGGCCTAGGGACGTGATTATCAAATTCCAATCTTTAAGGAGAAGAATAGGAGCCCAATCCTGCTGGAGTTCAAATCCTGGCTTTACAACTCACAAGTGTATGACCCTGCATTAGTTATTTATCCTGTCTAAGCCTCCTTTTCCACATTTGTAACGATGACAATAAAATTACCTAACTCAGAGCTGTTGTCAGGCTCGAATGAGTAAGGCCAAAGCACTTAGTATGAGGAAGAATTCCATCAATGTTTGCTGTTTGTATTGGAGCCTGAAAATTATTCTGCCCAAACGTCACCTTCTAGAAATCATCTCCTAACCACTGGATGACGGTGGTTATCCCCTGGCTAGGAGAAAAGCCAGGAGCGCTCTGAATACCTCTGTTTCTCTGATGATGTTTCTGCTAATGAGACTCCTTCTCATACTTTCAAACCCCATCTTGTATTACTATATACATTATCTGTTTTCAGACACAATTGTATATATTTTCTCATTTGGTCTGACAACCAGCACTTAGATTCTCAGCCATTGCTCTGCCTCTGCAGCCAGGGCTGCCAATGCTCTCATAAGCATCCAGTCCTCCCCAAAGAGACCAGTATGAGGGGGCCACAGGGACCCAACTCACGAGGTTGGAACCTATGCTGAAATTTGGAGAATCACTAAAACTACACAGAGTGCCCGCTGCCCTTTCCCCCTAAATACCTATATGAAACACATGCTGAACTTTGTAGTATCTCCAGGAAGGTTTGACACTAATATCCAAAACATTACATATGTTTTTGAAAAAGGAGCTAATATGTATAGCATTTGTCTGGTTATAACTGCAAGATATTATAGAAACATAGAGGAGGAAATAAAGCCCTCCTCTTGGTGAGAGTAGAGACAGGCACTGTTAGCCTTTTAATGCATTTCATTCCACTCTTTTATCTATGGATCTTTCTGGCTTGGTTTTGCTCTGAGATGTAGGAGTATGATACTACATATAGAATTTCCAATCAATTTGTAGGTGAGAATATACGTACCTTGTTCCTGAGCGTGCTCAGAGAATGGACCACAAATTGCTCTCAGTAATGGTAGTTGTACTGTGGAGGCTCCCACCCACAACCACAAACACTACCAGGACCAAAGCACAGTGGATGCTAGTTTCCCCTGGAAACAAATCCATCTCTGCAACTCTTTGAGGGTAAGATCTGTGAGTGGTCTATCTTGGGGAAGAAAATTTGGTGTAACGGTTAAGAGAGCAGACTCCAGAGTGAGACTGCCCAGGTTGGTTCCTTTAACTCAGCTATTTGAAACTTGGAAAGTTAGTCAGCTTCCTCATTGAAAAGACAGGGTTAGCAATGGGTTGCCCCAGGATAAAATGAGATAATCCATGTGTGAAGAAGTTCATACACAGCAAATGCTCAATAAACATGAACTCTTATTATTATCTTTGTAGATCTAGAACCTAACTTTGAACACAGCATAGAGGAGTTGCCAAAAATTATTCAACCAAATATTTTCAGCATAAGCAATAAACATGAAGTTAAGACCCAGAAGATCTGATCCAGCCCTGTCACTGACTAGTTGTGAGATTTTTGACAAATTCTTAATGTCTCTGGGTTTCAGCTTTCTCACCTGTAACATGGGGATAAACAGTGTTTACATTACAAAGCTTAAGAGTCATATAAATACATTATGCTGAAGCATTGTGAGTGCATGTTCCTGAGGATGAATTCCCAGAAGTGGTCATAATGAATCAGGGGTTTCTGATACATTTGCCTCCCTTCTTTCCAGGACTGTGCCAATTTTTGAACTCAGTAGCAGTATGCAAGAATTCCTGTTTTACTCTCACTCACATGAAGATTGTTGTTTTTAAAATGATTTGGCCAGTTTGAATCTTTCATTCTGATTGTTTTTAGACTTGCTTTTTTGTGTCTGGTTACTGTTGAGGTTGAGCTTTATAGTCTTTTACATGTTTATTGCCAATTTGTATTTTATGCTCTTTGTGCTCTTTCTCTTTATTTCTTTTGTCCATTTTTCTGTTGAATCATCCAACATTTCCTTGTCAATGTATAATATCTCATTATATATTAAGGATATTAACATATTTTAATCATTTATTTGTCAGAGATACTATAATGATAAAATAAAGCAGAATAAAATACTAAATCATAATGCTCTTAACATATATTAGTTTTTTTGTTACTTTTTAACATGAACTCTAAAATCCTAAGTATAAACCAAATCTAGATTTATAAAACTTATTTCTATTGATCCTTATGTCCTATAGAGTTTATTGCCTTCTTTTATAAACATTTTCTCATTAAGAAAATAAGAGACTTCTGGACATCCATGAAAAATTGTGTGAAGAAGAGCTTTAAAATTGTAAAACTTTTAAGTTGTCACATTACTTAAAAACAGCCTGCTTTTGCAGTTAGAAACTTGAGTGAGTTCTCCCTGATTACAGTTTAGAACCTCTTAAAAAATGAAAGGACCAAAACAATTGTTCTAATATTAAAACCCTCTCAGTAAATCTTAGATTTAGGGTTGGACCTGAATAACTTTTTCCCCCTAAATTCAGACAAGCATTTACTTTAATACATACTAAAAGGTTTTGAAATATTTTGGCAAAGTAGGGTTGGGTTCTCTCCCTCGCCCCCTCAGGGTTTAAGCAAACAAAAAACCACCTTAATTAAAAAAGAAAACACTTGGCCATCAATTTTCAGAACAAACCACTTAGTAATTGAGCTACTACTCCTGGAAAAGCTTCTTTCTGTTAATGGATTTTTTTGTAGCCTTTAGTTCAGGGCTATTAGTGAGAGTTATGCATGCCCTTCTCTGTTGTCAGGGCACCTATGTGTGTTTACTGTCCCACACTGCCCTCTAAGGCAGGGGACAAGCATTAGTCTTTGTTTCCCCAGATTCAGTACACAGTGCTTGGCACATTACAGATACTAAGAAGTATTTTACCAAACTGAGGACAAGTGAAGCCACATACCTGATCCAAGGCATGAATTTATCGTCTTCCTTCTGACTATGGGCTGAAGAGAGCAATTAAAAAAAAAAAATGTTTAGCTGACATTTTCCAAATTGGGGATTCCATGGAATAGTGTTGCAGGAGATTTTTATAGGTTTTCCCTATACTAGGGGAAAAAAAGATAGCTGAGTATTTGGGGAGGATTACCTACTCTTGGAGATGCACAAGGCTTTTAGCACCGCCCCCTACTCCCCGCAGAGCTCATAAAGAGACATTGCATTACAGAAAGGAACTGTTCCACACGTGCCTCTTTCAGTTTCTAAAATTAGAAAATAAATTGTCTGCTTGGTTTCTTTTAAAAGAGGCAAGAAGACACAGCCTTATGAGAGAGGAACTTGGAGCTACAAGGTGAGAGTCAATAGAGAGACATGCAAGCTGAGAAGCAAAATGAGCTAAAACAATAAAAATTAAAAATACAAGAAACTCCAAATTCAAAAACAAAATTCCCATCAACAATGGGGTATATAGTAAGTAAGACACGACTTGCTAAAAATAAAATCAGTAATATGGAGTATAAACTCTAGAAACTCTAAGAATGCAAGGAAAAAGACATAGAGATGGAAATAATTGGAGAACAGGACAATATGATAAACATTTTGAACAGAATAACAGATTCAGCCTAAGAATTAAAGGCGCTACTCTTGAAGACACAATGCAATTATTAGCAGAGGCAAGACCAAAGATATAATCTAAATATTCCTGAGAAAGAAATGAATAAAAAAACTTGAAATTACAAGTTGAATGGCTTACCAGTTAATGTTTTTAATGAAAATAATATCCACACTTAGATTTATCTGGCATTTTTCTGTCTTTCTTTTAGAAATATTCAAATATATACAATATTAAAATGACAGTATAATGACATCACCCAACTTCAACAATTATAAACATTATGTAAGTTTTCTTCATTGTAGCCCTCACTTTTGTTCCATTCAGTGGGAAATCCCAAACTTTGTGTCATTTCACCTATGAATACTGGGAACACAATTTTCACTAATAACATATTTTTCATGTAACTACCATAACACTATCACACCTAACAATGTTAGCAGTAAACTCAACTTTCCTTTGCCCATATCATAAAAATAGAGGGAGGTTGGTGTTGGAAAAAAAGACAAAGCAAATACAGAGAAAAAAAATTAAACATGGCATTTTTTGACCCTGTAGCTTGTCCTCTTTCCAAAGCCCATAAAAATAATTCCTATCTTAACAGTTGCCATCTTAAGATATCTTAACGCTGCCAGTATTTACTCTAAGTCTCTGCATTTTCTCTTAAGGTCTTATTATTCTATAACTTTTCCAAATACAGCCACTGAGGTAAATTCTATTACAGTCCAAATTTCCAAATCCTGTCTCTTTCTTGCTTCCTTCATCCAAATGTTGAGTATTTTGTCTCGCTGCTTTCTCTTTCTAATTGCTTTAGGAGATAAAATGAAATCATTGTGAATAGCTTTTCTGGGGATCAAAACCGGAGAATGGAACTGTTCAACAACGTTTTTCATGGGCAATATATGCTGTCGTAGTTCATTTTTCCATGAAGCAATCACGATGTTGGCTTCTTGCTCACCTTACTCATCTCAAATCAAGTTTCAAAGAAGATTAAACTGAAATGATCTCTTCTGAACATTTTATTTCAGCACCTAAGGTATCTTGGCATTTCTTAATAGATTAGGTACAAGTTTTAATGTATCATCATAAAAAGCGATGTCTTCAAGTTAACTACACCTTCAGAAATACGCCCTAGGTCATTCAGCGATCCCTGTGTTTATCTGGTGAAACAGCTGGCTAAGAGTAGCAAAACTGCTTACTAAAAAAATAATCGCATCCACTAAAGTGTAAAGGAATAGCAAGTAGCTGTTTCCTGGAACCACACTCAAGCATTCCTGAGTCTTCAAGAATGCAAAAGTGCCTTAAAATGGGCATGCTTATCTTAACCAACTGGATGCCATCAGAAATCTCTTCCAATACACAAAAGAGTCCACAGGGTCCTATCTGGCATCTGGCAATACAGAGGTCCCACCCCAAACCTAACCTACCAGTATTTACATCAGTGGAAACCTGGCTTCTTATAATATTTCACACATGAATTATTGGCAAGTCTTACTCTAAGCCACAGGGACTCTCTCAAAGAATAACTATATCTCTCCTTTCTGATACAATTTCCCCAGTAATGGTGTTTAAGATCTCGCTCCCTTTCCATGCAATATAGTCATTCTGTGTCCCTTCGCTCTCTTTCACTTTTCTGCATGCCTCCTATGTCTATCTGGCAAATTCTTGTTTATTTTCTGCCCTCCTCCCCTCACTTAAAATTAAGGTCCATGAAAGCAGGAAACTTCTTTGTCTTGTTGCTGTTTTTGTTTGTTTGTTTGTTTAACAAGGACAGCGCTTGATATTTAGAGGCTGATTAATAAATATTAAATGAATGAACAGGTAAGTATGGGTTTTCTGACTTTTTCCAAATCCCTGTGACTGAAATTTGGCTATTCTAAGAAGTCACTAATCATCAGAGATCACATTCATTTTGGGTATCAATTGATTTTCGAAATAGGTTGTTCTGCTAAAAATAAGCCTGCCTTAATTAAAAAGAAATTATAAACAAAATGTGTTCTGTGAGGAAAGTGGGGATATGAGTTAGATAGTTCCAGAGTCCCAATAAAGATATTTTTCTGACAGGAATTTCAATAATAGTGTTTTTATATCTGAAGTCTTGCTATAAAGCTTCAACATCTCTGATTAAATTCTCTCAGGGTAAGCTGGAGTCATAACATAGAGATTTTTACACAGGGTTCGATTTTTTGCCTGCAATGGGAAGCAATTGAAGAGTTTTAGATAAGGGCAATATTGTAGAGTTTTGCATTTTTGAAGGAAAAAAAAGAGCACTCTGGCTTCACTATGGGAAAAGAATTAAGGAGGGAAGAGTGAGCCCCACTCTGGGGCACAGTAGGAGCCCCACTGTGAACTTTACTGGAGAAGTGGAAGTGAGAGATTGAAGCTGGGTTTGTTTTGCTTCTGTGCTTACCAAGCATCCTTCAGACTTTAATTTGCCTGTCTACCTAAGAGCACATATTAGAAATACCAATACGAGAATGCTGCCTCTTGAACAAGTGTCATTTTTCTTTCTGAATTAATATATTAACACTCTGGTTTTATATATCCGTTTGGTGAGTTTAATTACTGTGATTCTACTTGTGTTGGGAAAAAAAATTCTTCCAGGTTTGAGAGTGAAAAGCCAGTGATTATAACCTGGATCTTGACAAATTCATCAAAATAATGACACCTTTGTCTGCTTTCTAGGGAGTAATATCCTAGATGCAGATACAAGGGAAGAATCCTTAATGCACCACACACATTTTTTTTTTTTTACTTTATTTCAACTTCAAAAAAGAAAATAACAGACAAAAGGCAACTTAACAAATTACAGAAGCATTACTTTAAAAAAAAAAATCCTGTCCAGGTACATTTATCTTAGTTAATCCTAAAAACAAACTCAATTGTTTATCCAGTGTCCAAAAGATGAATAAATGAGCACAGATTGGTTATGGTTAAATAACATGAACAAGTTCTCCCTGTTAATGAAGAAAATGAAAAAAAGTGCTTGATCATATTCACGTCTCATAAAACTAAATCCCATGTTCTTTTTTTCACCTTTAATATTGATATAGTGCTTTCTTTACCTTTGCTACAAAAATATTACAATATTACTCTTAACTATAGTCTAAGTTACATTAGTTGTATTTTCCCATGTATCACCATCTTCTTAAGACCTTGTAAAAAAGAAACATTGCTGTATTTCTTGCAGACAGGGAGGTCTAGAAAGAGGATCAAGTGGGGAGGAAGGGCATTTACATAAAAACAAATCGCTTTTGACTCTTGGGGTTTCCATAGTCTTCCTTGGTTTCTCACTTTGATTCCTGGCACCATCTGTCCTCCTAATAACTAACAATCGCAGTCACCAATTCATGTACCACTTACAAATATTACTATTAATAAGCTTTTTGTTATAAACAGTAACAAGTTTCTCTGGGCTCTTAGAATCTTCATTGCACTGTGCATGCTCTCTTTATCCTGTACTGTGCTTATATAATAGTTAAAATTTACCCTTTATTCACTGAAATTAAAGACAGCTCTGTTCTATTTTTATTCTGTTTCTTATAGTAAAGTCAGATTAGGAAAGAGACATTTACATACTAGAAGTGCAGATATTAGTCTATGTTCTTAGAGCTTTGTTACAAGACATTTGCATTAATACCCTTACTCCCAGATTCTATTTTCCCCCCACAAACATCCTTGAATTAGCTTTGTTTCCATTTGCTATTGTTGACATGAAATCTTGAAGGCCTACACCCAAAATGAGTCAAGAAATGTGTGGTTGATCATAAACTATTACCTTAATTTGGCCTGGGGAACAGGAAGGAAGATAAACTGTCTTTTAAATCTTCTAAGCCACAGAGAGTACCAGGATGCCATTCACAATTCTGGAGCCATGCAAATTCGAAGCTAGACATAGACCTCATCCAAATGAACTGATAGCAGTCGTTTCCAAGACTGGGGAAAGGGCCTTCTGTATCTCTTATAACTTTTGCATTTAAAGTCTGTTTTTTTCTGATATTAGTACAAAATACCCCTGCTCTTTTTTTGGTTACTATTTACATGGAGTATCTTTTCCCAGCCTTTCACTTTCAGCCAGTTTGCATCCCTGGCCTAAGATGAGTCTCTTGTAGGCAGCATATAGATGGCTAATGTTTTTTATGCACTCTGTCAGCCTATATCTTTTGATTGGGGAGTTTAATCCATTCACATTCAATGATATTACTGTAAATGCATTATTTACATCCACCATTTTATTCTTTGATTTTCATATGTCATATCTTATTTTTGTCTGTCTTTTTCCTCTTTTGGTTATCTTTTCTGCTATTCTTTCTTCTATACTCATCTCCTGTCTTTTTCTTTCAGGCTGTAAGTCTTCCATTAATATTTCCTGCAAAGGTGGATTCTTTTTTATGAACTCTCTTAGTTTCTGTTTGTTTGTAAATATTTTAACTCACCTTCATATGTGAAGGACAATTTTGCTGGATAAAGAATTCTTGGCTGCCAGTTTTTCTTATTCAGACTCCTAATTGTATCATACAACTGTCTTCTCACCTCCATGGTTTCTGATGAGAAATCTGCACTAAGTCTTACTGGCTGTCCCTTGTATGTGATGGTTTGCTTCTCCCTTGCTGCTCTCAGAATTTTCTCATTATCTTTGGCATTTGACAGTCTGAGTAGTATGTGTCTTGGGGTAGTTCTATTCACATTTATTCCAGTTGGGGTACACTGCGCTTCTTGGACATGTAAGTTAATTTCATTTGTGAGAGTTGGGAAATGTTCAGCTATTATATCCTCAAATACTCTTTCTGCCTCTTTTCCCTTCTCTTCTCCTTCTGGAACTCCCACGACACGTATGTTGTTATGCTTCTTGTTATCTTTCAAATCCATGAGCCCCTGCTCAATATTTTCCATTTTTTTCTTTATTTGTTCTTTTCTCTCTTCAATTTCAGCTGTTCTAAGTATCACTTATTCTTTATTCTATCATTTTGAGTCTGCTCTTATATGCCTCTAATGTATTTTTTAATCTCACCTATTGTGTCTTTCATTCCCATGATCTCTGATGCCTTTTTATTCAGGTTTTCAGATTCTACTTTGTACTTGCTCAGTGTCTTCTTGATGTTCTTTATCTCTTTAGCCATATTGTCTTTCAACTCATTAATTTGATTTTGGAAATTTGCATGCATCTCATTGATTTATTGTCTCAATTCCTGTACCTCTTCTGGGCTTTTGATATATTCCTTTTTTTTTTGGCCATTGCTTCCATTTTCTTAGTATGGCTTGTAAGGTTTTGCTGATGTTTTGGCATCTGATTAAGGTTGTGAGTGTACTCCGATGTTCAATTTCTCTCTCTTTTGTAGGGTTTTAGTGGCAGGAGGCTGTGTGTTACTGCTGTTCTTTGATTCTTGTTTCAACTTGTTCTGGATCTTTAGGATTGTCCCTGTTAGTTGCTCAGATCTGAGCCTTGTACCTAGTAACGGGTTGCAGACCCGCTTCCTAGGGCCTTGGGCAGGGAGGCCAGAAACAAGCCTCTCTTACTTGTTTACTTTAAATTTTCTCATGCACGTCTTTGTTCTACCAGCAGATGACGCTCTTTGGTAGCACTCTGTTCAATGCCTGGTCAGAGTAGGTTTGCAGCAACTGGGTTCAGATCAATGTGACAGAGGTTCCTGCCTGGAGGCTAAGAGCCTTGTAATTCAAACTTTCTCAGAGGCAATTCTCCAACCTTTACTGGCAGCCCCCTCCCTTTTCCCGGGCAGGAATAATTTCACTCCCCTCTGGGTCCTCAACAACCAGTCCGGGTCAACAGAGAAGGAGATGGAGAGAGTTGGATCTCTTTAGTCCCTTGCCAGCTCCCACGGCAAACAACGGCGTGGCCCCACCCGGCCTGGAAGGGCTGGTGGGACACAGCAGACCAAATCTGTGGGCCAAAAGCCGAGTCAGCCTTAGGCTGTGCTCTTCTCTCTCCCCTTTCCTGGGGAAGTGTATTCCTAGGGCCCCCTTTGCTGTAGCCACCAGCCTGAGAATTCAAGTGTCTATAGCTGTGGCTTTTAACTCACAGTTTTGCCATTGTGATTCTTTTCCTTTGGCCTTCTCTCTTCTGTGCTGTGTCCAGCCTTCCCCTGGTGTCCTAAACCCTAGAAGACTTTTTCCAGGCCATTTCTGCCTGTCCTCTAGCTACTTTTCTGGGAGATTAGAGAGTCCCATGTCTTTCTAGTCTGCAATCTTCCCGGAAGTTCGAATGTGGCTTCTTTTGTGAGCAAGTAAGCCTGAATGGAGAGACCTACCCATAGTTAGCAGTAGACTGGGACAGACCTCAAAACGTGGGGTGCCTGTATCTAGAGGAGCAGAACATTTTTGTGGGATATTTAAGTTCCTCCACTTTTCTATAATATATATAATGCCATAATGAACAGCTTTGTGGATAAAATTTAGCACTTAAGATCAATTTATTAGGACTAGGAAACCTGGTCAAATGGTAAAACAATTTTAAGGTTTTGATACATCAAAGGAAAAACTGCACCAGACAACGTGAAGTAGGCAAGGATGACCTTATTAAGAGGATGCTATAGCTGGGGAGAGAAGGTAGAACTTAACTCCATTGAAAACAGAGGTCAGCCAGCTCTTTAAGGCTGGGAGTGCATTGTATGCAAAGCACTGGAAGATAGTAAGGAGGGGTAGTAGATCATCAGGTGGGTGTGGGATTTACTGAGGTTGCACTTAGAACTGTTTGTTTCAGAAAGTTTTCCTTTGCAGTAATTAGGCCACCTGGAGTCTGTAAGGGTTGAGAAGGAGGTTGGGGGTGAGATCAAAATTTACAATACTTAGTGTTTGAAGTCGGCCCTTTTCCTTTTTTCTTCCTGCAGTCCAAGCTGTTTTTCTCTGCGGTCCCAACAGCTCCAAGATTCGTTTTAAGGCAGCCAGGACCAGGGAGGGAGCAGGAAGAGGGGGAGAGCATAAAGAGTAAGACGGGCAGCTTGGTTAATTGAAAGCAAGAATCATTTTTAAAATATTGGTATGTATTGTGAAAAATTTGATTTTTACCCACAATAAATATTTTTAAAATGCTACCAATTAAAAAAAAAAAAAGAGAGAGAGACAGAGAAAGCAAGACAGTCTTGGTCAGATATATGATGCTGAAGCCTTTTCTATATTTTTTATAGCTCTGAATGTTTCCCTTTTATGAAAGTATCCACCTCACTCAATCCTTCCCAGAATTCAATATATTAGAAGAGAAATTCATTTTAATTTCCATTATTGTATTTTTAACAATGAATCCCCTTTTTTTGTTGAAAAATATATAATAGCCATTAGTATTTAGTCTACTGAGATTATCTACAGTTCCGTGCTGACAAAGTCCCTCTCGGTAAAGCTGTGAACTAGATCTAAGATGGAGGGCAAGGGATGGGATAGATCAATACAAGGTATAGGCTATATCACCTGCAGATGAAAGAGGCCTTCAGAGGTGAAGCTTAGGCTGAGAAGCCAGGTGAAGTGTAACTCCAAAGAGGATAGGCAAAGAATCAAGCTCCAATTCCCTCGGATCATTTGCTCTGGGAGCATACAAGTAGAGATTTCAAGTCAGCCATTGGATTTACAAATTCTGAGTTACTAGAGAAAACCTTTCCTGAAGATAAAGATGTGAGAGTCGAAAGCACACTGTGAATGTTCTTAGAGATGGATGAGGTTACCTAACATACTGTGGTAGAGAACAAAGGGTGCACTTCTCTAGTACGCCAACATTTAGTAAGAAAACTGAGAAAGAGCAGCCAGGGATAGAGAAAGAAAATCAATAATCAAAAAATGATAGGAAATAAAATATTATAGAATGCCTGCTATTTGCCAAATAGGCACTTTAAATATTTCATCTCATTTAACCCTATGCAAAATCCTGTTTGGGATGATGGAAATGTCTTGGTGATGGATGGTGCTGATGGGAGCACAACATTGTGAAAGTAATTAACAGCACTGAAATGCATATATCTAATGTGGTTAAAAGGGGAAATGTTAGAGTGTATGTATAGTATTCGAATAAATTTTTAAAAAAATCCATGGTATGCACAGCAGAGTTAAACCATGGACTATAGTTAATAGTACAATCATAAAAACATGCTCTCATAAATTGTAACAAATGTTCCACACCAATGCAAAATGTTAATAGTAGGGTGGTATAGGGGAATCTTGTATTTTATGCATGATTGTTCTGTAAACCCACAACTACTGTAATAAAAATAAAATAATATAACCCTTTGAGGAAGCTTTTATTACCTACAGCTTGTAAGAGGAAACCAGGTCCTTGGGGGTAAGTATTTGCCCTAGATCACATTACCAGGAAGCAGTGGAGCTAGGAGGTTATTGCTAACATCATGTCCCTCCAGCAAATCATTCTGAGAATTAGTGTTTAATATCTTTCTATTCTGGGCATATTTTCCTTTTTGCAATCACATTCAAGCTTTTTTTTTTTCAGTTAATAGGATGCAATCGCATATAGAAAAAGCACCAAGTAGCTAGAGGTGATGACTTATAGGAAAATGTGAAATGTTACACTTCAAGAAATATTTCTTGCTTCCCGAGGGACACTTTGAAGACAGTAGTTTCTTGACTTTCTCATGTACTTTGGCATATTCTGTGACTTTACCTACATGCCAGAGTACACCTGAGTAAATATCATAAATTTTATTTGGTGAAGGAGAAAGCCCTAGTTATAACTGATGATTATATCATGCTAAACATGTAGTCAAGCATGAGGTTTCTTGGATGACTGGCAATTGAAATTATTAATCATTTAATCAACGAGGCCATTTCAAAGGAACTTTTGACCAGAACGCTTACTAATATTATCCTGAAGGTTTCAATTCATTTTCTCTAATAGAAGGAAAGTAAACTGTTATTTATCATCCTAATAAAGACTCCTCACATTCCAAGACGTCAAAAACAGTGAGATAGTCTTTCAGTATAAAATGCAATGATACTGTCATCCTACCTAGCAATTTGTGACAAAGCATGCTTCAAGTGCCTGTGCAAGAGTGATTTTCAACTGCATGTCAGAATGAGTAAATATGCTAGTAATACTTCTGCAATATCCCCCAAATTCACTTGGCCGTACCTTCTTCTGTTCTTTAGCCCACCCAGATATGCTGATCCAGCTTCGGAATGCAGATGTATCTCTATTTTGAAATCAACTCCATAAAAACTCCACATATGCATATTGCTCCCTGAAGGATACTTGCAAAACAGTAGCTTCATGACTTATTTCAATTCTATTTCTGACCTGAATTATTACTACAAGGGCTTCCTAACTGGTTTCCAGTTGTTTTCCTCAAATTGACCCAGTGCACTGCTGCCAAAATGGTTTGCGAAATCTCAAATTTGACTGTGTCTCATTGCCTGTTCAAAACACTTCAAAAATCCCCCTTTGGCTACGGGATAAAATTTACGTTCCTAATATGGCATGGGCCCCTCATTATGCATCCCCTGCCTTCTGTTCCAGCTGCACCTCTCATGATTCCCCGCCTTGCACTGTATGCTTCAGCAAATTCAAACTACTGACAATTTTCTATTCACACGACTCTATGCATTTACTCATGCTCCTCCCCTCTACTGGGAACAACTTCCAATTATCTCCCCTAGCTAACTCTTACTTATCCTTTCAGACTCAACTCAGGCATCACGCTTTCTGGAATCCTTCCTGAGCCTACCAGACTTGGTTGGTACAAAATCCTTACCACTTACAACTTTATTTTGTCACTTTATTTTAGGTGTTATAACTATTTGTTTAGACGTTTATGTCCCTTACTAGGAGTTGATATCCTGGAGCACATGAACAATGCATTTTTTCCCCTCAATATCCACTGTCAAGTGTTAAAAGTATGGGATGGGGAAGTGGATGTGGCTCAAGCGACTGAGCTCCCGCCTACCACGTGGGAGGTTACTGGTTTGATTCCCGGTGCCTCCTAAAGAAGACAGCGAACCAGCACGACGGCAGGCACGGCAAGCTGACGCAATAAGATGACACAACAAGAGACATGGGGAGAGAAACATAATGAGAGACACAACAAAAGCAGGGAGTGGAGGTGGCTCAAGCAATTAGGCACCTCCCTCCCGCTTCGGAGGTCCCAGGTTTGGCTCCTGGTACCTCCTAAAGAAACAGGGAAGATGACCAGACACAGCAAGTGCAAACAATGAGGGGGTGGGGAGAATTTTTTTTTAAAAAGTTGGGGATGTGGTTTTGGAAGACTCCCTTAGGAAGGGTCTCTTAAGAAGGCTCTAGTAAGATGATTGGACAAAGTGACCATATGTGTTTTCCCCTGATTCCTCCCTACAAATTCCTAACCCAGTGTTCCTTACCAGCAACAAAACTTTACATTTTTATAACAATTTACAATTTCCAGATATTCACATACACTACATCAACAAAGCTCAATAGGTAAATGTTAACGACTTTATGTATAGGTGGGAAACTTGAAGATTAGAAATGTAAAATAAATAGCTATGGCCAGAGACCTAGTGAGCAGCAGAACCAGGACAAGACCTCGGGTCCTCTCCACGTAATTCTTTGACATTCGCAACCTAGTAATTTGCAACAAAGCATGCTTCAAATGCCTGTGCATGAGTGATTCTCAACTGGGGTGACAGAATGACTAGATATGTTAGAAATATCTCTGCAGTATTCCCAAAATTCACATGGCTTTCCCTGCTGCCACTTTTATGCCCACCCAGGTATCCTACTCCAGCTGCTCAAGGAGTTCGGTTATGCCTCTATTTTTAAAATTCAATATATGCATAGTACATATACAGGATGGGAGGGTCTCTATTTATGTATGCATTTATGTCAAGAATGCCATGTGTAGCTTAGTTATTTCAACTTAGGTTTCCGGCATATTCTTGCCTGCATGTAGGACTAAAAGGCTGACTCTAGCATACTATCTACATGCGTGTTTTAGTTTCCTTGGTTGCACAAGCAAATATCATGAAATGGGTTCTCTAATAATGGGAATTTATTCATTTATGATTTGAGGCTAGGAAAAAGTACAAATAAAGTCATCATCAAGGTGATGTTTTCTTCCCAAAGACTGTGGCATTCTGAGGCTGCTGTCTCAGAATTTGACCTCAGAAATGAAGGAAAGTAGGATTTGGGATATCTTTCACGTTACCAATTCTACCCCCGCCCCCCTCCAGGCATGAAAGAAGCCAGTAATTTAGAGCAGAAACTATGTTCATAAAGAAAAGATAATTTGTGGTGAGACTCGCTCTTTGGTTGTGTTTCTGAGATTTGAGTGTAGCAACGCAGAAGCATGATGTGACATAATAAGGCTCTTCCACAGTTGATAACAATCCTCATCTTACAAAAAGAGTTTAAAAATGTAAGTGTGGACAGTTTAGAAAGTCAGCAAAATATGTAATTCTCTTTTGATATGTTTTGTGAAACACTTAATTCTGTGATATACCAGATTAATAGGTATAAGAATAATGGAAAAAAGAGCCTTAATACTCTCCTTCTTGGGTCTTTGGCGCTCAGATAGCCCTGGCGTCATTCTGATATGAAAATATGTTAAAGCTCTTGAGAAACATGCAGGCTGGTTAAAAGCAATTATGAACTGACACTCCTGTAACCCAATTTCAAGACTGTTAGCCCCCTGGAATCTAGTGCTGTCATCAAACATTCACCGATTTGCTTGCCAGGGTGTGTCTTTTTATTTTCTCTACCTACCAATAAATATATTTGATTATGTTATAGCAAGAAAAGAGTTTAAAATCACAAATTCTTATAAAACAGTGGAAAATTTTCCAAAGAGAGCCACAATTTACATTAGAAAGCAAATTAAACTATCAATTAGGGACTGTGGAGGAATCAACCAAATAAACAGTCGGGGTTCTTTTTTCTGCAGGATAAAATAGGACCTATCTGTCAGGAAAAAAATAGGCCAGTGAAACAAAGCACAAACACTATGAAAGTCCTGTGAATGGAGGCAAGGCGGAGGGGGAAATGGGAGTTTGTGGGAGGTGTAAGAAGAAGTGCTTATTTTAAAATTTAATGTTTTAATTTGTGAGGCATTTTAACATGCCTAGGATGCACAGCTCCTTGCTAAAAAGGCATGAGACAGAGTTGTAGCTCATACTACAGAGTTGTAGTCTTCGGGATTTCTTTCTCCTCTTTCTTCTCAACAGAACACAGGATATCATTTTCTCTCCTCGACCTCCTCCAAAGCTGAAATGACGATTCAAAGCCCATTGGCTTACTGGCACAGCTGGTTTTCACCCCCTCTCATCAACTATTTAAGGTTAGGGCCAAGAGACAGGAGCGGAGAAGGAAAAGTGACAATTGAAACATGACAAGAGGGATTCATGGAAAGAATGAGGGAAACAGGAAGTGGGAGAATATGGAAGAAATGTCTTTTAGAGCAGAGTTTCTCCAGGTTCCACAGCAACTTAGGGATCCAGAAGATGCCACTAAGGGTTATGTGAGGGATGGTGAATGAAAAAAAATATTTTTTCTGTCAGGGATTTTGAAACTTTGTGCTCTGTGGAATGTTAGCGCTTACAGTGAGGAGAAGTCACAGGCAGCCTTGTTTGCAAGTCATTAGGTGTTTTTTTTAGCCCTGAATAGTGGAGTGCAGAAGTATCCTGTTCACTTGGTCCACTCTCAGTTTCTGACACAAGCTAGGGAAGCCGATAGTTGGTGGCAGGGTATTCCATCCTTCTTTCCTGATGTACTATTTGGGTCCTCCAGGTGCAGACACCAAGACAGAGTTACAAGTAAAGAGATTTGTTGGGGTAAATGCCTGTGAAAGACAATTGGAAAAAAGAGAAGTAGGCAGGAGACATCTTTACCGTGGGATGCTGATCTGACATTTGAGAAAGGATGATGAAGAAAGGAGAATCAGGTAGGAAGATTTTCAGACAGTAAAGCAGCTCCAAAAAAGTCTCAACCAGCCCAATAAGGAACTCTGGCTCTAAGAGATTACATACATGAATCTCTCATCGGACATAAATTACCAGACCCTATTACCCTGCCATCCTCAGTCATTCCTTAGGGGTTGCCTGGGAAAAGCATGGCTTTGGGTCAAACACTGCAGTGCATCCTCCTTGCACCTGATTACCAAATTCTTTCTTGAAGAGAGAGCCAGGTAACACACCTCCGTGGTTGCCACATCCTACCCTTGTACTGCGTGAATCCACTTTTCCGTAAACATTTACATCCAGCTCTTCCAGATTCCATTTGGTCTCCCTTCCTGTGCAAAAATGAGAAGAGATGAATGGCATGAAGTGTGGCAGTTGGGCTCCCTCCTTCACTATTCTTTCTAAATACCTAAATATTCTCTGCTTGTCCCAGTGGTCTTAACTGACGGTGTGACGTAAACCCACATTCCTGAGGTAGCTATAGTCTTCTGAGGCCAGGGTTGCATTTGCCAGCCCACAGTCACAATTAGGCAAGGAAGTAAGAAAAAGTGCCCCAGTGGATCATCCAGGTTCTGTGCCTATTCCTCCTCCCTTCCCCCAGTGTTTAAAATATGTTCACACTCAAGGTCCATTACCATAAGCCTATCCAGACACCTCTTCACCAGCTTCATTCCTCTGATCTTCCAGTCCTTTTCCCTTCAGATTTCTGACCAGCTGACAGCCATTGCCACTGTTCACACTTCTGTATATATTCTCACGTAAGACCATTTCTCATTCCACACAGAGTGGATGACCAGGTGTACTACCTGCCTCTTTGCCTATTGGGAATATTTTTTTCCTATATTTCAAGGCCTCCCAAAATGTGGTTGCAGTGTAGTCACTGCCCATTTTTGGCAGGCATCCACAAAACAAGTTGACCCATCTGTGAGCCAAGCTCAAATTTTTTCCTGCTCCCTCTTTATGACCATAGGTGCAAGCTGAGATTGGGGCACTGGTGCAATTGTGTTGGGTGATATGGGAGTCTGAGCTCCCTGCTCTTGCAGCTTACTCCTAGTCTCTGTTCCCTACTTGGGCTTCAACACAGATATACTGCTTGTGTCTTACAATGACTGTTTCTGGCCTACCTGATAGAATCCAACTCTTAATGGGCAGTTTGGTAATTGGTGCCCATGGCCCAGTGTCCCAGCTGTATAGGACCTCCAATAAGCCAGTACTGTTTCTCAAAAGGTGTCTAATCCTCTGCTGCAGAGGGCAGAACCCCTAGGATCTGCACTGTGATTCTTCCACGGGGCTTGCCATAAATTCTATTCCCGTTTAGAGGTAATAGACACCTCCATTACCATAGATTCCACTGTATCATATGTCTTAAGTGGCAGGGCTACTTGCACCACAGCCTAGATCTACTGCATAACCCATTCCTGACACATCCCCACCTGAAGCTGCAAGTTTTCATGAGCCCTGGGATATGGACCAGTGTAGTATTTCAAGGTGTGAAATGTATTTCCTCCAGAATCCAAAGAGATCAATGGGGCACTGCACTTCCTACTTAGTAGTAGGGAATCAAGAGGCAGCAATTTTCCTTTTACTTTGAAGGGGATATTCTGATGCAACACAAACCACTGTACTCTTAAATCTTTACCTAACTAACAGGTCCCTGAAACTGTAGATTTTTCCCTCACGCCTTCTAGAGCATATGTGCCTGTTTTAGTTTGCTCAAAGCTACCAAAAGCAATATACCAGAAATGGGGTGGCTTTTATAATGAGAGATTATTGGCTCGCAAACTTAGAGTTCAGAGGCTCAGAAAATGTCCAAATCAAGGCATCATCAAGGTAACACTCTCTCCCAAAGATGAGCTAGCTCCTGGTGATCCTGGACTCCTCCGTCACATGGGCAGGCACGTGGCGACATGTGTTGTTCTCTGCCTTCTCCTCAGGGTTCCGTTCCTTTCAGCTTCTGGCTGCTCTGTCTGTAGCTGTCTCCATCAGATTCTGTGGGTTTCTCTTTCAGTTTCTATGTGTCTTTCCACATTCATCCTGCTTATAAAGGACTCCAGTAGAAGGATTAAGAACCACCCCAAGTCATACCTTATTGAAGTAATATAATCAAAAGTTCCCACCTACAGTAGGTTCATACCAACAGGAATGGATTAGCTTTAAGGACATGATTTTCTGGGGTCCATCCATCATCAAACTATTACAGTATCTTACCAAGACCATCATCAGCATACTAGACATCTCATGCTCACCCTGTATGATCAACATCATGCCATCATTGTAATAGATCAATGGGATATTCTGTGGGATGTCCAGACAGTCCAGATCTATTCTAATTATATTAAAACAGAGAGTAAGAAAATAAACATAGTTATAGAACAAAAATGTAAATGTACTTTGTTGTCCATTCTGAAGGAATGCAAAATGTTTCTGATGTAAAGTAATGCATTTGCCAAATTACAAGTTGCATACCATATGCCGGAGGCATGGCAATCTGCTCAGGCAAAGATGCCACATCTTCCACAATAGCCACAGTCAGGTCTACTACTTGGATGGGCTTGCAATGGTGCAAAGTTGTTCTCCAGAATCCAGTTTCTACAGTGTGGCCGTTGGGCAGTTTGATGTAATTATGAATTCCAAAAATATAATTGGATCATGCTTATAAACTGATCTGTTAATCTGGGCATGATTAAGTTATGATTAGGGCGTTGACTGGGCCATGTCAGCAAGGAGTTGAGCCCCACCCCTTAGTGGGTAGGGAATCGAATATAAAAGGCAAGGCAAAGAACAGAGCAGAAGCAGTTTTTGAGAAGCAGTTCTGACCATGGAGTTTTGATGTTGGAAAGAAGGCCCCAGGAGAAGAGACGTGAGCTGTTCACCTGATAGTCTACAGCTGACCTTGTGGAGGAACCAGAAGACCTAAGCCCAGAGAGAAACGCAGCCCTGGGAAGAGAGGAACGCAAGAAGCCTGAACCCTGGCAAACGTCGGCAGCTGTCTTGCTCCAACACTTAGCACTGAACTTTGGTGAGAAGAAACTTATGCTTTATGGCCTGGTATCTGTGGACTTCTACCTCAAATAAATACCCTTTATAAAGACCAACCCATTTTTGGTATTTCACATTAGCACCCCTTTGGCTGACTAATACATACAGGTAGAAGACTTCTGAATTTAATGGAGATATAAGAAAGCATCTCCTCCTCTGCATCCTTAAGATCCTAAGAATCACGCTAATCTCCAAGAGTTGTTTTTTTTTTTTTTTTTTTTTTTTTTTGAGGTACCAGGGGCTGGGGATTGAACCCGGGACCTCATATGTGGGAAGCTGGCACTCAACCACTGAGCCACATCGGCTCCCCTGAGTTGGTTTTTTCATTTGTTTTGCTTGTTGTTTGTTTTTGTTTTTCTGGGAGGCACCAGAAACCAAACCCACGACCTCCCATGTGGAAAGCAGGCACTCAACTGCTTGAGCCACACCTGCTTCCCTCCAATAGTACTTTGATTCACTTTGTTTTGGCAGGACATGGAAGTGTGTAGTTTCAGAGACTTCTACTTGATTACTCTGACTCCACAGGCCAAGGATCTAGGGCGGGGGTTATTCCAAATGCCAAGAACGTCAATGACAGTTATATATGCAGGGACCTGAGAGTCAACCACAGAACCAGTTGTTCTACTGTAAGTCCAACTTTGGCCAGGTCTCCATTTCTTACCTGGCCCTGTAGGTCCCCACTCTAAAAGGGGATGTCAACTCAGACCCTGTATCCAACAGCCTTCAACATGCCTGAATATCCTGAAATACAGTCACCTGATTAAATGGCTATCGATATATTTGAGGAAAGACTAGGGAAATGAGGATTTCCCTTGCCATGGTGTTGCATGGCCCTTCCTACCCAGTAGTTTCTTCAGGGTAAAATTATTGAGAAAGGATGCTCTAGAGAATGGGGAAATATGGACGAGACTCAAAGGACAGGTTGTCCCTGAGTGGGACACCCTCACCTTCCCCAAATCATCACTTGATAGACATCTGCTCCTCACCTATCCTGGAAATATGTACACTTACCTTTTATGAGAGTGGTGGTTTGGGGCATGGGAGATGGATATATGTCAAGATGAAGATAGGAAGAAAGACTCTCACCATCCAACCAGAAAAAACTGACAGAAGCAGTTGAGAATGTCCTTAAGAGTAAGGCCTTTTAAAAGGGATCCCCCACCCATTGCAGAAAGAAAGGAGCCTTCCTGTGACCATGAGAGGGAATAGGATAGACTACAAAGCATAACTGAGCAGAGGCCAAATACTGAGCCCCATCTCTTACCTATCCAAGTGCAAGTAGGGTGTGAAACACAGAGACAAAGTAGCAGATATGGAGCTGGATGCAGAGAGGTAGATTGAGGTGAGAGGGTCAAGAGCTTCAGCCCATAATACTTTCTTACTGAGTACTGGCTACGTGGGTGAGTCATTTGTAATTAAGGGCTGAGTGGCATCATATGTTATCATCATTTTCTCAGGTGGATCCAGAAGCCCCATAGAGTATTTGGATTTTAATGACTTCATTTCTCATGGCTGGTGCCAGCCAGACCATTGTCTAATGGATATAGACTACAAATACTTACGCTGCTGCATTCAAATATTCAGTTGTGTCCAGTCCACTCACAGGAGAGAATTCATTTACTTTGCAGGCTGTGAAGCACATGTGCTTACTCTGTTCTATTTGGGACTCTTCACAAGGTTCTTTGGAAAAAGAGAAGAAAGAAGGTGAGAGAGAGAGAGGAGGGGGCGGGGAGAGAGAGAGAGAGAGAGAGAGAGAGAGAGAGGGAGCGCGCGCGCGCAAATGAGCTGGTAAATTTTGGGACCAAATCCCAGATTTTTAATGATGCCAAGAAAAAAAGAAGGCATATAAATTGTAAGGTACCCACTGGGCCCTAAAGCATGATTAGTCAAACACATAGGAAACATTTTCAAACCTTTTCTTAATTGTAACAGATGGTTAAGCAATAAATCTTTATTTCAAGCTGAAGGATGTTCTGCAAATATATCTGGCTGGAGCCCAGGCTGGCCAAGACAGAATGTCATTGTTCAGAGAAGACTGTGTCTGAATTAGTGAACTATTAGAATTGCTCCAACTAGCTGCCTGGGTGGAAATATTATTATTGAAATAGAAATTTCTAGTATAATAAAATTTCAGACCTAAAAGGAACCAGTCTTTCATATTCCTCTCATTGTAAAGATGAAACAAACAAACAAAACAAAACAAACAAAAAACCATCGACTAAGACCCACCTGGATAGGTTAAGTGTTCTTTGCCAAGCCACACAGCTAATTAACTGCAGAGCTGGAACTTGAACTTAGACCCTGGTTTTTTGTCAAGTGTCATTTCCATTCACCGTTATACGTGTGATGCCAACAGCAATAATGATGCTCAAAGAGAAAAAAAGGATTTGTACAAAGTCACACAGCTACTCCTTAACAAAACTGTGTATAATCCAGGTCTCTGCACTCCAGATTTTATTATTTCTGCGCTGCACTGCATATGCCAGTTGATAGAAGAATTCCTCAGACTGTTAAGTCCTACAGAGAAGAGCATGGGACAGAGAATTCTAGTTTCTACGTTGCCTCTTGCTAACTGTGTGCACGTTGGCAACATAAAAGTCTCATCAAGTATCAGAACATTGATTAATCATTCATAAAATGGGGGCATTAGCACCAACATCTTAGAATTGATATGAGTTTTAAATAATAATACATGTAAATATCTACTGCAAACCTGGTCGTACCAGTCACTCAGTAGATGCCAGTTGAGCTAGTTGTTCATCTTATTGCATGCTGGATGTCCTTAATCTTCTTCTCTATCAACCAAGATTCAAGTCAGCCTTGTTATACCCATCAAGACACCATTGAAATGTCACCTTGTCTATGATTCTTAGAAGTTTTTTACAAAATATTCTGCTTACTGAATTAGTCATCCTCATGTGTGTCCACCACAAATGCATTTGACATAGTTTTATCATTACTTGTTTATTTTTATCATCATATGCCATTTTCTAAACTATGAGCTCATTGAGGGCAGGGGGTGAATTTCTTTTCTTTATTTCTGACCCAGCACTAAATGTAGACCTGGCTCATAGTAGGGGCTCAATAACTTTTTTTTTTTTTTTGTCTGAGCCCAATTGGGACTGAGACTAGTTGTTTGCAAAACTAGTAGATTAGTCACATCCTGGAAATCAATTTGCTTGTACTAATATGCATTTTAAATTTTGTTTGTTATTTTAGTTTCCTTTGATATGCAATTAAATATTATAAAATGGGCCAGGTTAAATAACGGCAATTTATTAGTTCACAATTTTGAGGTCAGAAAAAAAGTCAAAATCAAGCCACCATCAAGGTGATGATTTCTCCCCAAAGACTGGCATTCTGGGGCTGACTGCTGACGATTCTTAGTCCTTAACTTGTCATATGACAAGGCACATGGCAGCATCTCCTGGTCTCTCCCCTCTCCTCTGTATTCTGTTGAGTTCAGCTTCTGGCTATTCCTTCTGTGGCTTTCTTTCACTGAATTTCATTCTGCTTATAAAGGACTCCAGAAATAGGATAAAGACCTGTCCTGAGGTGTACTACACCTTAACTGAAGTAACCTCATCAAAAGATTCTACTTACAATGGGTTCACACCCACAAGAATGAGTTAGGTTTACGAACATATCTTTTGGGGGTACGTACAGCTTCAAACCACCACAGTTGGGATGGAGAAAAAAAGAATCTTTGTTTTTCTAATATTTACTTAGGTTTACTCTTTTTGCTTTTCTTTTTTACCATGATGTCTGGGAAGATAAAATGAAGAAATGGAAGACAAGATGTGCCTTTCTGACCCCTCCCAAGAACTAAATGATCCCTACAGAAAAAGCAACAACAGGAGAAAGCTAAAGGGATGGCTATAGAAAGGAGTTGTCTTAGTTTGCCAGGTGCTATGACAAATACCACACAGTGGCTTGACTTCAACAACAAGCATTTAGGGCTCACTGTTTTGTGGCCAGAAGTCCAAAATCAAGATATCAGCCAGGCTTCCTTTCTCCCAGAGCCTGTGACATTCTGATGCCAGTTGCCAGCAATCCCTGGAGTTCCTTAGTATGTATCTCTGTCTCCCATCGCATGGGGATACTCTCTCCTTTCTGACCTCCATGACTCCCAGGTTCTCTCTTATTATTTTTATTAGTTGTAAGTTTACAGAAAAAACGTGCATAAAATATAGAGTTCCCATATACCACCCTATTATTAACACCTTGCATTATATGGTACATTTGTAGATTCTCTTTATAAGTCCTCCAATAGTATGGATTAAGCTCTGACCCAATTCAGTTGGCCACTCCCAAATAGCACCTTCAAAGATGCTATTCCCAAATGAGTCCACACCTGGGCTGCCCTTAACATATTCAAAGATATTTACAATGGATTCACACACACAGGAACATGGATTAAGATAGAAAACGTGTCCTTTCTGGGACACGTGATTCAATCCACTACAGGAATCTTGTAAGATTTAGGAGGAAAAGTGCTAATTCAGAGGTCCCTACAGCAGTGCTTCACAGAGGTAGGAGCAAAGGAATCGCTCCACCCTGCCATTGTCTGTGGGATGTCCACCTATGACATGTCTGTTCTGGCCAAGCAACAGGAGAGACCATGGCACCTAGCAAAGTTTCCTTCTTACAGAAAACCTCAGCAGTTATAATGGATACAGAGTCTCCCTCAAGTCATTTTGGTCAGAACTCTAATGAACATATCACAGCAAAAGAACAGGAGGAATTTATTCAAAGCTCATATAAGATCACTCCCTGGGACTCCCAGAAGTAATTGTGTATACTGTGAAAATATCAGGCAAGTTGAAGCTCTACAATCTTCCAAAGAGCCATGGGAAACTGAATGCTAAAATTCATTTAGCCTCATATTTACCCTCAGGCTAGAGAGGACTGAGGTCATTCGGGTTAAATAAAAGATTTAATGAACCAATTAATAAATAAACGCACGGTGTGATGGAGGTAGGAGTTTTTTGATCACTTTTACAGAAATTCAGGTTTTAATTTCAGTACCCAGGTCTGTGGGGAACTATGAACCCATGTCATTGAACTTCTGATTCAGATAGGAGTTATTTTGCAAGCCTAATTCAGCAGCTGGCACAGATCCAAGGTTTGATTGCTGAGCCTATTCACTCTCCCCTAAAATTAGCCGAAAGCCTTTTAGAGCTCTCTGTCAGCTTCTTCATCCAAGGAGCAGTAGTGACAACAAACTCCAATTTATCACTACCTAGCAGAAAAGAAAACTAGCTCTATAAAGTGGTTTTTACCAAGGGATGAAAGAAGCTGTATCAAATAAAGCAAGATGATCCACTTAGCCCTGCTGTTAACTGACTGGGGAGGGGGCGGGGACAAAATATACAGAGTTAAAAAAATAAGTGAAATTCTACTATAGTGTATCCTCTCTGTTGTGTAACTGCCTATGAGATGCTAAGTTGAAATATTGTCTAACATTTTGCCAATGGGGAAAAAATAACAGCAGATGGGCCAAGCAGAAGGCAGAGCCAAATCATTTTGTATTGTTTTCAGAGTTGTGTTTTCAGTTTCATTACAGATATGACTATGATAGATCATCATACATCAGAGAACATGTATCAGATATTCTTCTAATTATATTACATGTGTATTTCCTTTAGGGCTACTTTTTCAAGTAGCATGGTACAGCTACAATCTCTTCTGGGAAGGAAGAATGAAATTAGGAATCCTTAAGGAGTGGAAGAGTTATGCAAGGACAGTAAAATCACAAAGGCTAACACTGGGAAACAGCATACTGTGATGTCACTGCCCTGCATTGGATGTTAATAGATTTTACCCATGAAGATGTTTCTTGGTTCTCATGCACTGACTCTGATCTCGTTCGATTTGTCATCAGGAGCTAAGTGATATAACAACAAAGGCAACATCTGTTAGGGATGGCAAGCCAAATAACTGGAAACTCAGCCAATAATTTCCCTTCAAAAGTAAATGGTCTGACTTCATAATTTCCTGAAGTTATTTCTTTCATAAGCCATCGATGGCTTTGCACTGTTGAATCACAATGCCATCTGTTTCCTGGATGCAAATAACCTTGATTTCTGCCCCCACAAGATAAGTCTACCTTCAGAGTTCAGCTAGCCTTCTCTTGTCATTCCAAACCACTTCTTCCAAGTAACATTTTCAATCAGCCAGGATTGGAAGACTGATAAAATTCCCTCAGGAAATTTGCATATTTTGGCAGGCCCACCTTAAATCCAAAATTTTTGGATTACAGTTTTTCTAGTATGTTTTAAAATACATCTTAAATTGTAGAATAGCAGGCATATAAAATATTTTCCTTAGTATATTGAGGTGCATTCACTTATTACTAATGGAAACCAATTTTATTTAAATAATATCTTAGAATGAATTACTATTTATAAAATAGATATTAACTCAAATTGATTGCAACAACCCTCTGATTATTATTTGTGAGGAAACAGAGACCTTGGGAAGTTAACTATTTATTTATCAAGTTCCTGTTAAGAATTGCCAGGGTGTTGGATAAGAAAGGCCCTAACGATACAGCTACAAATTCTGCCCTCAGGAGAATTATATATGGTAGAGGAGAGAGGACTTAAAATATGGTATATATTAACTATTGCAAGGACTATGAAGAAAGAAAGGGGTGTGATAAGAGATTATAATTGGATGGTTTAATTCAGATTGGAAGCTCAGAGAAGCTTTCTCTGAACAGACATTGAAGCTGAGACCAAAACGATAATGGGAAGTTACCTGAGCCAATGAAAAGGAATAGAGAGCTGGGAATAGCTCTAGGAAGGCATTAGGTGGGAAAGAGGTTAGCCTTTTCCATGAACCCATGGGAAACCAGTAAACTGGTCTAAAGGTAAGCCAAAGGAAGAGTGACATAAGAATTAGGCAGGAAAGCATAGGACACATGATGGGATCTCGTTAGAGGTCTACCTCACTTGCCCAATGTCACACAAATAGAAAATTGCTTCACTGAGACCAGAGGCTGGCACATGATTTCTATCTCAGTGGTGTTTCCATTCTACAAATACACTGTCCTTTTACAAATGAGTGAATGCAGATTTTGAATGGATTCCATTTTGAATCCATGTTTTCAGATGATATTCTTTAAAAAGGAACAGTAAAATACTGAATGATCACAGCTGGTCTTAGACTAAATCAGTCTTTTAATGTCAGGTACTTTATATTCATTATATTAAAAGGCTGACTACAGTAATATTTATTGAATATCTTTGCTGTCTCAAGCTTTGAACTTTTTTATTTCCCTATATATTAACTATATTATATCTAATCTCACCAACCAATTTCTTACTTTAGTCAGCCAAAGGGGTGCTGATGCAAAATACCAGAAATCTGTTGGCTTTTATAAAGGGTAGTTATTTGGGGTAGAAGCTTACAGCTACCAGCCTATATAGCATAAGTTTCTTCCCTCACCAAAGTCTATTGCCATGTGTTGCAGCAAGATGGCTGCCGACGTCTGTGAGGGTTCAGGCTTCTTGGGTTCCTCTCTTCCCAGGGCTTGCTTCTCTCCAGGCTCAGCTACTCTGTTTTCTCCACAAGGTCAGCTGTAGACTATGAGGCTCTCTAGGCTTTGCCTCTCTCCACAAGACTATCAGGCGAATGGCTCTGTCTCTCTCCCCAGGGCTTCTGCCATGTCTAAGAGCCATCTCTATTCCTCTGTGTTCTTCTCCTGTGTATTCACTTCCTGGGTTCCAGCTCAAAACTCAGCATTAGAACTCCAACTCTGTCCTTTGCCATGTCTTCTATCTGTAAGGCCCCACCCCAAGAGGCAGGGACTCAGCACCCTACTGATGTGGCCCAATCAAAGCCCTAATCATAATTTAATCACACCCAGAGGAACAGACCAGTTTACAAGCATAATCCAATATCTGTTTTTGGAATTCATAAATAATGCTAAACTGCTACACTTTATAAATCAGGCAACTGAAGTTCTGAAAAGTTACACAATTTCTCATGATCACATAATTAATGAATACTGGAGCCACACTTTGAAAATAGGCCCTTCTAACTCCAAAGTCAAACCTCTTTGTACTATATCACACAATCTTTTCCAATATGAAAAATTAAAGCAACCATAGTTTAATTTCTTTATGGTAAGTTCTTCATTAAAGAGAAAAATGAGATATTCACATAGGGTCATGCACATTCTGTGTGTAGGAACCAGATGTTGCTAGGAAAACAAACAAGCAAAACAACCAACAAAGATCATTATGCCTTCCTGTATTTTATCTGAAAACTTGTTTTGTTTGTTTTGTTTTATTTTATTTTTTTGTGGAGGACTTAGGTTGATCAGGTGATAACACATTGGTGAATAAGCTTGTCTTTCCTGCAAATTAATTATTGTATAAAGAATGATTATTTCACGTAAGCAGCTTTGTGACATTGTCACTCTGAAGAGAAGTTGTCATTGTGTTGGAATGGCTCCAAAATTTATGGTATCAAGTGCTGTGAAATATTGAGTTGATCTTTTTTATAGGTATGCCTTAAGCAAGGAATAATGATCATTTTTAGGTCATTTGACATGAAGTTTCACAAGATAACATTTGTTCAAACAGACCCAATTACGTTGATATCATTTAAAATAATATTACTTGCAACTTTCATGCATTTTTAATAAGAAATTTATTTCACACAAAATGCAGTAGCATACCATCACAAAAAAATGTTTCCACTCCATGAATTTGATCAATCTGGAGCACTGGCTGTGTTTATAAAAATGTAACCTACGCAAGGGCAAGAAGTTTTTTCTGTTTCATTTCATTATTCTGTCCCCAGTGCTCAGAGTGATAACTTACACATATTGGCATTAAATAAATATTTGAATGAATTAATTAATGTGTCCCTGGACCAGATAATTACTTTCTTTGAGGACAAGTTTCCTTGTCTGAAACATGAGAAGACTGCAAGAGGTTTCTAAGAGCCCTTCATCAGTTGCTGCTGGCAGTCACCTGCCGACCACAAGTGCAATAAGCCTCAAGATGCAGTTGTAGATAAGAGAATGGCGAGAAGAAAGAAGGCAGCCATTGAAGGAATCTTTGAGCCTCTGTTAAGAGTCCTCCTCAAAGCTTGTTCTACATCTGTGCTTTCTGTAATGGGAATTTAAAATAATAATAATAATAGTGCTTGTAATTAAGTTGGTTTTACTTGCAGTTGAAACCATTTAGATACAGATCTTTTCTATTTTAACATATATTTGAAGCTGTATTGCATGTGCTCTAGTATATCCTGGACTTGCTAATGCAAATTTCTGAAACACATTTTTGAGCACTCCGAGAGCACAAAGTTCTATGCTAGACAAAGATCTTTTCTCTAAAGGTATGTGCCATAGTTTTTTTCTCATAGTATACAAAGATGAAAGGGGACATAAATTCACAATTACCAAGTATCAAACACATAATATGTATGTATTCTGAACATAAGTATAGAGTTGATGCCTTGTAATTCCATTTATACCCTATTTCTCTCCTTCTGTGCCTTTTTCAATTGTCAATATTAATATGTCAGATAAATACCTTAATTGAGCCTGCAGATTTTTTGGAAAGATATTTTATGTATATTGTAAATAAAGCTATACGTCTGTACCCTAAAAGCTATGATATTTACCTTATTTTTGTTTCTTTCTGTGCATTCTCTTCTGTTATCATCCATCATTCTGTTCTATTACATGTTACAATTTGGTTTTCGCTTGCTTCGGGGTGTAGGAGGGATCCATGTCCACACTTAGGCACAGCGGTCAAGAGAGCGCCTTTGCTTGCTGCTTAAAAATAGGAGCTACCAGTGAGAAATGACGATTTATAGAGAATGTAACAGTTATCAGAAGCAAGGGGACCGGCTGAGGCGACTGGCAAACAACAGATGGGCTGTGGTATATGTACAACTTCTCCAGGGATATCCCTTCTCTCCCCGTCCTGCTCCTCCTCCCAGCAGTTCATGAAAAACGAGAATCTGGTAAAGATGGAAATTTCTGTTCAAAAGCTGAACAGGGCTCAACCATAGGACACTATTGAAAACATCAACAACTGGTGGTCCCTGAAAAGCAGAGAAGTTAGGGCATCTGAGCTGCGTAAGAACATAAAGAAAAATAATATGATAGAGTTGATTTAGAAGAAGCACAGGGACCGCTCTGCCCTCTAAAAGAGAACGTACTATATGAAATATCGTAGACCTTATTACCAAGTCCCATAGATAACTGAGAAAAATTGGCTACGTATTAACCCTCTAGAAAATTTTAACAAATAGTAGAAGTTGTATGAACCACACTTAATGATCACAATTAAATTTTTAAAAATGCATTAATAACACTAGCTTTCAAAGCCCAGTCTCAGAGAACAGATATAGATCATGTGGTTGAGCACCTGCTTCCTATGTTCAAGGTCCTAGGTTTGATCCCCAGTACCTCCTAAAAACAAACAAATGAAAAAACCAGCTCTCATTGAGGAGCGGATGTAGCTCAGTGGTTGAGTGCCCGCTTCCCATGTACAAGGTCCTGGATTCAATTCCTGATACCTCCTAAAAAATACCTCTTAAAATAAAAAAATAAGTAAATAATGGAAATTAATAAAGAAGTGTAGAAAAAAGGAAATTGGAGTCAGAGGGAAAATAAAAATAAGGATACTACAAAGCAAAAATATCATATACCTGATGCTCTAGAAGTTTTCAATGTTAAAAAAGAATGAAAATAAACCGAGCAGCCAACCAAAGACGTTAGAAGAATAGCAAATCAAAGGTAAGAAAAGCAGAGCAGAGTTCTTTAAAAGACAAGGCTGGATTTTATATCTGAACGTGGTTAAACGCTGAAATTTTAGGTAGTACGTATGTTACTAGAACAATTTTTTTAAAAAATCCTACGACAGTACAACACAAACATGGACCCTAATATAAACCATGGACTATAGATAGTAGTACAATTATAATAATATTCTCTCATCATTTGTAACAAAGATACCACACCACTGCAAAATGTTAAAAATGGAGGCAGGAATATGGGAACTCTTGTGTTTTCTGCACAATCTTTCTGTAAACCTAAAACTTCTTTAATGCGAATTAATAAATTAAATAAATAATTAATTAATTTTAAAACAATGGTGGTCATTACTAAACTGGAATAAAAAGTAAACATAGACCAAGCACTATCATTTTGGGGGGAAATTAAGATAAACTTCTTGCCTATCTAATCAGCATTAACAACAACAAAATAAAATGCAAATAAAAAATTTAGAAAAGGGAAGAGTATAAAACCACAAATATAAAAACTTAACTCAAATCCCTTAAATCTGTCTCTGCTCTTTTACCTAATAATGCCACTCCTAAGATCTCATCCCAAGCAAGTTATCAGCCATGAGCCTGCAGTCTTGTCCACTCACTGTCCTCAATCCCATCACTGTCAAGTTCATCAAAGGAAGCATTCCTTTGCTAATTCATCTTTAGTGTTTCATCTAAGTACACATTCCTAATCCCAGGCTTTGGGGAGAGGCCAGAGCAGAGGGGCGAGGGGAGGGAAGAGGAGAAGGTAGCAAGGCTCTGAGTACCCCAGTAATCTCCTCTCTTCCCTCCTTTCTCACCCCAGTGTGGGGGGAGAATATTCCATCCTCTGCATTCAGACACCTTCCTTTGGGATGAATATGGTTGCTGATGGGGATCCTTGTGTTTCCTATGGGACTATGGCACAGGTTCACAGGTCCCTGCCAAATCTCCTAATCAGGGAGAGCCAGAGGAATAGGGTGGGGCGATGGGATGAATGTGCTGCCGACTGGACAAGGCCATCTGTCCAGAGTTCAGCTTTCAAAGCACTAGAGCACTGCCTGCCCTCTGCTCTCTCCCTCTCACCCCTACAGCATGGCCTACATCTCCAGGGCTCCTCTCCCCCTGGGGTAGTAACTGCAGAAGCTGGAGTGTCGGAAGGGGGACAAGGTGGAGGTGAGATTTTGGAGGGAGGTATGTCACTGATTTCTTTATTCAGAAGCACGTAGGCCTAGTTAAGATAGATTCCACTGTTTTACTTGCACACGAGGACCAAAAGGAAGTAAAGCATACCAGGGGGAAAAATTGCTCATCAATGTGTTTGCTCACACTTCCTTTATCCCTGACTCTCCACATTTAGGCTGTTGGTATGACAAGTGATTTTCTACTACATCCTGGATGTTTTGTCTCTTATGTCTATTAGGAGACTGAGTCTTACTCAAATATTTTATTTAGCACGCAGTCACCCTATTTAGATTTAGTACACAAGTCCTGGCCTACTTTTGTGATTCCAAGGACAATGTAATTTTCAGAGCCTTTGCAGTGCTATTTTTATCTGCTTGGTTTACCTGGTGCAGCTGGAGCTCCACTAGTCCCCTGCTGGTGCCCAACAAGGCTGAGGATTTTCCACTGGAGCCACCAGGTGGGGAGAAGGGAATCTCCGGTGCTCAGAGATAAAGCGTGCTCTTAAAGCCAGGTGGCTGTTGTACCAGAACCCCTTGGCTGGTGCCATCAGGCTGCCCAAGGTCTCTGCCTGGTGAGGGAAAGGAGGTCCCAGTCCCTGAGGGGAAGGAAGGGCACTTGTTGTGGCCAGATCCCCCTTATTGGTGCCCCCTGCCCACCTGACACAGTAGAGATGGTTGCCTGGGTAACAGAAATCTCAAAAGCGCTTCCCCTGCCTGCTTATTTTCAGCTGGGCAACCAAGGGATCTCCCCACCAGTGCTGTGGGGGCACCTGGTGTTGTCAGCAGGACTCCCTCCAATCCAGGGGAGAAGTAAGCTCATTTGGGCTGCCTTCTGCAGTTGGGGTGCAGTGTGGGAGATGCGAGGTCTGGTGGGTGGTAAGATGCCAGCAGCTGCATTGCTCCTGGTCCTAGGATCCCTCACTAGTTGTCTTCCTCTTCCCAGCCTTCAGAGTTCTCTTTTAGTTGCTGCTTGCATTATTTCCAGGTTTTTAGTATACCTAGTGAGGAGGAACAGGGCGAAATTGGCCATTTAAACTTTTGGACCTGAGGCTTCAGCTTCCCTCTGGGGGGAAGAGCCAAAAAAGGCATTAAATTCCTAACCTTTGACAAACAAACAAAAACAAAAAACCAAAAAACCCAAAACCTAACGGCCACATTATAACACAGAAAATTACGGGAGACTGTGGCAGTTTGATATTTATGAATTCCAAAAAGAGATATTGATTATGTTTGTAAACTGGTCTGTTCTTCTGGGCATGGAACCCTTTGGTTAATTTAAATTCAAAGGCTTTACGTTTATTTGATTAAATCAAGATTAGGGCTTTAATTCGACCATGTCATTAGGGCGTGCAGGGTTGAATCCCTACGCCCTTGATGGGCTGATAAAACAGACTCTCACACAGAAGTAGATACGCAGAGAAGATACACAGTGAGAGACAGCTCATTAGACACACCAGAGGCCCTGGGAAGAGAGATAAACCATCTGATGGTTTACAGCTGACCTTGTGAAGAGACCAGAGCAGCTGAGCCCAGAAAGAAACAAGCCCCAGGAAGAGAGACGAGCCCTCTGCCAGTCTACAGCAGAGATTGGAAGAAGCTGGACCCACAGAGCCCTAAGAGGGAAGAGGAAGGCTGAACCCTCCCCGTCGTCGCCTGCCATTTTGCTTCAACATGTGGCAACAGAGTTTGGTAAGGAAGTAACCTTGAGTAGGGCTCTTTAGGGCCTTCTACCCCAAATAAATACCCTTTATAAAGGCCCACAGATTTCTGGCACTTTCTGTCAGCACCCCTTTGGTTGACTAACACAGAGAATGATTGTTGAGGGATTATTTTGTCACCTAAGTAAAAATTTTTTAAAAAAGTAAAATCTCTCTGGGCTGTCAGAGGAAGATTGAAGAGATTGGAGGGCAGCCAAAGAGATGTACAGGAGGAAGCCCCTGAGAAGGAGTCTTGAACCTGCCTAGAATTAGCATGAAGACTGAAAGTGGCAGGAGACACACATGACATTTGGTGAACCAATGATGGAAGAGATCTCCACAATCCTCCCTAGCAATAACAATTATGATCATAAATCTGAGACCCTGGGAGTTGGTGGAAAGATCTTCCTATGCCACTATATGGTAGGCACAGTAGAAATGGGTGTCTGGGACTTCAGCAGCCCCACCAATTCCCAGGGCCCCAGGGAAGCGTCACACCACTAAGAGATAAGAACATCAACTGGGAATAGACCATTAGGGGGGTCTCCCAGATGTAGACACCATCAGATGCTAATGACCAAAGGCAAGTCTGGTCACTGTGCATTTCGGTGAACATGGCTGTGTGTCCATACTACCTTCCCCTGATGTACCGATGCTAGGTATCCACCTCTCCCTACCTGCAATGACCCCCTGATTTGAGACACAATTGCGAGAAAAAGGTGCAAGGGAGAAAATATCAATTTGATGAAATAACTCTGAAGTTGACAGAAAACAAACTTTAACTCATGAGTTTTACCTAGAATTGCCTAAATTAAGTTTTCAGCCATTTGGTGAAATGGTAACTTAAAACAGATATTAAATTTAGTTATGGGGGAAGCAGTTGTGGCTCAAGTCATTGGGCTCCTGTCTACCATATAGGAGATCCAGGGTTTAATTCCCAGGGCCTCCTGGTGAAAGGCGAACTGGCCCACGTGGAGTGCTGACCCATGCAGGAGTGCTGGCCCATGCAGGAGAGCTGGCCCATGCAGGAGTGCTGGCCCATGCAGAGAGCTGGTGCAGCAAGATGACGCAACTAAAAGAGACACAGGGGAGAGACAATAAGAGAGGCAGCAGACCAGGGAGCTGAGGTGGCACAAGAGATTGAGCGCCTCTCTCCAACTCTGGAAGATCCCAAGATGGGTTCCCGGTGCCACCCAAAAAGAAGACAAGGAGACACAGAAGAACACAGAGAGCAGACAGCAAGCACAAAACAACAAGGGGAAAGGGGAGCAGGGGAAGAAATAAATTAATTAATTAAATCCTTAAAAAAAAAAATTATTTACAGAAATGGCAACTTATTTTGATATACAAAGTCTGTGAACTTCCTCACTGTGCTTCTGTACAACAAAATGTATCCAGGGAAAAATAGTTGGAGAAATGCCAATATATTTATATTTGTTATTGATATACATACCCACAAAATTGTATGATGTAGAGAAAGTTAATTCTGAGTCACTATATATTCTCTAACGCATATTCTGGACTACTTTTATTTCTTTTCCAATAAGCGAGAACATACAATATGCTGTAGACAATTTCCCTTACATAGAATAACACCTCTTTTCCTTTCCTCACTTTCCAAGGTGAGATTTTTGCAACAGAACTTTAGGAAAGCTATACATGGTAGATTTTCTAAAATGAAAATATGAAAACAACTTACCTCTATTAAAAATAAATGAAACTCAAATAACTCATGATATATTGTGAAATGCTGTCAGTTACTGAAAATCAGGATTTCAAAAAATATTTAACAAAATAAAAAACACACTCAGGTTACATCTGTCTGGCAATGTTACGGAATGCTAAATGCAAAATATGCTCTGTAAAACCATTAACATCTACTATTTGAGGATATTTACATCTTTCTTGCCCCGGTTAAATATATTTATTTGTTCTTCCTCCACACAGAGAATTCACCTCTTCTCTGAAGTCTTCCCTGAAAGTCATTCAGAATGAATCAAAATCATCCTCCTTTGTGCTTCATTTATACTTTGCAGTGAGATTTCATTATTATTTGTGGCATTGTCTTATCTCTAATCTTGCTGTGTCTTACTTAACTCTGTTTCACCAAACACTAGCATTGAGATTATTATGCATTAGGTGCTCTCTGCCCAAATTTGTTCAATGCATAAAAAGCTGATAGAGCCCTGACTTTAGATCATAGATTTAAAACAAGTTTCTCGGTTAATTGAGGGGCTTACACCTTAAATGGGAATTGTCGAGACTGATAAACAACAAAGAAGGAAGAGACAAAGGAAAAGGAAAACTGACATTGATTTCAGAAGTTGCACTCAAATTATTGAACATTCATAAAATGAAAGCTACAAAAAATGCCATGGAGTGTCTGAATGAATATTTAAAGGAGGATATCTTCCTTTCTTGGATTCTGTCAAGAGGTCAATTGATAAATTAGAGAACTGTCAAGCCAGCAATTTATTTTAAAACTAGACTGTTCTTATCAGTGGGTTTTTGATTAGCATAAAAGTCAGGAGACTGCATTTCACTTAAATTAATTTTCCTTTGCTAATTTTCAGTAAGAGAGGAAATTAGCCAAAAGGAAGGAAAAAAAGGTGTAAAAAAGACAAAAGTACCAACCATTGTAATTTGAAATGCCATTTATTCCTGTTAATTATCAGGAATGCAAATTGAGCTTTCATTAATATTTCACTTGAAAAATCTAATTGTAATAAACATATAATATACATAACGTAATTTGGGAGCCAGTTCTAATTCTCATGGTGTGGTGTGTTTAGCCATTTAAAACTAAATTGGTGGCAATTGTTAGTTTAAATTTTTGCTAATAATGGAAATTCATCAAACTTTTATGCTTGCAAAATCTTGATTGGATCTTTCCATATTTGCCATGAGTCTGACTAAAGAGCTCCTTGGAGTTTCTGTATTAGGAAGTATTGAGGTATCGTACAGATGGCGTTTCTAGAAGTGACAAAACAGTAAGGGTGAAACACTCCCCCTTCACCATCCCTAACATGCAAACTAATGGTCTGATCAGTTGTAACTAACCAGCCGCTGTCTAGGGCCTTCAGGAGAAATTTGAACTAGAAGGAGCAATATCTTAGGACATACAGAGCTACACTTTATTTTGACTTCACTTTATGCCCTTCTGCTTCTATCTGCTAAGTCACACTTTAAAATTAAGCTCTGTAGAATGAGACTCCACAATAGTACATGTTGACCACAAGTACAGCCTCGGGATGGATGCAGCCTCAGTAAAGATTTTGGGTTTTGGCCTCTTGGCTCCGACATGCATTGCCTCATAGATCATTGCCGCCTTCATGAAAATAATAGAATCACAGGCAGAGTTGTACGGGCCATTATCTATCCCAGTGGTTCTCGATAGAAGTAATACTATCCCCTAGGAGCATTTTAGAAATTTGTGGATGCCTTTTTTTTTTTTTTTTTCCATTCTTTCTTTCTTTCTTTTTTGGCAATTTCTAGGGATGAGTATTGTATTTAGTGGGTGGGAGCTAAGAATTCCTATATATGTCCTATAATGTGTGGGACAGATGCCCAAAACGAAGACTTGTCTCATACCCTATGTGACTTTCAAGTATCCTTCAGTGGTTCTCAAACTTTAGCCTACATCAGGATCCCCTGGCAGCCTTGTTAAAACACAGCTTGCTTGGTCTCAAGCAAGTTTTTGATTCGGTAGTTCCAGGGCGAGGCCCCAGAAGCTGCATTTCTAGCAACTGTCCCAGTGAAGCTGATGCTGGTCCAGGGACCCCACTTTGAAAACTATTGCTTGAGTTAGATGGTCTCATAGGTGAAAAATCTGTTTATAATTCTCTGAACCTGAAAGCTGGTTCCATTATATGTATAATGAAATATTTTTGTATGGTTTTAATATACACCAAATTTTCTAGAACTGCAGCTACCACATAATTTAAGAGAAGAGACCTGAACTTTGTTGTGTTCTGAATTTTATTGAGTTGTTTAAGATTTCAGAAAATCCCATCACCAGTGACAATGCTAGCACCAATACCACACACCTCTACTCTATCTTCCTGCATTTATAACTTTCACATGTAAATAAATAAGAGATTTGAAACACCTTCTAACAAACTTAGAACCAAATATTATTAAATTAGTAGAGATATGAAAACCAGAGCTCTCACTGCATTTCATTATATAATTTATACCACTGCCATTCTATTAGAGCACAGGTATAAGAATTACATATTGAAATCATGACTTTGAGGATACCAGCTGGTTTTCAGACTCATTCTGGCATTCTCAGAGTTCTATCACACAGATTCTCTACATTGTCTTTATTACAGTTTACTTTCCCAATCTACCCTCTATGCCCCACTGCATGCTGTCTTTGTTTTCTGGCTATTAAAACAAATATGTACAATGTGAATATTTTTGCTGTCCTGATTTTGTGATAATCAGGGTAGGCTAAACATTCACTATATTAGAAACCATGCATGTGTCCCCAGACCTAGTTTTTCTCCCTAGGTCTGGTTTTTGGAATGCTGGTGATAAACTAAGCCTGATTTATTATATGACCATCTTGTATGGGAAAAGACTAGAACTCTAGCTATCTTTGATCAACCTTAAGAGATATAGCAGGGGGATGGATGTGGCTCAAATGGTTGGGCATCCGGCTCCCATATGGAGGGACCTGGGTTCGATCACCGGGACCTCCCGGTAAAAATTAAAGAAAGAAAAATATAGAAGGCATGCAGGCTGCCAGGCCCCATGCGCGGGTGCTCTGTCAGGTCCCGCAAGGGGGTGAGCCCCCCAGGCCCTGCGCATGGATGTGCCACCAGGCCCTATGCACGGGTGTGCCGCCATGTCCTGCACATGGGTGAGCGGTCAGACCCCATGCGCAGGTGCGCCATAGGTCCCATGAGCCACGCAGCAATATGATGACATAACAGGAGAGTGACACAAGGGAGAGCCAAGATGAGACACTCTGAAAAACCAGGAACTGAGGTGGCACAGGCGGTAGGACACCTCTCTCCCACATTGGAGTTTCCAAGGATCGAATCCCAGTGAAGACAGGAGAAGAAGGATGAGAAGAGAGGGCAGGAAACAGACACAGAGAGTTGCCCAGCGAATGGACACAAAAACAGCAAAAACGGGGGGGAGGGGAGGAATGGATAAAAGTAAATAAATAAATAAATAAATCCTTAAAAGAAAAAGGATAGAGGAGTAAGATATGGACTATAGTTAGTAGTAATACTCTGATGATGTTCTTTCATAATTTGTTAACAAATGTTTCACAATAATACAAAGTATTTGTGGTGGGGTGATGTGTGGGAGCCCTGAATGGTGTTATGCATGTTTGTTTTGTAAGTTCACAATGTTTACTGAACACTTATAGTTTATGTATATTCATGCATGAATGATATACTTCAATAAATTGTTTAAAAAAAACAAATATGTACAATCAGTTGGCTAAAACAAGAGGAATTTATTGGCTCACAGTTTTAGGTTAGGAGAAGTCCAAAACTGAGGTGTCAGCAAGGCAATGCTTTCCCCCTGAAGACTGTGGTGTTCTGGGGCTGACTGACAGTGATCCTTGGGTCCTTGACTTTTCTGTCCCATGGCAATGCACATGGCTATGTCTCCTTTCTCCTCCAGGTTCTGTTGACTTCTAGCTTCTTCCTGTGGCTTTCTCTTTCTGTGTCTGCATTTCATTCTGCTCATAAAGGACCCCAAAAAACTGGATTAAAACCCAGCCCACAGCCCAATTCAGTTGATCACAACTTAGCTAACAATAACATCTTCTGGTTTTATTTATAATCCATAGGAATATTAATCAATGTTAATTAATATTAAGAACATGTGTTGTTTCTGGTAATTAATTCAAGCTCCCACACACGTCAAAGGATATGGTCTCAAAGATCTTTTTAAGGATTAGAGACCCAGAGAAGGATTTCAAGACAGGACACATTTTTATCTATCACTGACCTTTCCAATGCCACAAAATAAGGCATTAGATTGACAAAATACTTAGAAATAGGGCCATGTTCATTTGCAATTATATCACACTCTTTCCATGTGTCCACTTCCAACATCTCTTGTTTGTCTTGGCACCTTAATTTGTTTTTAGTTAAAGTTATTTCTTTCTTTTTTCCCCACCATTTATAAGTAAGTCTGGTTCATTTTTATTTACTAAACACTTTTTAAAAAAATTTCTTATGTGCACCCATATCTCTAATCTTTTATTTTCCTATACTTCTTCTATAGAATGGCTTCTGATCACCTGTATTCTAATAAATCTAAACATTCATTGTAAGAAAATATTATCTAAACACTTCATTATATCCTCCAGTGTAGTAAATATTTGCATGTTGAAATATATAGTATTTTATTAGAAATTTGCGTGTTGAAATATATAGTATTTTATTAGAAATTTCTTTATTTTAAATTGCCTTTATACACAGTTAGGACATCATACCAATTTTTTAAATAACCATATCTGTATTAGGTTATAGTTATATGAATTTCATTTCAGGATAATAAAGAGGACATTAGAAATATTTGTTTTAAAAGGGGATGTTGGCCCTGATAAAGTTGAGAACACTCATCTAGTCCAATCCCTTCAGTTATTTTTTTTGGAATGGGAGGCTCACAGAGAAAAATGTTATTTGCCTGAGGATACAGCTATTTAGAGAAATTAAGTCTTCTAAAATCTGAGTTTAGGGAAGCGGCTGTGGCTCAATCAGTAGGGCTCCCGTTTACCATGTGGGAGGCCCCGGGTTCGGTTCCCGGGGCCTCCTGGTGAAGGCAAGCCCGCCCGCACGGCGTGGTTGGCTGACCCAGCGAGCACAGGCAGCAAGGGGGGGATAAATGAATAAAGAAATAAAATCTTTAAAAAAAAAAAAAAATCTGAGTTTACCAGTTTCAAATCCAATGATCCTACAACTAGAGTAGTAGTTTTTTTCTTTTTCTTAGTTCAGTGTAGATAGCAGGAAGTTGAATAGGGATATTTATATGATTTCTGATCATGTGTTGTAACAACTGATTTTTTTTCATGGCTTCAGATATAATTTTCTACGGAAAATTCCATTTATTGGTTTTTTCCATCTAAAATCTATAAGTCTACAGGTTCTTGTTTGAGCCTAAGAAATTGTGTTGTTGATGATCTCTTTTTCATTATAGCATACCTTTGCTCTGCCTTCAGATGCTAAAAAATTGGGTCAGGCAGCATTTTGAAAGTGATCGGTTTCCCAGAAAAAGGCACAAAAATGGAGGCAATCATCTTCAACTGACAGAAAAGAGTGGTGAGCTCAGGCAGGCTGAGAAGTCAATCAATACTGAATCAGACTAAGCACAAAGAAGCACCAGATTATTAGAGAGCAGCCTTCAGAAAGTGCAATTTTTACAATCCAGGAGGAGCTTGGGTGCTTGGAAAGCTTGACTCAGCATTTATTAAGCACTCCCATTGCACATATTACAGATTTCTGAGAGTTGGCCAGAAGTTTAAGACCACAGGACATGATAATTGAATATGTCTTTGTATGTGAACTGGAGAAATGAACCATTTTCAGCAGCTTGTACATTTTTAACTTATTACCTTGGCCTTCCACAGAATCGATGCCACTGCATTGTTTTTATTGCTTTTATTGTTGTTATTATTGTTTCGTGGTTATTTGGTTATCTTGTTTTATGTTGCTCTTTCAGCAACAGAATCATTACAAGAAACAGCACTATAAAATTAGAGCAGGAAAAGGTTTAATTACTCTAAGGAGCCATGCAATTGTTTTCTTCTCTTTGATCGTAAGAAATATGCAACATTTCTAGTCTCTGCTTTCATCTTCTCTGCCAGAAAACTCAGAGCCCAATTTGGAACACACAATAGTAAACACTTGAAGTCTGTTGTAGGCATTTTTGTCTTTTCTTTCTCACTTTTCTATTTTTTTCTTTTTCTATTTCATTGCAATTTTATTGAAAATATTAATATTATTTATCTTAAATCTTTTATTGAATGATGTGAAGAATTGACAAATAGTCTTGAACAAATGGAATCACAAGACTTCCCTCACATCCAGTGACTTTGATCCCAGTTATGTGGGATTTCAATTTCCCTTTTAAATTTGCCAGCTGCCTTGAACCTGTGAAATAGATGTGTTTTCTTAGGAAGAGAGAATGCCTGAATGTCTTTGTTAGTAGGGCTTAGAAAGGAAAAGTATAAAAGAAATATCCGATGACAGAATAGATTGTATACCTAATGAAAGACCTTTCTAGAATGAAGTTAAAATAAGTGAACAAAAACATCTCAGTGCTTAGGTTGACACAGAGGAGAAGGAACTATGAGATGAGCAAGGGGCAACCTATCTGTATCACAAGAGGGGAAAGGAGACATAAAGGATTACAGCTATCTTGAGATTAGCAAATTTAGAAATGAGCTAAGTGCACCGAGATCTCATAATCACGGCTCTTAAACTTCGTAGATCTTTAAGGAAAGGAAAGGGTGCCATTTCAGTGAGTACCACGATAGTAACTGTAAGGGTTTCTGAAGAAATAATGTATTAACTGAGACTTGAAAGATAAAAGGAACCTGTCAGGTGAAGAGGTGAACAGAGAGAACATCCCAGACTGAGAAAACTGTAACACTAGAGGCCTCAAGTTGGGAAAGGCTTGATGCACTACAAGAACAGAAAAGGTCAGGGTGGCAGAAGTGTGATGAGCAAGAGTGAAAGTGGCTTAAGAGGAGGTTGAAGACCTAGACATGGCGAGGCTTTAAATGGGGCCATGGCATGATCTCATTTGCATTTCTAAAAGATTGCTTTGACTTCGATGTAGAGAATAAAGTGTGTGTGTTCAGATAGGTAAGGTAGGCAAGAGAAGAGACCGATAGGAGACTGGGAGCAACAGTCCAGGTAAGAGAGGATGATGGCTTGCCCTGGAGTGATGTGGCAGTTTGGTATTCATGAATTCCAAAAATAGATATTGGATTGTGTTTGTAACCTGGTCTGTTCCTCTGGGCGGATTAGATTTTATTAGAGTCAGTGGTTTCACTTTTAGTTTATTAAATCAAGACTAGGGCTTTCATTTAATCACATCATTAAGGGTGACTCAGTTTGAGTCCCTGCTCCCCCCACCCCCTTTGTGAGCTATATAAATGGATGCTCAATCAAAGACAGGGAAGTAAATACATGGAAAAGGACAACACAGAGAATTCAGATTTGGATGCTAGAGCCCCGGGGAGAGAGTCGAGCCATTCCCCTGATAGTTTGCAGCTGAAGAGACCAGAGCCCTGAATAGCTGAGAAAGCCTGGAAAGAAACAAGCCCCAGGGAGAGAGACAGGCCTTATGTTAGCCTACAGCTGAGATCTGAAGAAGCTGGGACCACGGAGCCTTAGGAGGAAGAGGAAAGCTGAAACCTCACAGAGATTGGCAGCCAGCTCGCTCCATGTGGCAACAGACTGGTGAGGGAAGTAACTTACTCTTTATGGCCTGTAAGCTTCTACCCCAAATAAATATCCTTTAAAAAAGCCAACAGATTTCTGGTATTTTGCATCAGCACCCCTTTGGCTGACTAATACAGGTGGTATTTATGGAAGTGGTCAGAGGTAGTCAGATTCCAGATGTATTTTGAAAATAGACTTGGCATGTAATGGTAACAGAATGAATGTAGGATGAGAGAGAAGGAGGTCTAGAAATGAGTCTCAGCTCTTTGATGTGAACAACTGAGTGAATTGTGTTTTTAATGTGATAGGAAGATTGAGGTAATTGTGATATAGGATAGGGAAAGTGATGATAGGCTTTGGGAAGAGCATGGTAATTAAGGCATCTAAGTGGACATGTGAAGTAGTTAGGGGGATAATATGCCTGAGATACAGATCTAACATGAAGGCACATTCTGGAGTCAATGCCGTGTATATGTTTTTTTTTTTAAAGGTCTTGGGAATGAATGCTGTCACCTAATGGGACTGTAGAAAAAGAAGAAAATTCAGGACAAAGTTCCATACTTCCCTAAATCTTCTCCTGCTTCTACCCTTTTACCTCTAGCAACAAGCCAAGGGAAAAACAGATAAGGAAATTCATGGCCCATTAGGTCCTGGGACTGTGATTAAGTAGGTGATAATTCCTCAGTCCCCAGCTATTAACAGAGGATTTGCTTGATAAATATATTGTGATATTATAACATATTATAACATTCTCTCTCTCTCTCTCTCTCCTCCTACTCCTTTTGAGCATTATTATTTCCCATTAATGTCACCATTGTCTTTGGGCCGAATGGACAAAGATTATGGAATTAGAAAAGGCAGCAAAGGATTCACAATAATACAAAGAAAACCCGAGGAAAATAGATTTATACAGAGCTTTTAATTTTGCAGTGGTCACCCAGGCTTTTCCTAAAGCACATATTTGGTGTAGAGGCTTCTGGCATGTTCCAATATCCCAGGCATCATATAGAGACTGGTGATAGTGATAAGACTTCAAAGAGTTGGTGTATTGTACTTGATTTAATTTTCAGAATAGTGTCCAGTTTTATTATCTCCATTTAACAGATAGAGCAATCACAACTAATTTCCTCTGTAACATGCAGAAAAAGAAGAATTAGTATAAGAGTTTGTATAATAGTTAAGCTTAAGGGCTGGGTGGTTGGGTGCAAATATAGAATATATATTTTTTTATAATAGGTAGAATCTTGAGTTGTTTTATAGAATGAAACCATATTTTTACACAATTAAATATATTTCTCTGGTATAGCCAGAATCATTACAAACTAAAATCTGTCAGCATTTAAAAATGAGCCCAGAAAGATGAAGCATAGAGCTTAAAATGTTCTCTAAAAAGATCAGAAAGAGTTTCATTCACATGTTTAGAAAATTAAAATGAGAAAATGATCTTTTAAAAAATTAAGAGACAGCATAAAATCTGTTTCTGTAATAAGATCCCTGTATAATTAGTTTTAGTACATTACCTGACTGTGTGATTAAAGGAGTCTTTTAATAAAGATGCAAAACAGGGATCTGGGCTACTTCTAGGATAATGGCTAATTGTTCAGTGGGGATGGATGTTAAGTACTCTGGTTTATTACATTCTGCTTTTTGCAATTTGAATACCTTAAAATGACAATTTAATGTTGCTAAGATTATAAGGAATTTATTTTCTGCCAGCCCTTTCTTGGCAAAAACCTGTGAGATATGACCAGAGATCAGAGGCTAAATCTTTATTGCATTTATGGAAACAAGAGTGAATTTCTGAAAATGAAAGGGCAACTCCCAGCTGTGAAGAGTTTTATATTTATTTTTAACAGAGTTTCGACTTCCTGGCTATCTCTCACATTTAAGAGTTCCCCAGAACAGTCCCTTCAGGCAGAGTTTTAAATCATAAACCTAAGAAAATATTGATTTGTTGAGCCTTTTGAAGGCCTAAATATAGCTTTTGGGTGATCTTAGCCAGAGAAGAGACGCATTGATTCCACCATAGTCCATTGACTCACTAGAGGGTAATAAGCTTCAGTAGCGTATCAGGACCAAGAAAAAATGTCACGTGATGAGGTGTTTTGTGATTGATTTTAGGAAAAATAAACATAAAATATTATATTCCCTGGCTTTAAAAAATAAGAACAGGAATCATAAAACCTATATGTTTTAACTCTCATTGCTATGAGATAATTTGACAAAAAATATACATTTATTGTTATTATTATTTAAAGGAAGGGAGCGAGAAGAAACAGAGGCAAAAGAAGAAGGAGATGAGTAAAATAAGAGGGTGAAGATAGAGATAGAGAAGAGAAACCAACCAAGAAGCAGGTTGAGAGAGAGAGAGAGAGAGAGAGAGAGAGAAAGAGAGAAAACGATATGCCCAAAATCACAAAGAAAGGAATATATTTATCAGTTAGGAATAGGTTTTGCTGAAGGTAACAGAAAAAAACACAAAATAACAGTGCATTTAAACAAAGTAGGCATTTATTTCTCTCCCACATAAAAACCTGAACAGAAAGGACAGCCATCAGGATCCCTGGCTCACTGTCATGTTGCCCTAGCAACCATAATATGGCCCCTACGCATGATGTACTCGTAAGATGGCTGCTCCCGTGGTTCCCTGCCAAGCCCGCCTTCTAAACCCTCCTTAGTCTGAAAGGGATAAAGAATGCACTGGCATGCCCTCCTCCATTAACCAAATTTCCCAGAAGTTTCACACTTAAGTTGGCTACATGAACAAAACTAAATGTAAGAGAGTCCAAGAAATGTAAACATTATTCCAAATTTAAAATTGGAGCTTCATTTACTATTTAAAAAAGAAAAGAATGTATATTCCTATAGATAATTGATACTTATTTCCATGGAAACCCATCATTTATTCATTTTGTCTGAGAACATAAAAGTTATTTATCATTTTTAAGTTTATAACAAACTAGCACTTCCCAATTCTTTTGAACAGTCAGATTTTTCTGTTTACATTTTTAATCATTAATAACATTTTGGAAATCGCTCTTTATTTTCCCATGAAATTTTGAAAGTTTTCTTCAGATTTGAGAAGGAATTACTTAAGTTTTTGCAATTTACTTTCAGGATTTTGTAGGATTTAGGCAATTTGCATTCCTTTAATGGTCAAAAGGTTTCTGGTTGCATAAATTTTTATTGAAATTCATGATAAAATCAATATTTAATCATTATACTTAGTATTTTATTCCTCTTGCAGTTCTAATTTAGAGTTGGAATCTATTGGTGTGATTAGCTAAAGCATCCAAATTTCATGTATTCTTTCAGTAGAGACAATTTGTTGGATATAATATTAAATGTAATTAAGTTATTCCTTTGTAAGACACTGAATATAAAAAGGGATAATTCTGGTTAAAAATGGTACTTTTAATCCATATGTCCCTATTTAGGATTCAAGTGTATTAGTCAGGATTCTCTAGGGAAACAGAATCAACAGGAGATATCTGTCAATAATATGAGATTTTATAAGAGTCTCTCATGAGACCGTGGGGATGCACAAGTCCAGGTTCCACAGGCAGGCTGCAAGCCAGGGGCTCTGATGAAAGTCAAATGAAGGGTCCTTGATGAGTTTCTGGGAGAAGTTGGCTGTCCAAAGAAGAGCTGGGAAATTCTCTCTGAATGTTGAAATCATTTCCCCTTTTAAGGCATTCAACGGATTGGATAAAAGAATCACCCATTGATGATGCAATCTCCCTGATTGATGTACATGTATTCAGCTATCCATGCAGTAAATTCACTGGTGATCAAAGTCCATAAATTCTCTTGTATTACAATTAGCCCAGTGCTTGCTGGACCAAACACCTGACACAATTACCTGGCCGAGTTGACACATTAGCTTAACCATCACATCAAGGAAATCAAGTTACACCTCCTATTTTGAATAACTCTAAAATACTTTGCATTGAAGGAAAAAAATCCAATAAGAATTGCACTTAGGTAGTATTTACCAATATTGAAATGCATAATCAAATACTAATGAATAGAATGGTGCATCACTTCTGAGGCTGATGCAGTTTCTCCTGGCTTTCCCTCTCTCTCACGGCACACACCTTTGGAGTCAGGTCGCCAAGTAAGAAGTCCAGCTACCCAGGCCACCATGCTGGAAAGACCATGAGAGAAGACTGTATAGAGAGCGTGAGCTGCTTGAGAAGCCCTAGCTGGGGGTGTGACAGTTGTGTTTAGATGCCATAACTGCCCCTATTCCAGAAGCAGGTATTATCTAAGACTGAACAGGCTGTGCAAAGGTTAATTGAATCCATGAATTTGTTACCTATTTCTGCTGATCCATCTGGTTAAAATGCATTCAGCAATGATCTGGGACCAATCTCTGGAAAACTTGAAGTGTGAGGATCAAAAACTGAAGACTTGGAAGGCATAGGCAGTGCATTTATTTTTCTTCAAAAAATAAAATAAACATTATATTGAGTGAAGCAAGCCAGACACAAAAGGACAAACACTGTATGATTGTGTTACTATGAACTAATTATATTGTGTAACATATTGTATGATTCAATTTATATAAAATGTAAATATAAATCAATTTATAAAGATGAAATTTGATTAGTGGTTCTGTAGGGCTAGGGAAGGCATACTAAGGGATGAGGAGTTTTTCTTTTTGGAGCAATGAAATAATTCTAAAATTTTTTGTGATGATGAATGCACAGCATTGTGATTAACTAAAAGCCATTGATTATTCATGTTAAATAGATCATAGGGAATGTGAATATATCTCAATAAAACTGCTTAATAAATAAATAATAATTGTGCAAGAAAATGCTCAAATAATGATCGAAGTGATGAATGCACAACTATGTGATTATATCAAATACAACAGATTGTACACTTTTGATGAATTGTATGTTTTATTATTATGTATCAATAAAATTGATTTGTTAAAAAAAATAAAGTATTTCATTCAATGAATAAAGATTTTTGAGACTTTGTGATTTTTTACACAACAAAGTTCTATTCTCTCTTGGGAGAGAAGGAAACAATACATGTAAATGAGACATAAATCCAATGAAAATAATAATGTATGGTTTTAAAGCCTTGTTATATATATTATTTATTCAAACTCCACAGGCATTCTCTACTGGATTAAATAAAGACATTTATTTCCACTCTACAAATGAAGAAACTGAGGCTCAGAGAGGTTAAGTGGTCGCTGATCAAGCATCGCTTCTTCCAGGACTACCCTGACTATGTCAGTCACTCTTTCAAGTTTTTATAGCACCGTGTTCCTTTCCTCCTTAGTGCTTACAACATTTACAATGGACAGTTATTTGTGTGATTATGTAAATATTAAATTTGTCTTCTCCACAAGGTCACACATTTCACTGTAGCAAGGAATATGTCTGTTTTGCTTACCATTTACAATCCCTATCACCTCCTACATACCTAGCTTATTGTAAATATTCAGTAATATTTTACAAATGAATGAATGAAGACATACTTTCCAATGGTGATAAAAAGAATATACAAAAAGCAGCAAACTTCAAAGTGAATCTGGACTTTTAAGTCTTTAGCTCTTCAAATGTTTTGAAAGGACTTTATCTCAGGGCTATTTGTAGTGAAAAACCATGGAATAGTGCCAGATTTTTAGCTCTTCTGAGAAGCTGGAATTCAGATTTTTCAACTCAGTCACCAGAAGGAAACAGATAATCACTAAAAAAAAATCATTGAAGTTGTTGTTTATTTCAAAGACAGTCTTTTCATGTATTCATTCATTCATTTATTAGTTTATTCCAACAAATATTTTTAGCAATTTCTATGTGTTTAAAACCATACTCGGTGCTGTAGGGAATAGAAAATTAAACATAATATGAAACACCTGTTCTCAGCATCCTTATAATTGACTATGAGACTAGAAAATCATATGTCCATTTTTGAAATGGAAGATGACAACAAATGATTAAGTTCTAAAAGTATTGTGTAGAGATCTAGTTTTATTAGGAATTCATTGAAGACTGAAGTAGTTAGATGCTGTTTCATGGAAAAGGGCAGACAGAAGCAGGATAAATCACTGACTGTGGAAACTGCCAGTACAACTGGAGCAACAAACGTAGCCATGAATTTGGGAACAGGAATGAGATGACAGAGATAGAGAGGCAGGCAAAGGACAGATCATGAAGGCTCTTATTTGCTCTTCAGCCTGGAATCTATTGAAGGGAAACTATGGCATAACTGTCTTGTTAGGAATTCACCCTGGATTCAATGTAGGTTCTAGAATGGGTAAGGCAGGGTGACAATGGCTTACTGAAGGTAATATGAGCTGTGAATATTTCAGATAATATCAGTATTTCCTTCTGATGTCCTGAATAAAATTGAAGGCACAACAGACAGGATTTGGTAGTGATACAAGAAGAGGGATGGGTTGGTAGAGAGGAAGAATAGAGCTGCATGGAGTGGGAATAAGGAGGAGGTAGATAGGAGCAGAGTCTTCTATTTTGGACATTGACAGAATTGATATTTAAAATACTTAACTGGTACAGCAAGGATTCTGATGATCAGAGTGGACAACTCACCAACAAGAATGTTGAAATTGAATGCTGGAAGCTCACTCTGGGCTGGATTTTAACCCTTCCTTGGATCATGGAGATGTACAGAGTGATCGCACAGAAAGGGCAGGAAGCTATTTATCAAATTTTATGGGATGGCATGGTCACCTCTGTGCATACTGACCAAATAACAGCCTTAGTATTGGCCACAGATGACAAAGAGAATCAGGCCTGCAGATTCTGCTTGAAACATTTTTTCTATACCAGTGGGCAAAGAGGCACTAGACACACTGATGGTCAGGGCTAGCCTAGAAAAAGAGTGCTTATTTGCAGTTCAATTATTAATTTGAAATCTTTGCTTTAGATCCCGAAGGAACAGTTAGTGAAAAAGCTTTTGATGTCTCACCAAAGCTTATCTCTGGATGGAAGGGCTGGTACAAAAAAGTCATAGACATAATAGTAGACATTTCTTATCTACCCCACCTAGCCCCCCATTCCCATGGTCACACCCTAAAGCTTGTCAAATCAGTTACAGCGTGAGCTCCAATGCTGTAATGTCTAGCACCCTACTCTTGTACAAAAACATCTTGACTTTTCAGCAAATTCCTTCTTGTACTCCCAATCGAAAATTATTTGATCACATCAGATCTTCAACACATTGACCTTACCATTTTTTCATTGTTGACTTTGCCAGCCCATATCCTCAGTTCCTTCTTACCCAGCTTGAATTGCATGAGCCAGTGTTAAAATAATCCCCTTGCATCTACCTTTATCTCCTTTCCCCCCTCTTTCCCTCTGAAGAACTTACTTGGTATAACATACACCCTCTTAAATGCAACTCCCCAACTACTTCTTCCCTGTGCCTAAACAGCTAAACATATTGGGAGGAAAAATCCAATCATGCTGATTTGTAATTCTTTAAATTCATAATCATAAACACTGCACAGGTTTTTTCCATTTCTGGACAAACCTATAGTTCACTAATTCATCTGCTCTCCCACTCTACCACACTACTGATATCACACATTCCCTTCTCTGCTCAAATTTTCAACAGCCTCTTTCCCTTCCTCCCTTTCAGCTGATGCCTTTACTTTTCACTTCACTGATGACATGTATGGCAAAAACCACATACAGTCAAACCAACCTTGAAACCTTCTTGGAATGTTCCACATTGGAGACAGACATACCCTGTTTTTAAATGTCCGATATACAATTGAAAGGAAGCTAGAGAATAATATAGGGACTGCAAAATATAGTGGTTTGGGTGGTGGATGAATATTGTGATTAACAGTATAAATGTAAGAATGTTCTTCTTTTACAAAGTGTTAAGAATATGGTGATACATGGGAAAATTACAACTAATTTAATTTATGTATGATACAGTAATATTGTAATATGTTTGCAACAATGGCAAAGAAGATATTATATCAATTCTAAGGGACAACAATAGGAGGGTATAAGAGGGTAAGGGATTTTTCTTTTTGGAGTAATGAAAACTTTTAAAAATTGACTGAGGTGATGACAACACAACTCTGTGATGAAAATGAAAGCCACTGAGTGTACACTTTGAATGGATTGTACAAAGCATGGGGCTGTATAACTCAGAGAATCCTGTGGTGGAAGATGGACTATGGTTAACAGAACAAATATGAGAACATTCTCTCATGAACTATAACAAATACACATAATACTAGTACAGGGTGTTATCAGGTGAGTTGGGGAAATACAGCTAATGTAAGATATTGGCCATAGTCAATAGTAATGCTTTCATCATGTTCTTTCACAGTTTTAACAAGTGTTTCACAACAATGCAACATGTTGGTGGTGGGGTGATGTATGGCAGTCCTGTATGATGATATGCCTGTTTGTTTCGTAAATTCACAACTTTTACTATACACTTATTGTTTATGTATGTTCATGTATGAATGATATACTTCATAAAATTAAAAAAAAAAAAAAAAAAAAGAAATCTGACTTAACCAGTTTTTCTTCTTTCATTGAAACTGGTTCTTTAGTCTAGTACCACACAAAGCATATGGCTCGCATTCATAGTCTATATTACACCAAAAATAATTCTTTAGACATCGTAAACAAATGTTCCACATGCTCACAACGAGAGGTCTATGGGAAATGACTTCAACTGTGGAAAGAGATTAACCTCCCATCTCTCTTTTACTCTGGGGCATAATCTCATTGAATGAAATGGTGGGACAAATGTTCACACTATATAAATTTATATTTCTATCTCTTTTAGGGTGGGAGCTACTGAGCATGAAATGGTAACTCACATGATATAAAAAAATATAGGATGTGGCTCCATTGAAATTGTGATGCATTTTCTGCCTCTTGCTAAATCTGATAGCCCATTTAAAATGCTTAGCACAGTACGTGGCATATAATAAACAATAAATGTTAGCTGTCATTATTAGTAATAATAGCAATATTACTATTAACATTGAAGAGTTTATGTTTCAGCCAAACGGAGAAGACATATGAATAGGAAGACAAATGGTGGTACATGATAAATGCTAAATAACAATTATGGGTGCTTAGAGCAGAAAGAGATCACCATCAGATGCATTCTCCCTGATTAGATTTGAAATGTTATGCATAAAAATGCATGAGATTACAAGAAGAAGAAAGCCAACAGCTGTGAACCAACAGTTCAGAGAAGATATGCAACAAACTTGGAGATAATTTCCAGACTATTTCCAGAAAAATAAGTCACCAAATCAAAGTTTGTATGCATATGCTTTATGGTTTACAAAGAACATTCCCCTTTGTGAGCTCGTTTAATCCTCATGGAACTTAGTTGCTGAAAGGGCAGGTATTCCAACCCTCAGTTTACTAATGAGTAAACTGTCCTTTACAGAGTTTGTGATCTGCCTACCCTCCTTCTGCCCACAGGTAGAGACCAAAGAAGAGCTGCATAACGGACTTCTAACTCTAAACCCAGCGCTTTATCCATTGTGTTCTTCCTGTTTAGCCGGCCACAATGCAAAGAGAATAAAATGTGCAGGGACAGTAAGTGCCAGGCTTAATAATTTGTTTAAAGTACTTTGTTGTGTTGACAGAGCCCATTTAAAAAGAATGAGAAAATCTTTAAGAGTTGTGCAACCATCAATTCTGTTACTCCATTAACCAGGCATGCTGGTATCATCTTAATTCAAATATTTGTAAGCGGAAAAGAGATGCTCATTTTTATTCACAATGCCTTTCCTATCCCATCTGGCACAAGCAATTTCCTTTTGTGCGCCTTTAAACTGCAATTAATTTTACCCTTAGGGTTTTCACCATGAACCTCACAACTTTCATTCTGGTTATTTCTCAATTTCATCATCAGTAACAAATTGTTCTTGTGGGGAGAATGTGCTTGTCAATTTTTCTAGTTTAGAGCCCATCAGATTTTTCATTAGGTCTTGCCACTAACAAATGTCTTCGTTTCCTTTCCAAAATTGTTAGCAGCTCTAATAGTTATTTTATCATAAGAACATATTTTACATTGGCATATATTAATATTTATTAATTGGAAAGTTGCCTTTCCAAATTAGCTTAGTTTAAAATGAGAATGGTTATGTTTACTGCTACTTAGACAAGTGATGAATAAAAAAGAATCATTTCAACTAAATGAATGTGATTAATAATTAAAATATACAAGTGTGTCTTGCAATTAACTGTGCTACTGATAGAGTTTTCTCTATGATATCAATGGGCAATTAGAAAAATCTGCTGATGCACAACCTCAGCTTCCCAAAGGTCAGTGGTCTTTGGGAGATGAAAGTAAAGGGATAGAGAGATGTTATCACTTTTATTAATTCGTTCTTGCTTTGCTACTTTACAGCAGGCTCAGACTTGTCATTTGGGGTATAAAGGTGGGAAAGCCACAGATGCTCATCTCAAAGAGCTCTAAAAATGTTACAGTATAAATGGTTACCTGTTATTCAACATTTTCTGCATAATGGATAGAATTCCAGATTTTTTAAAACAATATACATAAACATTTTCTCATTTGAAGCTCACAGCAACCCTGGAAGGAATAAATATTGTAGGGGAAAGTGAGAGTCACAAGAGTTCTTCCTAAAAGTTATAGAACTAGTAAGTAGTAGGTCCAGGATTAGAACCTAGATCCTTCTCTCTAGCTACTTCTCTATTATCAAAGCACCTATTTACCTTTTAGTGCTTTTATCTCCAACCATTAGCCCCCAACCACCTTCTTATGATGACATTGTCTCATAGTAGGCAGATCAAACAGAAGACATAATATGGGAAGACCTTCATCTTCCTATCACCAAATCAACAAACCTAACTCTGCACTCTTCTTCTCTTTCTACCCTCTAGATGCAATGGCAAAGGTATCTCCCTCCCCACACCCGGTTAAGGTCATTCTTTCACATGCACCCCATATCCGTTTGCCAATCGTCTTTTTAAGGGCTTTGCTTCTTGGTTATTTTCCCTCTCTTCTGCATCATCAATTGCTCCCTCATTACTGAATTATTCTCACTAGCATGCAAACATTGCCCACCATCACCCATCTTTAAAAAATATTTCCTTATTTCTTCTTTTCTATGGTCCCTTTCACAGCTAAACCCCTCCCAAGATTTGTCAACTCACACTGTCTGCACTTCTCCCAGCTGTTCACTCTTCAATTCCCTGCTCTTTAGTTTCCTCACCCAGCACTTCCCAAAGCTATTTTGGTCAAAGTCTCCAGTCCCATGCTTTCTACTCTCACTGGTCCTTCAACACTGGACTATTCCTTCATGACATAATCTCTTTTCTTGGCATCTACAATACCATTTTATCCTGAAGTTCTCATCTTTCTGCCTATGCTTTCTTAGCCTAATTAATTTTCCTTCATTCCACCACCTTCTCTTCTCTCTATACTCTTTTCTTTAAGATGGATAATAGATCTTATCCATTCTCATGATTGTAAATATCATATATGTGCCAACAACTTCCCAATATATATCTGTATCCCAAAACTTTCTTCCCATCTCCAACTTCATGCTAAATCCATTTAGCATAGTAAAAATGAAACTCATGTTTTTCCCTTTAAGGTTTATTATTTTCTTTATCTTTCCCAATTTGATAAATGGAATCACCATCTGCCCCAGGACTCAAGCCACAAATCTGGACATCATTCTTGATCCCTCCTTCTTGTTCATCCTTTAAATTCAATATATGAGCAGATTCTGTCATCTATACCTCAAAAATGCATCCCTTCCCCTCCTCCTTACTTGCCATCATCCTGTACAAGGCCACCATCATCTCCCACCTGTACGAATGGAATAACGCTTGTGCTGGAATACTATACTTTCCTATTTGGTTCCTACTCCCCAATGCACTCATCATACATCAGCTAGTAATGCTTTAAAAAGCCAAATCAGATCATGGGGATCCTCTGTTTAAAATCCTTCTATGTAATTCCATTTTACTTATAATAAATAAAGATTTCTCACTGATATGAAATAATTAGAATAGGCAAACTCATAGAGTTTAGAATCTAGAATATAGGTTGCTAGGGGATGGGGTGGGGATAGGGAATAGGGAGTCCCATTAATCATTAAAACAACACCCTGTTTTTCTTCATAGGACTTTTTTCATTTGTCATATTCATTGGTCAATTTCATCAATTTACTTACATGTTGCCAATCCGGTGATAATTTCTCGATATTCTTTTAATTCAATCTATCAGGAGTATTTGGTTTAGTTCGTCAGCGCCTCCTCCTGGAAACATCTTAACCTCAGTCAGTGGTGCACCAAGCCTGCTGTATAAGAGCCAACTGTTATGGGTGGAGAGGGGAAGGTGGAATTTAGCAAATCTGCTGTTAAATGCTGGTAACTTGAAATTAGCCATGGTGGCAATATTTACATGACAAATTGGTGAGCATTACAAAACAAGGCATTTTTGTTTCTGAGAGCTTTTTGTTAAACATTTGTCCTCAAACCACTGATTCCAGTACACTGCTCTTTTAGTTCTCCTGCCTTGTAATACATCTTCCTGACCTTTCAACATTGGACTGCCCAGGGGTATCGGTTCTTGGACATCTCTTTTTTTATTTATACTCACTCTCCACAGGAGCTCATCCAGGCCCATAGTTTCAATTACCATCTACTTGTTGAGGACTCCAAAATTTATATCCCCAGTCCTGACTTTTCTGCTGAACCTCAAATTCCAGCCATCCAACTACCTTGTGAACATCTTAATTCCAATATTTAATAAGCATCTAAAACCAAACATTTGTTTTGCCTCCTTCCCCAAATATGCTCCTCCAAAAGTTTTCTCCTTGTTTGTGGCCGAAATCTCAAAGTGCTCCTTAGCTGCTGTCTTGCTTTTATATCACACCCAGTCCATCAGCAAATCTTTTTGACTCTACCGTTAAATCTATCTGGATCTGACCACTTCTCCCTATCTCCGCTGCTACTACCCTGCTTCAAAGCACTATAATTCTTGCCTGCATTTTTTCAATAGCCTCCTGCCTAGGATCCCTACTCTGCCTTTTCCCACCAACAGTCTATTCTCTGCTCATCAGCATTAAATATCCTCATGGCTTTCTGCCTCATTTGATGAAAATCCCAAGGTGCTCTCCAGGATCCATAAAGCCATACCCAACCTGGCCTCTCCTACCTGTCTGATTTCTTTACCTGCCACTGTCCCCATCTCTTGGGCTCCTCATTCCTGTTACTGCAGGTCCCAAGAATCCTCCAGTTACAGCCTTTACCCCTGCTGTCCCTTCAGACTGGAAATCTCGTTGCCTGGATAGCTGCAGGGCTTTTTCCTTTAGTTCTTGGCTCAAAAGTCACCTTATCAGAAAATACTTCACTGATTACCCAGAAACCTTTATCTTTCTTTAATAGCCTTTATCAAAATCTGCCATAATAATATATTTATTTATTGTGCTATCCTCCGTTAGAATACGGGCTCCAGGAGGGCAAAAGACTTGGTCTGTTTTGTTTACTGCTGATTCCCCAGCTCTTAGAACAGTGTCTGGCCATTAGTAATTATTTCCTGAATAAATAGCAAATGAAAAATGTTTTACTTGTTTACTTCTGGTGGGATATAAGCTCCATGAGAGCATACCAAAATGATTATTTAGTTAATTAAATTATCACAGAGGCTATGGGAATGAAAACCCAAGATACCTGCTTGATACTTCTACCCATTTGTCCCAACAGAATTAAGCTCAGTATAACAAAATTTAACTCATCAGTTCATGATACTACCTATCAAATAGCGTCGTTCTGACTTTCCTATTTCCATTAGTGCAATGTCATTCTCGTGGTCACACAAATTTAAATATCCAAAGCCTTCTTTTGCATTTATTTTTCTTCTTTATTGCTGTATCTTATATCAACAGTTGCCAAATTTCAAATTATTATTTCTGTAAGAACTCTGCTTTTTTCTTGTTCATTACCACTGCCACCATGCTAGTTTAACCTTTTTTTTGCTTGAACTGTTGTAATTAGTTTCTACCCAGCCTCCTGATCTTTACCTCTTGGTGTTTTTTTTTATCTCATTGTTAACTAATTAATCACCCTAAATCATAGATCTCATGCTCAAATCCTTAAATGACTATCATTATCTTCTATAGCTGCAATGACCATATAATTGATTGTCCAAACTGGGACACTCTTGATAGTGAAAGGGGCACTAATAAAAATTAGAATTAACCATGTCCATCCAGACAAACGAGGATGTATGGCTATCCTAACTTTCACAGGCATTTTGGCTGCCTATCCAACAACCATGCCTCACTTCTTCCTGAAAGAAAAACTATTTTTTTCTGTTACTCACTCCTCCTTGACATGATTTAGTAATAACTTCTAAATTGTCTTCACCGATCATGGATACCACATTCTTTTTGCCAGTAATTGGTTTAGGAAGGGAGCATGTGATAAAAATCTAGCCTATAAAGTGTGAGAGATTGTCTGCTTCTGGGAAAGAGATTTCTAGAAAATGTTTCTATACATGTAGAAAGATGGTGCTTATTCTTCTTCTGGTTGACATTTTGTCTGCATTTGATGCCTGGAAGTGCAGTGGCCAACTTGTGATCACGAGGTAGGCTACCAGAGGACAAAGCTGTCACCCTGGCTCTGGCACGCAGAAAAATGAAAAGATCTTTGTTCTTTGATGATCCCATGGAGACACTGAATTAGCCAAACCTGGCCTGTGAGTGCCCTGCATCCAAAGTTCTGCCTGTGTGAGAGAATAAATTTTCTTTTTTGTTTAAATGAGTTAAGGTAGAGATTTCAGTTGCTTGCTGTTGAAGGCATTTCTACTTGATGCATGCTAAATACAAAGCTCTCTCTCTGGCTTTCAAGGCCCTTCACATTATGACCTGCTTCAATATACTTCACTTTTGAACCAAACTGAAAGACCATAATCTCTTTTTGAAAATATTCTTAGATTTACTATAACTATTACCTCTCATTTCAGAAATACCCTCTATTCACTTCTGCCTGTTGAAAGCTGTAGGACTCTTCATCTCAGATCTTACCTCTTCAGGAAATTTTCCTGCTTCCTAGAACCTTTCTCATTCTTCTCTCTTTTGAATACATGTTGTAATGAGTGTGTACTTCTCTCATGATGCTAATTTGACCTCATCCTATAAATAGTACTCTGTACAAATTCTAAATCTTCCCCCTATAATTACCCTTCTCTGTGAGCTCTAAGAACATGCCACAATATTTTTCATGTGTAATAAATATTTCTTAAATTGAAATTCTGAAAATATTTCTCCCTTTGTAGTTATTAGTCAGTAAAATAATATATTACTATAATAAGGAAGGCACAACACTTAGAATATTTGAATTCCTGTACTCATATATCACTTTTTAAAAAAACAAGGAATAGGAAAACATGATTATCTAATGATTAACATCTGTTTTTGTTTGTTTGTTTTGCTGGCAAAACCATGCTACAAATAATAGAATATTCCTTTTGCATACTTGTGTCCTAGATAACTAGTTGGCCAAAATGATTATTTTATTGGAAGTGTATTTCTACAATATATATCATACACTTTGGAGCAATACATGAAAGTTTGGAGTTAAAGAGAAAATGGGGAAAAGACAGATGCATACATCATTTTTATGGTTATACTTCTTCAGAGATGAAATACTTCTGCTTTAGCATGTTAATATTTCAATCAGACTTGAAATTCTTTTATTCCTTTTCTAGTTGTTTTATTTTAAGAACTGAATGAAGCAGGAGAGAGAAAGGCAGAGGAGATGCAGAGAAGGGACTTATGTTGTTTGAGTGCCTAATAGATGCCAGGCACCGTACTAAAACTTTTGTGTATATTTTCTTATTTTATTCTCAGAACATTCCTACCAGGTATGTATTTTTATTTCCAGTTTACTAATTAGAAATCTTAGGCTCAGAATAGTGCTGAAGAATACACTTTCAGTAAATTTATAGAGCCAGGATCTGAACCCAAGTAATCAGTTAAATAAACCCAGGTCTCCTTTGCCAAATCTACAGGTAACTTAATATTTTGGATTAGGGTCTAGAACTATGTTTAGGAATATAGAGTTTTTAGAATGTTCATTAAAGTACTCATAAGTTAGGAGAAGAGGCAACTACCCATAAATAATATAATTTAAGGCAAAACCCAGTAAGACCATAAGGAGTTCAGAAATGAAATGCTATGGTGTCAGATTTAGATTCCCCTGAAGGTGTTGGGTGTGAATAGGTTATTTAAAAAATGATTGGAAAAAAGACAAGCAAGAGAGTACAAAGAGGTAGACAGGAAAGGGCAAAACACCAGCAAATGGTTTATTAATGAAAAGAAGCTACCATAGGCAACTGGTGCTGTACTCCACAAGGGCACCTCTGAGGAATTATGTGGGATGCATTTCAAAGCTATCCTTCCACGGGATGCGGTAGCTGAGGCATTTATCTATCCACTCCCATCCTTCACTGTTTGAGTGACATTCCTGGGGGCTGTTCAAGACTCGGGACTTCAGGGCTGCCCTACACTCCAAGCCCTGGCACTGAAGAAAGCCCACTTCAGGCACAGGAGCCTGTAAAGGACAAAGTGTTTAAGTAATACTTGAGGAAATCAGGGCAGGCATCACAGAGGAGATGGCATTTGAACTGGGCATTAAAGGAGTGGGTAGTATTTAACCCAACCAGGTATGGCAGGAGGTGGGGAAGAGAATTTAACACAACCAGGTACAGCAGGAGGTGGGGAAGAGAATTTAACCCAACTAGATATGGCTGGAGGTGGAGAAGAGAGGAGTTGAGCTTTGATAAATTTAAGCCTAATCTAACCACCCAATTTAAAACTGCAACCCAGCTGTCCCATCATCCCTCACCACTATCCTGACCAACTTGCTTTCCATAGCAACTTCTAGCACACTATAAAATTTACTTATTTGTTAAATTTATTGTTCATCACCTAGGCCGCCCACCTCCACTAGACTATAAGTTGCAGGAGGGCAGGAATGTTTGCCTGTTTTGTTCCCTGGTAAATCCTAAGTGCCTAGCACAGTGCCTGGCCCTTTGGAGTTATTTAATAAATCTTTGCTCAAGGAAAGCATGAGGTTGATCATCCAGCTTTTGAGTTACTGGAGAGCTATCTATAAGTTTAATGAGGAAGATGGGGAATTGAAGAGAAATATGAGGGGAAAAAAATAATGAATTCATTTCGGGACCCATTTGAATTTGGGACAACGTGGGCAGGTTTCAGCACCCCGAGGAAGGAAGAAGGGCGGGGAATCAATGCTTGGTTGGCACGGTGTGTCTTTGCTGTTTAACCTGATATTCAGCATCATACATTTGGTACATTTTCAAGCTCTTTTTTCCTCAAGAAATCATCTATATTTATAGTATTAATATACTCTGGCAGGCACAATAATCTCACATTTTTCTGGCATCATCTATTCTCAAGGGCCTCTAGGCTTCTGTGCTGAAAAGTTATTTCTCTTATAGTTTTGCATTTACTTCTTAAAACTGAGAGCATCTGTCACAGAAGCTGATTCTGCTTGGCAGCTCCCACCCACTCAATAGTGCCCTTCACATGATAACTAAACTCGGAAACCTGCTTCCCCCTGGACTCGCTCTCCTGCCCTACATTTTCACTCACCTCTCCTCTGACCACGTGCGTTTTGCCATACTGGCCCAAACTGTGGATCGCAAAGTCTTTAGAGGTGGACCCTGTCCTCTGACATTGTGTCACAGGCAGTCTAATACGTGAGATTATCTTCTGTGTGGTACTGGCACTTATGTTAGTTCTTGACCAGACAGACATAATAAAGCTTCATGTGATAGCAATATCTAATTCTGACATTTTAAGTTCGTACCTGCTTCGCCCTGGTAAAGTGAAATTCCCCTGTACAGATTACAATAATTTGGAAACTTTCTTAATTGTATTGGAGTTTACCTTTGTAATGGTGAAGAAATGGTTTGTTCAGCAAATTAATAGAGCAAAGCTTTTGCGAACAGAATGTTTAAAGTTCACAACCAACTCAAAGAAAAAATTACTTTCAAGTCCTTTGAAACATCCTTTACATAAAAATACCTGGAATGATAGGCTAATTACAAGCATTTTTATTTCTTCATTGAATCTAATCCCTAAAGCATTCTCTTGAAGTACATTTTCCTATTCTATTATTTCGTTTCCTGGAAAGTAAAATAAGTGGGGTTTTTCATAATATTCAATAATTTAGATTTGTCAGCAATTCTGCTTCCACCTGAGAATCGCCAGTGCTGCACTCATCAGCTTAAGATGTCAAAAGCCCAGTTGTAAATCTCAACATCAGGAAATCCCAGGCTTTCTAGAGTCGTTTGGAAAGAGTAAGCACAGAGGGGGTATTACTGAAGCCGAGTGCTGCCCAGCGCCCTCGTGGACTACAGCACAGTGGGAGGGGAGCCAGAGCCAGCTTCTGGCTTCAGGCAGAGCCTCTGAAGGGGCTCTGTGCCTTTCAACCCTAGGCAACAGGCACCTGAAAAGTCGCCACCCTTTGACGACTTCCTCCAGGTATGTCATAGTCTGACTGCTGGTGTTTCCATTGCTTATTTCATGCTGCAAACTCTAATGTCTTTTCATCCTAATCATAACGAGTGTGAAAGAAAAGAGACCTCTTCTGAATACTGTGTGTTCTGTTCCTCCCTCCGGTTATGTTGGTCTCCCCTTGAGCCAGGAGTATTCTGTATTTATCTACTTCCACATGAGATGTTCTTTGAAGAAGGAACATGAAAAAACTTATCTTGAGTGTTTGCCCTAGTAAACAGTGTGATGCTCTTAGTTTTCTCTGTTTAACCATAACTATAATGTAACACTACACTTTGGTATATAGATTCATTGAAAGGGCATTTTTTACTAAAAATAATTATGCATACCAATCTTGCTTTGCTCACATTTATTTTCATTTTATATATATTAAAAAAAAACTGTTGCAAACCCAAGACAGATGAGAAATAGCCTAACCCCCAGGATATGGTACTTTACATGGCAAAAGAGACTTTGCAGATGTGATATTGAGATGGGAAGATTGCCCTGGATTACGCAGATGGATGCATGATAACCATACCGGTCCTTACAAGAAAAAGAGAGGGAGAGTCAGAGAAGGAGATTATGGAAGCAGAAGGCAGAAAGGAGAGAATTTGTAGAGGCTATGCTGCCATCTGAAGATGGGGGAAGGGTTCACAATTCAAGGAATGCACACACCCTCTGGTAACTGCTAAAGGCGAAGAAATATATGTAGCCCTGTCTATCCATTTTGGACCAAATGACCCCCATGAATGTAAGAGAATAACTTTGTGCTAAGTTTGCGGTAATTTGTCATAGAAACACTAGGAAACTAACACGGTGCGTATAGGAAATAATACAGGAAAAAGGGCTAAAAATGTCATCAGGTGCAGGACATTAAGAGCCCAGTATGTCAAGCTAAGGAACTTTAAAGTTTATCCTGAATGACAGCAATGACCATTGAAAGATTTTAAGCAGAGGGATTTTATAGTTACGGTTGAACTTTAAGACAGCATTCTAACTAACATAGGGCTTCCAAGTAGAAAGATATTCAGTAGCAGTTAGATACATGGGGAATGGATTAAATTTTCAATGCTCAAAGATATAAAATAAATTACAAAGAGGAAGGACTATATAAAGAATAGTTCAAAAGAAAACTTTAGAGCGACTTCCCACAAATCTTTTAGCTCATCGTTTCTATGATCTTAATACTTATAAACTGACGATTCCAAATATATAGTTCTAGTGCTTCTAAGTTATCTGGGCTCAGACACCTGCTCAACTATTTTCTGGACAGAGCCACTCTGACACTGAAAGGTGTATCAAATCTTATCCTTCATCTAGCCTGTTCAATGGTCATTCCCATTGACTATTTTAACTAATGAATGTAGAATTTCTTGACTGGATCATGGAGATAGCCATCCAACTGATTTACCTGACTCGGGCTTTTGCCCCTCCAATTTATCCTCCACAGAAATTGTTGTTAGAGTGGTGTCCTAAAGGAAGTAGTTGTCTTTTAAAAGAGAGGAAGGGAGGAAGGGAGGAAGGTGGGAGGAGGAAGGAAAGAAAGGAGGAAGGAAGGAAGGGAGAAAGGAAGGGAGGCAGGCAGGCTGAAATGCAATGGTTAACAGTGACAGAGGTTTTTATTTTTAGGAGTGTTCTTTCTACACTCACTCTGAAAGAGGTTTTATTTTGCTGAAAAATCATATATGTATTGAATTCCTAATAATTATATTTTTATAAAACATTTGAAAGAATAGACCAAGTTATTAATACATTTTATATGTATAAGCAAGGGGAAGCGCATGCACATACCCAGGGATTGGCTCTAAGCTCACTTAAGTAGACACCACAATTCCTGTCGTGGCACACATGCAAAGGGCAGGTGTAGTGCCTGCAATTAGTTAATCTGCATATGCTAGGTGTGCTTCCTATTCATTTTAGAAGCATAACCTAAGAGTTCTGATTTGTGTTTGTGTGTATACTGCTGCCCTCAATCCATTTAATTGCCAATGGCATCTAAATAAAGGATGGTTGATGCCAAATCAAAAGGAGAGATAATATCATGGCCCTCAAAAAATTCAAGTTTCAAAATGCACATCCCTGTGGCACATGCTAAATGTCATTGGCCTCTGTAATTTGGTTTCTTAACCCTAAATTGGAACTTAGTTTCTATTTCTCAATAATATGCTATCTTGCTTATTTTTTCATTTTCATATAAAGCATTGAAAGTATTAAACATCTTTGCTTAAAAATCTTACAGCAATTTAACAGTCCAATCCACCAAATGTCCATTACCAAGGATCATTTTTCTTTATGCACATTTCACCTGGGTCTGTCTATTCTAGAATTTATGCTGGTAATCGTTTTTGAATGCTGATTTAATATGATACAGGGTCATATTTGAAAGCTTTTTATCAAAATAACTGGAAATGGAATTTAAATACACCTATCGATACAGCTGTCTTTAATCTCTGGGGATAAATAGTGACAAATGAGGCTTAGTTTTTTACTTGTTCAGCTGCTGCTGAAACAGAGTGGGTGTTTTAATGGAACTTTTAAGTGGATAATAGGCATGCAGTGAGCATTCTGAGGTATGATAATGAGCTCTATATATGGATGCAGGACTATATTTTTCACTATGTTTCTGCACAAGAAAGTATTTTCAATTTATAAAATACTCAAAAGTTTATTTACATGGCCACTGGGATGTGTGCTAAATTTCCTTATGCATTTAAATATCCCTATTTTCACACCCACTACAACCATTATTTAGTTTGCAGATTCATTAAACTGTATAATGCATACTTATTAACTGCCAAAGAAATCATGTCAAATTAGGTGTGGATTTTTATTACTTAAAAAAAAGGGAAAGAAATGCTCATAATAATGCAACATGCTCAAAAAATGTTTGAATCACAAAACGGATATGAGGAGAAAAATCTTTGGATAAAAATCTTTCACCCAAGCCTTCAAACTAATATATTTAATGTTAATGTACTCCAATTACAGAAAAGCACTAGCTGTGATTTTAGCACTGCTAAAATTTGATGAGACCAAATCAGAATTCTCTAATCGCTGAAATGTGACAGATCACACAAATGGCTACAATCAGAATACAGGAGCCATGGAATCTTGTCAAAGCAGCAGAAACGTATGCCCTTGCAAATCTCAATGTGGTTAATGCAAAAAAAGATAGTAAGCAAAGTTAAAAATAAAAGCTATGGTTCACTGCTCACATAATAAAGTACCTGGTTTCCTAATAAAATCAACAATTGATTTCCTGCAAATAAGATAACATGAAACTATATGCAAGAATGAGAAATTTGATAATGGCCTGTATTATATTTTCCATTTTATGTACCCTGTGAATGGTAGGGGTGTGGTTTTATGGAAAAAGCGTGGACTTTACAGCAGACAGAATTGGATTTGGGCCCTATTCTAGCTGTAGATTGTGGACAGACTGCATACCATCTTTATCTTTATTCTCATTTTTCTGATTATTAAAATGGGGTGGGAGGTACACTTGTGATTCAAATGATGAGCTGACTTCTATTTATAGCCTTATAGAGTCAAGCTATTCTGAAGAGCCCTCTAAATACTATACAACTAGATCTTCAATGTATCTACATCTGTGTGTACTTTAAGACATTGTTGGACTCACAAGAAATAAAGGAAAAACTCAATAGCCACCTGTGGCAGTTTGAAATTATTTTATGAATCTCAAAATGAGAAAGATTATGCTTGTAGGCTGGTCCCGGGTGTGAGCAACCTTTTCAATTGGACTACCTCAGTGAGGCATGACTCAGGTTGAGTCTCAGCCCTCTTGCTGGGTCATAAAAAATGGAGACACATCAGAAAAAAGAACTTTGCCATTTTAGACCCTGCCATGTGACAGAAAGGAGAGGCTCAGCAGCTGAGGTCCCAGAAGAAATGAGCCATTTGCGTGAGAGCTTGTAGCTGAAATCGGGAAGAAAGCAGAGCAGTCGAGCCTGAGAGAACAGGCCCTGTAAGAGACAAGCCCTATGCCTGGTTGCCCTCAGCTGAGCTCTGGGAGACAGTACAGCCCAGAGGGGAAGGCAGAGACCAGGCAGAGATTGCCCGCCTCTTTGCTTCAACACGTGGCAACGGACTTGAGTGAGAAAGCACCTCTTATGTTGCCTTGAGTTGGACTTTTCACGGCCTTGGAACTGTAAGCTTTTACCCCAAATACCCATTGTAAAAGCCAACACATTTCTGGTACTTTGCATCAGCAGCCCTTTGGCAAACTAAAACACTGTTCTAAAGAAAAGTTAAAAAGAGAGCTTAAACGAAAAGCTTTGGTTACCTCAAGTAAAATTGCATTATCAGGGCTGCTATAATAAGACTACACCAGAGGCCAGCCACAACGTGAGGGGGCTAAAATTAAGAATTCCACATTAAGTCAAGGATTTTAAAGGGAGTTAGCTCGTTTGCACATTGGCTAGTTATCTCAAGCACCTGGTAAGAGCAACTGAAAATTATTTCTGGAGGAAAGCATACCAAATACATGTCCTCAGGTATTCCAGAGTCTAGATGAAGCAAATATGAGTTCACACTCAAAATAACAAAACAAAAAGCCTACATGAGTGAGAATCAGTGTATTAGTCAGCCAAAGGGATGCTAATGCAAAATACCAGAAACCGGTTGGTTTTTATAAAGGGTATTTATTTGGGGTAGAAGCCCATAGTTACCAGACCATAAAGTACAAGTTACTTCCCTCACCAAAGTCTATGGCCACATGTTGGAGCAAGACAACTGCAGACATGTACGGGGTTCAGGCTTCTTGTGTTTCTCTCTTCCCGGGGCTGCGTTTCTCTCCCAGCTTAGCGCCTCTGTTTTCTCCCCAAGGTCAGCTGTAGACTATGAGGCTCTCTAGGCTTTGCCTCTCTCCACAGGCCAGCTGTAGACTATCATGCAGGGTCGTCTCTATCCCTGGGCCTTCTCTCCTTCCTCACAACCAAGCTCCTCTGTCTGCTCACCTCCCCGGCTCCAGCTTCGAAACGCCAACATCAGAACTCCAACTCTGTCCTTTGCCATGTCTTTTATCTTTGAGACCCCACCCACCAAGGGGCGGGGCTCAACACCCTACTGACGTGGCCCAGTCAATGCCCTAATCATAACTTAATCATGCCCAGATGAACAGACCAGTTTACAAGCATAATCCAATATCTATTTTTGGAATTCATAACTATATTAAACTGCCAAACTGCTACAATCAGTAAAAACAAATTTTCAAAAATTCATTGTATAGGTTTAACATTATGCTAATACAAAACCAGAAAAAGAGAAGAAAACCATAAAATAATATCCTTCATGAATATAAACTCAAAAATGCTCAACAAAACATTAGCAAATAAGATCCAACAGTATATAAAAAGGATAATACATCATGAGCAAGTGAGGTACATCATCCTGGGTATGGCCGGATAGATAGATGATGGTAGATAGAAAGATAGATAGATAGATAGATAGATAGATAGATGAGAGATAGATGATAGAGATAGACATATATAGCGAGATATAGAAATAAATTTACATATGTGTGTTTTTTTTTTTTTTTAAGACTTTATTTATTTATTCATTTATCCCCCCCTTGCTGCTTGTGCTCACTGGGTCAGCTAACCACGCCGTGCAGGCGGGCTTGCCTTCACCAGGAGGCCCCGGGAACCGAACCATATGGTAAACGGGAGCCCTACTGATTGAGCCACAGCCGCTTCCCTACATATGTGTGTATACATGAATTACACATATTTTCCTGGCTTTTTTGTTGCAGTGAGCCTACTTGGCACCTGCATCTTGGCTATTAAGTATCATTATCCAATAAAAGGAACCTTGGAGAAATGTTTGATTCTAAAATACAAAAATGAGCCTGGAGCATCTTGTCATGCCAGAATTAAAAATTAAGAATTAAAAATTAAGAATTAAAAACTTAAACAAACAAACAAAATAGATGGGGACAGGTCAAAAGGACACACGAGTCACCTGAAAGTACTCCTGATGGCCAAACCTGGAACAATTTGAACAAAAAAAATAAATAATGATAGCACTGAATTATAATCCAAGGAATAAAATAATTACCCATGAGTCTATAGTGATATAAATAAATGATTAAATAAATAAATAAATCGTGAGAAGGATCAACAGGATACAAGCATAGCCTCAAAGATCTCCTCCCAAATATTAATTACAAATGGAAACTAGTAACTTTATGGTGGATAAGCATAGTACATTCTACCCTAACCAAGTGACCAAAGTTAACATCTCAGTGCTCATGATGCACTGAGAATGGTTTATCACTTCTGCAGTATTCCTCCAAATCTATAAGCTGAGAAAACATCAGACAAACCCACATTGAGGGATATTTTACAAAATATCTGACAATTACTCTGCAAATGTGTGAAGGTCATGAGAAAGAAGGAAAAACTGAGTAACTGTCACATATTGGAAGAAGCTAAAAAGACATGGCAATTTAATGCAATGCAAATCCTGGAAATTGGATCCTGGAAAGGAAAAGGTGGAAAAAAAATGGTAAAAACCAAAGAGAGTCAGTATTAGTCAGCCAAAGGGGTGCTGATGCAAAATACCAGAAATCTGTTGGTCTTTATAAAGGGCATTTATTTGGGGTAGAAGCCTACAGTTACCTAAAGCATAAGTTTCTTCCTTCACCAAAGTCTGTTGCTATGTGTTAGAGCAAGACAGCTGCCGACGTTTGCCAGGGTTCAGGCTTCTTGGGTTCCTCTCTTCCTGGGGCTCCGTTTCTCTCTGAGCTTAGCTCCTCTGTTTCCTCCACAAGGTCAGCTGTAGACTATCAGGTGACTGGCCCATCTCTGTTCCAGGGCCTTCTCTCCTTCCTCACGACCAAGCTCTTTTATTTCCTGGGGCTCCAGCTCAAGGATCCAACATCAAAACTTCAACTCTGTTCTTTGCCTTGCCTTTTATATTTGATTCCCACCCCACCAAGGGGTGGGGCTCAATGCCCTACTGACATGGCCCAGTTAACGCCTTAATCATAACTTAGTCATGCCGAGATTAGCAGACCAGTTTACAAGCATGATCCAATATCTATTTTTGGAATCCATAATTACATCAAACTACCAAACTGCTACAGAGTCTATAGTTAAATAACTTTTAAAAATATATAGAGAAGGGAAGCGGCTGTGGCTCAATCAGTAGGGCTCCCGTTTACCATATGGGAGGCCCCGGGTTCGGTTCCCGGGGCCTCCTGGTGAAGGCAAGCCTGCCCGCACGGTGTGGTTAGCTGACCCAGCGAGCACAAGCAGCAAGGGGGGATAAATGAATAAATAAATAAAATCTTTAAAAAAAAAAAAAATATATATATATATATATAGAGAGAGAGAGAGAGAAAAGATGTAAATGTGAACAACTAAGAGAAATAGAGAATAGAGTGAGAGGTCTAAGAAATGTCTAATTAAAGCTGTAGAAGGAGAGAATAGAGAGAAGGGTGTTCTCTGCTTTCTTTGCTCCATGTGTCTTCTCCTTTATGGAATTTTGGCTAAAAGAGAAATCTCTATTTGGAAAATGCATTTCCCATGGCAGAGGTCAAAGAGCAATGGAAGAGCAATGCACTGGAAGCTTCTGCTGCTTGGCTTGGCACATGTCACATCTGTTCATACTCTATTGACCAAAGTAGTCATAGGGACAAGACAATGTCTATGGGTAAGAAAATATGCTTCTTCCACAGGGAGACATGGCAAATCATATTCTATATAATATTAAGAAATATAACTATTTATTACTATATTATTTAAGAGGGGGCAAATAATTAGGAAAAATAATTCAATCTATCACAGTGTAATTCTGTGTAGCCAACACATTTTCTGTTTCAATGATGGATACAGGCCATTATATATTTTATCCTAACTTACAAAATTGCATGGGGCAGAGTGTAAACTATAATGTAAACTATAATCCATGGTTAGTGGCAATGCTTCAATAAGTGTTCATCAATTGTAACAAATGTACCACACTAATGTAAGATGTTGTTAATGTGGGAAAGTGTGGGGCAGGGCGTGAGTAGGGCATATGGGAATCCCCTATATTTTTTATGTAACATTTATGTAATCTAAAGTTTCTTTAAAATAAATAAATAAATAAATAAATAAATAGCAAGGCAAAATAAATAATTTTCAGATAAATAGAAGTGAAAGATTTTACCACCCACAAATCTTCATTAAAGGAAATTCTAAGGATTTTACTTCAGAAAAGAAAGGAAATAATCATAGGGAAAAAAAGATCTAGCGTGGTAGAAGAAATGGTGAGCAAATAAATAAATCTAACATTAGTTGTATAAAATAATAAAAATATCTAATTTGCAGTGTGAAAACAAAAGAACAGAACTAATATATATTATTTGTGTTTGTGTGTAGGTGTGCATGTGTGCACATGTACATGTATATGAGAAAGTGTATATATATTCCAATAAGTCAGTAAGATTAATAATTTTATATTTGTATGTACATAAAATAGAAACAAAATCTATAAAACAAAATTGACATAGCTATAGGACAAATAGAAAAATCCATGATTGTGGTCAGAGATTTCAATACAATTCTTTCAGTTATTGACAGATAATACAGTTAAAAAATTAATAAAGAAGAGGAATATCTGAAAATACAATTGACAAACTTCATTTAATAGAAGTGTAGAATCTTGCACCCTGCAAGTTGAGAGTACACATTCTTTCCAAGCATACAAAAAATATTAATAAAAATTAAGAGCATACTATTCCAAAAAGCAGAATGATACATTTCAAATAGTTATAGCATAAAACCCACATTCCCTGAGCACAATACAATTAAATTTGAAATCAATTAACATAAAAATAGGTTTTAAAATAACCATATATTTCACAATTTAAAAACATATATAATAATCTATGGGTCAAAGAAGAACTCATAATGTAATTTTAAAATATTTAGCTGTAATTTAAAAATATTTAGTGAAAATTCTATACATAAAAATTTGGTTTGATGCATCAAAGTACTACTTTGAGGATACTTCATAGTTCTAAGTGCATGTACTACAAAGGAAGAAAGTTTGAAATTTAATAAACTAATCACCCAAATTAAGAAGTTAGTGAAAAAATAAACACAAAGAAAGTAGAAGAAAGGTGATGAATAAAAAAGAGTGTAGGGAGCAGATGTGGCTCAAGCAGTTGAGCACCTGCTTCCCACACAGGAAGTCCCAGGTGCCTCCTAAAACTAGACAAACAACAAGCAATCAAACAAAAAAACCAACCTGGGAGCCAATGTGGCTCAGTGGTTGAGTGCTGGTTTCCCACTTGTGAGGCCCTGGGTTCAATCCCTGGCCCTGGTACCTAAAAAAAAGTGGAAAGCAATGAAATAGAAAACACAGGTAGAGTAGCCCAAAAGTTTGACATAAAAAAACCATTCAATATATTTCAAAATCTATTTCTATACTGTTACTACAATAAGGTTTTAAAAAGAGTTTTAAAAAGTTTTAAAGCAGTAAAGAAGGAATGAAGAGTGGAGTCTTGAGGCAGAATTTCTTCTTTCTGGAATCCTCAATTCTTTGCATTTAAAGTCTCCAACTAATTGGATGAAGTCTACCCACATTACTGAGGTAATCTCCTTGATTTGGCCAACTGGTTGTAGATGCTAATCCCATCTTTGAAGTTTGATGCTGGATGGACTCCAGAAAATCCTGACCTTAGAGCTGATCCATTACTGTGGGTGTGAACCTCTAGCAGGTGGGACCTTTTCATTAGATTACTTCAGTTATGGTCTTTTGATTAGATGCATCCAAGTATTACATTGAGGAGACTTCGTAGTTCTAAGTACATGTACTATAAAGAAGAAAGTTTGAAATTTAATAAACAAATCACCCAAATTAAGAAGTTAGTGAAGTTAGGGTGGGCCTTAATCCTCTTCCTAATTCCTCTGTGAACAGGATGAATATGGAGAGACACAGGATCTCAGAGAGGAACCCACAGAAGTTGAAAAAGAAAATCCTGGAAGTCAGATGCTGAAATCGGCTCCATGGAAGCTGAGAGAGGAAGCTACAGAAACCAGGAAGCTGAAAGCAATGAGACCTGGAGGAGAAGGGAGACGCTGCCCTGTGCCATCCTGTTTGACAAGGAGTCCAGGTGACCAGCAGTTCACGTTCAAGGAGAAAGCTTTACCTGATGTGGACATTTTTCTCAGTCTTGGAACTGTAAGCTTATAAGTTAATAAATCCTCATTTTAAGAGCCAACCCATTTCTGTTATATTGCTTTCAGCAGCTTTTAGCAAACTAAAACACCACCCACAAAATATCTCCACAGCAACATCTAGACAAGTGTTTGATCAAACAACCATAACCCAGCTCAGTTGAGACCTAAACTTCACTATCACAGTTGATAAAGAGAACTTCAAGAAAAGAACCAGACTTTTCCTCTCTCATAGATATTAAGGTTCTATATCTCCACTATGCATAAAGAAAATCTAAAACCAAAGAGATTACCCTCATGAGAAAGAAATTCAACTTAAAACTCAGCAATTAACCCTAATGCAGGAAATTTAGGAAATCTGAGGAAAGACATCACCACCCTTGTATTCTAACAAAGACCTCAAGTAGAATAACAGTCTTCCTCCTTCCACCTGAGAATACTACAATGTGGATAGAAAATAGAATCCCCTGTCCTCTAACTAATGTTCTGAGGGGCTATAAATTGAGAAAGGACTCAAAGAGAAGGCACCTTACATCAGAACAAATAGAAGGTCATGAAAAAGATGAAAAGAAATGACAATACAAAAAAATTAATACTCCCAGGGTGAAAAAGGAAGGAAGGATGGATGGAAGTTTGGAGGGGAGAGCAATATTAGGAAATATATAGTTCAAGGAAGAGTAAGTAATGAACATGAATATTCATTTCTACAAAGAGCTAAAATATAAGATGATAAAACAACAGAATAACTTGAAAAGAGAGCCAATAAAACTAAATAATAACTTGAACACTATAACCATGTCTTAACAAAACTAATAAATGAGAAAAAGCAGACTAGGCACTGCTGAAAATTGAACTACTGGTGTAGAGGAAAGGTTTGAGATAATCTCAAGGACTATAGAGGGGAAATGCAAAACAATTAGATACTTCTGAAGAGCAAAGACTATACAAGATAATCTCTAAGACTCAGACTCCAAGCAGAAAACCCAACAAATGAAAAAGGAAAAAAGGCAAACAATACAAAATCCAATGTTAGCTCAAAAAAGACATTATGTTCCAAGAAAATTATGTACAGAATGTTTAACACAAAGACATATTCTATTTAAGTTATTGAATTTAAAGTATAAAGAAATAATTTTTCATACACCAAGGAATCACTCAAGATGGGGGCAAGGGCTTCGGCAACATTCAGGGACAAAAGACATTGACTTGAAGTCTCCTATTTTTCGAAACAAGATGTAACGCAGAAATATTTTACCCTGCCAAGTTGTCATTCAGGTATAAAGACAACTAACGACATTCTTCACCAAGAAATAACTCAAGTGCTACGTTACCCTTCATCATATCTTAAAAAAATCAACTACAAAATTCAGCAAATGAAAAAATGAATCAAAATGAACAACTCAGAATGAAACACTGATTTAAAGGAACGGAAGGAAAAGAGAAAAATGACTATAGTGAGACTTTAAACCATTTAGGTATAGAAATAAGACCATCTCACTCTAAGATTTGAATTATAAAGCACAATATAAATGTTATGTGCCATGACACTGTAAAAAGAGAAAATGAAATTTGAGAGCTCTGATTTTTCTCTCTCTCATAGAAATGAGTTCATTAATATTGCCCAAAATAGATATATGTATTTTAATGTCTTCAGCTTCTTAATGTTTTCATAGTATCTCTTTTTCACTAAAACTCTGCCATAATGTGACAAATTAAATTTAGAAAATTTAATACCACAAAATGCTGGGTTGTGTTGTCAAGTTAATGAAAATTAATACTTTTCAACTGGTTTGCACTATCATAGAAAGCACAAAAGTCAAGATAGAGAAACATATACTGCACCCAATTGTGCACCAAACCGTAGAAAAGTCCAAATGACCACAAGACACTTGCCAATCCCAGTTCTTACCTTCAGAGACCATATGACCTTTGGCTACCCTATTTGAAGAAACCAGGGCTGGGCTCTTGGGGCTTTGGGCTGTGTTCCAACTCTTGTCCCGCTCCGGGCCCTCTCCTTGATGAGCTCATCTGCCGCTGTGGCTCAGCCGCCGTCTAGATGCTGGGGACTCCCAAACCTGTACCGACATCCAGCACATCTCTCCATATATCCAACCGCTTCTCAATATTTCCACTTGTGTATCCCACAAGCACCTTAACCATTTCCTTCCTTATCCCTCCCCCGTAGTGCTCCTCAACATTCCTTTGGTTTCTCAAGGCAAAAATGTGGGAGTTAGATTCATTTTCTGTATCCAATCAGTCACCAAATCCCATCTATTTGCTCTTGAGTTGTCCACACCTCTCTGTTCCTCCTGCATTTTTCTTAGATCGGGCCCCTGAAATCTTTAGTGTAGGTTGCTGAAAAAACCTTCTATCATACTGTTTCTACTCTAGCCATAACCATTTTCAATCCAGGTTCCACACTAGGTTTACAATGAACGCTATGAGGCACAGGTCTAACAATACACTCCTCAAGGTGAAAATCCTCTAGTGACTCCCCATTGAACTTGTGATAAAGCCCAAAAGGGCCTTGCATGAGATATTCCTTTCTCATCTTTCTGGTATCATCTCAGATGACAGTTCTTATCACTAACTTATAGTTTGTCCTAACTATTCCTGGGAAGGAGAGAAAGTAGAGAAATTACTATCAGTTATAGATAAGATCATTGAAGCTCAAAGTAGGTAGTATCTCTTTCAGAAGGTAGTGCTAGCATTCAGCTTCAAATCTCCTAAAAAATTGGCAGCCAACAACATAAAAATGATTTTTTTTCAAATACTCGATACCATGGTGGTTCCTTCTGTGGATCAAATAGAAAAAAGGCCCTATATTTATCAGGAGGAAAAGTAGAACATATGGAATGTGAATGTGAATTGTATAATTGCCTAAATTCCGTAAACTGTCATTATTAAAGTTGTTCTCATTTTTCAAAAACCACACACAGGACATTGAAAACACCAATTTTTAAAGAATTTGCTTTTTCCCTTTTACCCTTTTCAAGACATATTGTAGCATTGAGGAACTGGTGAGTAATTGTTTTATCACTCTCCTAAACCCTACCCAGTGTGGACTGCATAAATTCAAGCCTATTATTCTCATAGTGTTTATTTGAGATTGATGTTACTTTACTGTTTCAGGAACATTTAATTGAATCTGTAGAATAAGGGAGATGAAGCATTTCTGGAAGTAATTACACTGACATTGGTAAACTGTGAAAAATCAACCTGTAGGTGCTTCCAAGATCTGATATGGGAGTAATTAGCTCCATTTTAATAATTTCTACTTCTATTTCCTATTTGCAGCACCAGAAGCTACAAAAAGAAATAAAAAAGAAAAATCTTTCACAATCCCACCTCACTAAGAAATCTTTCATTTTCATTTTTTTATGTTCTCTTCATCATAAGCAAATACATTTAATGTGTTTGCAAGCATAGTATACACTTTAATGCTTTTCCATTTGACATCACGCTATAAATATTTTTACATGTTGCTATTCTTCACAATAATACTTTTTAATGGATGTTGCTTAGTCTACAAATTGATATTCTGCTATTTACTGGACCATTTTTCAGTTTTCAGACATTAAGCTGCTTTCAATTTTTCACAAGTATAAATAAGTTAGCAAGGAGTATTTTTGCATGCGATTTTTCCTTTTCCCTTAAAATAATACAGTCTTAGCAATAGCCCCAACTCATCAAAAATCTGAACAGTTTCAAAGTTTTTGCTCTTCTGTTTCAAAAGATTACCACAATGTCTCAGCGGTGGACAAGAATGCACCAGTTTCAATACAAACCTGCTTGTACATAAATTCTCATTTAGTAGCTGTAAAATGTGTATCATTTCATTTCATCTCAATAACCAAGTTAAATGTTGTTTCATTTGTGATTGTTGGTGTGTGGGTGCCTTTCCCCTTCTAGATTTCAGCTTCCTGATAGAAGAAATCTTAAACCAATGACAAGGCAGCAAAGGAAACTGCTAATCCTCTGGGGGAGAAAGATCCTACCCACCCCTCCTTTTTTTTAGCTAATTCCCAAGTTGTTGGCTCATTCTTCAACTGTAACTGAAAGGGACTTGCATTATACTTTATTCCTACCACAAAATCATTAACTCAATATTTTCTGATGTTGGAATATAATGTATATTATTCTGAATTCCATCTCAGAGAGGAAGTAGGAACTAAGATAGGGGTGTGGTGAGGAGGAGTAGCTGTGGGCTCTGTAATAGCATAATAGCATAGATAGTGCTGTTTGACATATAATCTAGCAAATCATATAAGTAAAATATGACCTAAGTGCACCACTGAACTGATGCATAATTGTGTCCATCTTTAAGGTCACTATGAACTCTTTAATTTTAAGGAGACTTTTTCTAATGTATTATGTGTTGGTTTTGTATAAATAAGTGCCAGACATTTTATGCACATTATTTTTAATTGTCCCAACAATCCTATGAAATAGATATTCATTATCTCTGAGAGGTTAAGTATCATGCCCAGATTCATGCAGTAAATGGCTAAAAGCTGCCTTTCACATCCAAGACTGCCTCTCTTGAACATCTCTCATCTTTCACTTGAAAGTTGAAATATTTTATCTTCTCTAAACGCTTAATTAATCTATTATGAATTACTCTTTTACATCAGTATATTTTAATCCAAAACATGAGTAAACTACAACCGTAATCAAAATTGCTCAACCAAATTCTATGTTTCTAATTTAAAATTAATAAAGATTGCCTTTCATATAAACCGTTCATCTGAATGAAAGTCCAGTGTGAATGAAAAACACTTTTCGGAGAAGCAGATGTGGCTCCAGCAGTGGGGCACCCGCCTACCACATGGGAGGTCCCAGGTTCGTTTCCCAGTGCCTCCTAAAAAGAAGACAAGCATACAGGGGGTGCAAACAATGAGGGTGTGTGTGAGAAATAAGTAAATACAATAAATCTTTTTTAAAAACCACTTTTCAGGCCTTATCTCCCAAGGCTCTGTCACACTTATTGTACTTTCTTGGCAACCAGCTTACTTGCCATTCTTTGAATATGATTTTCCACCTACCTGCTTCTGCACCTTAGCTCATTTTCAACTTCAAACCTCCTTCTCCAGTTATTAAGAGCTCAGCCTCAAGGATATCTTCCTAATAATTGGAATTGCTTCAAAATAACCCCTCCTCTCTTTGGAGTAACTGTACCACTCATCCATTCTCTTCGGTTTCACTATTTGCATTCCATTCCATGTATATAAAGAGCATGAGTTTTGATGTTATACAGTAGTTATTGAATATTCTTCTATAATCTATGTTACATCATTTTTCTAAAGATCAATATCTCCATCCGTGTATCAGCTAGTTTTGTTTTTCAAGATGCAATTCTTTGTTTTTATTGTATGAAATCCAAAAGAAAGGTAACTCTTTGCTAGTTAGGCAGTTGGCCCCAGAGAACACACTGGGAAACCACCTCCCCCTTCCTCAACACACACACGCTCACACTCACATACTCACTCAGGCATGCACACTAATACATCTCTCATACCTACGTGCACAGTCACACTTAGGTGCACAGTCACTGTATACACACTCACATATGTGTAAACACACTCATTTACATACACCCACACTCAGCCATGTGCACATTCAGCTGCACTCACCTGCTTCACTCATGTGTCCTCATACTGACACACTCACATGCACACTCACTCATGTGCACACACACTTGCATGCCCATTTTTTAAAATGGTAGCAATGTACAGGGAAGAAAAATAACCCCAAAGCTTGGTGGCTTAAAAAGTAAGCATATCTTATTGTTTTTAAATCTAGAAATCAGCTAGGTGGTTTTTCTGGTCTTGGCTGGGGTCACTTATGCATCTGTAATCAGCCATGTGTCAGGAGAGGCTGTGGATCTTGCCTAGCCTCTTTCACATGCTTGGTGGGCAGCTGGCAATAGGTTGATCTAGGATGTCTCAACTGGGCTCTCTTCCACAGAATTTTGCATACTGCAGCAAGCTAGCCTGACCTTTTCCCACAAGGCAATAGCAGAGTTACAGGAGAGAGCAAGTGGAAGCATGTAGACTCTTGAGAGCTTAGCTCAGAAATGACCGTCCCTGCTGCCACATTCTCCTGGCCAAACACCAGTCACAAGGGCAGTTCAGACTCAAGTGGGAGAGAAATAGACTTCACCTCTTGATGGGAGGATCTGCCAAAATCAGCATGATGAGAATATCTCCATTTCAGGGTTATTGTGAAATTAAATAAGATATCGACAAAAAAAGCTGTGAGCAAATTCTTTGAATATAATCGGTACTCAATAAATGTTAATTACATGCCACTTGTACATCTCCCCCCCCCATATCCTGTACACATTAACTCTATAAGTCATACCAAATTAATGAATTATGGAAATATTTAATTTACAAGATTTTGTGGAAACAGACTTTTAAAACATATACGAATGAGAATAAGTAAATAAATAGATGCATCATTGGCTCAGAATTATCTTTAATTCAAATTCTGTAAAACATATAGTAAAATAAAAGCCAATGCTTAAAGCCATGAATACATTAACCATTTTTCTTCAAACTCCTAAGTTTGTTAATTTATATTTTTATGTCATATAAAGGGTGGGAATTTTAAAAGGTGTATTTGATCATACTTAATATATAATTTGTGCAGGACCACTATTTTTAGCAATAGATTTTCTTTTATTTTCCAAAATAGAGTATATAAATTCAACATCGCATGCTGGGAGAAAATCAGTAAGGCTGTACACTTCTCATGCTTCAAGGATTTTTACTATAATAGAAATCTACAGGAACATAACACTTTTGAACTTCACTGCCTCAATATGTCTTAGACAGACATGGTGAGAATGCATTCCCCTGAGCTGTACTTGCTGAAATAAAGCATATATAATGTTTTGTCACCAAACAATTGTGCCAAATTTATTTAAAAATTTAGAAGCCATCTTAACTTGTCAAAGAGCTTTGAAACAATTATGTGCATAATCCAGTATGTCCATTTTAGAAATGGGAAAATTACAGCAAATTGAATATGCATGTGATTATATCTGTAGTAAAACTCTGAGCCTTTTTAAGAATGGATAAAATCTTTCTCATTCAATGAATGAATATAATCTCCTATTACAGAAACCCTTAATTTTCCTAATTAATCATGTATTACTGGTCCATATCTTTCTTCTTCAGTGTTTCTAGCATTTGATCTGTATTTTATTTTTTATACATGTTAAAAGCAATTTTTATACATATAAAAGAAATGCCTATGTTTGAATGTGCTGTATTCATTTACTCTTTTGTAATCAGCATTTTAAAATTATAAAATAGTTTTCAAAACTCAGAAACCAAAATGGAATATATAATACACATCATGTTCTCAGCACCTGGCTTTGTCACATCTTCACATTATTCTATATTTGTGTTAGATATAACTGGGATTCTTTCTAAAATCTTCCATGCTTCAATTACCTTCTCTCCTTCTCAGAGGTGATCTACTCTCATTGACTTAATTAAAAAAAAAATCATTTCTGGAATATTAGTCAGCCAAAGGGATGATGATGCAAAGTACCAGAAATCTGTTGGTTTTTAGAAAGGGTATTTATTTGGGGTAGAAGCTTACAGTTACCAGGCCATACAGTTTAAGTTATTTCCTTCACCAAAGTCTGTTGCCACGTGTTGGAGCAAGATGGCTGCTGATGTCTGCAAGTGTTCAGGATTCCTCTTCCTCTCAAGGCTGTGTTCCCAGCTTCTTCCAGTATCAACGGTAGGCTGGGCTAAGTCTTGTCTCTCTCCCGGGGCTCATTTCTCTCCCGGCTCAGCTGTTTTGCTCACGCCACAAAGTCAGCTGTAGACTATCAGGTGAACAGCTCATCTCTCTTCCCAGGGCCTCTGCCATGTCTAATGAAGCCTTCTCTCTTTCCTCACATATCTGCTTCTCTGCGTATTTACTTCCCGGGGACTCCAGCTCAAAACTCAAACTCCTGTGCCTTGTCATTTTCTCTGGGGGCGGGGACTCAACGTCCTACTGATGTGGGCCAATCAAAGCCTTAATCATTATTTAATCAAGTAAAAGTGAAACCTCTGAAGATAATACAATTTACTACACTCGGAGGAACAGACCAGTTTACAAACATAATCCGATATCTATTTTTAGAATTCATAAATAATACCAAACTGCTACATCTAGTTAGGTTTTCTTATGTTTCTACATCTTAAATTATCTTTAAACAATCTATATTATGATTTTGCAGAATTTTTAACTTTATATAAATGGTATCACATTATAGATATGTTTCCAAATTGCTTTGCTTTGTTGAACCTTATATTTATGAACTTCATCCATAATAATACATGTTTTGTTCTGGTTTATAGTTTTGCACTACTTTACAGTGTTCTATCTTATGACTATTTATCACACAATTTATTTAACTGTTGCTAAGTCTCCCATTTTTTCAACAATGCTGCCATAGACAGTCTTGAACATACTTCCTTTTGTTTCTTTTCTATAAAAGCTCCTGAGCTGTAGGGAATATACACCTTCAATTTTATTAGATATTACCAATTTACAATTCATTTGCTGTGTGTGAGAGTTCCCTTTCCCCATAATCTTCCCTCTAAAAGAAGTTATGTGCTTTCTTGTAATCACATAATAAAACTTATAACCCACTGTTTCCTTTCTCCTCTTGACTCAGACCTCAGTAGAGTACTCAACTATGCTAACTGCCAGACTCTCTTCTCATCAGCATCATGGATTATATTAAACAATAGGGAGGCAACATATTGGCTTCTCCTCCATGCTTTGCAGCAAGGAAGGGGTTATTTGGGGGGAAGTAGAAATCAGGAAAGTTAAGAATGGACACCTCTTTCTGCTACCATTGGAAGTTATGATTCATAGACAAGAACAATGTCCTCTACAAATAGGCATACATATCTCAACACCAAGAGCAAGACTCTTGGTATTTTGTAGCCTGGGAATCAATAAACATGCTTAATCCCTAAAATTCTGGAAAGCCTATATATTAAGAAGCTTATTTTGTCTTTGGAACGAGACACCTTTGGTCTTTAGTATATTGCAGTCCATGAGCCAGCAAATTTTACCTTTCCTCCATCCCCCAGGAAGTGATCACCCTACTTGTCCCTCTTGTTCTGATTCTGATCTTGCATGAAGCACTGAGTTTGCCTGATACGTTAGTAAGACACTAACCTCTTCAATTCCCTGTTGCCTCATTTTTGCAGGTAAAGGAATTGAAAATCAGGGAAGGAAAGAGTTTTTTGAGCACAGGCAGAAAGTTGCAAAGTATGGAATGAACCCACTCCTTCTGCTTCCCAGCAAAATGCTCTTTTTACTATACTATTCTTCCAAAATGGTTTGCTTAGTTTCTTTAGGTTTCCCTTTGAGATTTTTACTGGCACTTACTAGACAGAATTGGTTTTGCAATGCATTCCTAGAAATAATGTTATGAAAACATGAACTTCAGTTTCATGGGTCCTCTGCATGCAATATTCTGCCCAAGGGAACTGTCTTTCATCTGCCAAGTCTTATGGCTACATACTTTCAGAGAAGGAAGGGACCTTCAAAGAGTTGGCTAAACACTCAAATTTCCAGATGAGACAAAGGTAAAAAATAAAATCTATACTTAGCTTCTTTAGGAACTGCCAAACAGTCTTTCAGGGTGGTTCCTAAGGAAGTTAAATATAGGTCTGCCATGTGACCTGGCAATACCACTACTAGATATATATCCAGAAGTACTGAGAGCAGGGACATGAGCAGACGTCAGCATGCTGATGTTCACAGCAGCAATATGCATCCGACGAGTGGATAAACAAATTGTGGTATATAAATATGATGGAATATTATTCAATTGTAAGAAGAAATGAAGTGGTGGTGAAGCATATTACAACATGGATGAACCTGGAGAAGGTGCAGGTCCCCCCAGCTTCCTCCCTGCTGGAGGTGGGGCTGGAACCTAGGCTAGGGCTGCAGTCTGACCTGTATGGAAAGAAGCCAGTCCCTACCAGCATTGTGATTTTCAATCAGTTCCACTTCCTCTCATGCTGGGGGTGAAGTTAATGGAGGCTACAAGCCTCTTTCCAATTTGGGCAGGTTCAAACTTTAGCTGTTCTTAGGATTCGACTTTAGCCAGCAGAATTTATTAATTAGTAGCTAAAGTCAGTGCCTGACCGTCTATTCCTCCCCAGTTTTTGGGAAATTGAGCTTCCAACTCCAGCTAGGGAATATCTCCTGAGGCATTTTGCAACGCCAGCAGGGAATGGGCACCCGCTTCTGCAGTGAGGTGTGCTCTACTCATGAATCTTCACTGCAGATGGGCAGTCTCCTCCTTCTGTTCTTCCAAGGATGTTGCAGGGTGCTCTCCTGGTCTCCTGGGAACCCCAAATAGGTGCTTTAGATAGCTCTGGGTAATTACTAACTGTAGGATAAGCTGACTGTCAGTACTCTGCCACCATCTTTCCCCTTTCCTTTTTTTTTTTTTTTTTTAAATATAATCCTTTTTTTTATTATATTTTTCAAAAAATTAACAAAAATAACTGTGTTTGTTACAGGTATATATTGCTGGCAGACATTCTATACAGATGCTGAGAGAAGACAGTATGATATTGGAGATACCAGCTAAATCTTTTCAAACATACATGTATCATCCTATTTACAGAAAAAAAGAACTTTGTAAAGGAAAGAAAGATATATCAGGTGATTTGATATGGATAGGGACAGAACCTGTATTAGTCAGTGTATTAGTCAGCCAAAGGGGTGCTAATGTGAAATACCAAAAATGGGTTGGTCTTTATAAAGGGTATTTATTTGGGGTAGAAGTCCACAGATACCAGGCCATAAAGCATTACGTTTCTTCTCTCACCACAGTCCATTGCCACGTGTTAGAGCAAGACAGCTGCCCACGTTTGCCAGGGTTTGGGCTTCTTGGGTTCCTCTCTTCCTGGGGCTGTGTTTCTCTCGGGGCTTAGCTCCTGTTTCCTCCACAAGGTCAGCTGTAGATGATCAGGTGAACGGCTTGCTTCTCTTCTCCTGGGGCCTTCTTTCCAACATCAAAACTGTTTCTCAAAAACTGTGTGGAGACTGAACAACACACTCCTAAATATTTGGTGGGTCAAAGAAGAAATTGCAAGTGAAATCGGTAAATACATTAAGACAAATGAAAATGAGAACACAACGTATCAAAACTTATGGGATACAATGAAGGCAGTCTTGAAAGGGAAATTTATAGCCCTAAATGCCTATATTAAGAAACAAGAAAGAGCTAAACTCAAAGATTTAACTGAACAACTTGAGAAACTAGAGAAAGAACAGCAAACCAATCCCAAAGCAAAAAGAAGGAAAGAAATAATAAAGATTAGAGCGGAAATAAATGAAAATGAGAACAAAAAAGCAATAGAGAAAATCAACAAAACCAAAAGCTGGTTCTTTGAGAAGATCAATAAAATTGACAAACCCCTCGCTAGACTAACAAAGAAAAAAAGAGAGAAGATTCAAATAAATACAATCAGAAATGAAAGGGGGGAAATTACAAATGACCTCACAGAAATAAAAAGAATCATAAGAGGATATTATGAGAAACTATATGCCAACAAACAAGACAACCTGGATGAAATGGACAAATTTCTAGAAACTCATAACCAACCTACACTGACACAACAAGAAATACAAGAACTTAACAAACCAATCACAATTAAGGAGATTGAATCCATCATCAAAAATCTCCCAGCAAAGAAAAGTCCAGGAACAGATGGCTTCACAGGTGAGTTCTACCAAGCATTTCTAAAAGAATTAACACCAATGCTGTTTAAACTCTTCCAAAAAATTGAAGAGGAGGGAAAATTACCCAACACATTTTATGAAGCCAACATCACCCTAATACCAAAGCCAGATAAAGATTCCACAAGAAAAGAAAATTACAGACCAATCTCTCTCATGAACATAGATGCAAAAATTCTCAACAAAATACTTGCAAATCGAATCCAACAGCATATCAGAAGACTTATACATCATGACCAAGTGGGATTTATTCCTGGTATGCAAGGCTTGTTCAACATAAGAAAATCAATCAATGTAATACACCACATTAACAAGTTGAAGGAAAAAAACCACATGATCATCTCAATAGATGCAGAAAAGGCTTGCGACAAAATTCAACATCCTTTTTTGATAAAAATACTTCAAAAGATAGGAATAAAAGGAAAATTCCTCAATATGATAAAAGGCATATATGAAAAACCCACAGCCAACATCATACTCAATGGGGAAAGGCTGAAAGCTTTCCCCCTAAGATCAGGAACAAGACAAGGATGCCCACTGTCACCATTGTTATTCAACATTGTACTAGAAGTTCTAGCTAGGGCAATTAGACAAGACAAAAAAATTAAAGGCGTCCAAATAGGAAAAGAGGAAGTAAAACTCTCACTGTTTGCGGATGACATGATCCTGTATTTAGAAAATCCTGAAGTATCCACGACAAAGCTACTTGAACTAATAAATGAGTTCAGCAAAGTGGCAGGATATAAGATAAACATGCAAAAATCAGTAATGTTTTTGTACACTAGTACTGAACAATCTGAGGAGGAAATCAGGAAGAAAATTCCATTTTCAATAGCAACAAAAAGACTCAAATACCTAGGAGTTAATTTAACCAAGGAAGTACAGGACCTATATGCAGAAAACTACAAAACAATGCTAAAAGAAATTTAAAAAGACCTAAACAAATGGAAAGACATTCCGTGTTCATGGATTGGAAGAATAAATATCGTGAAGATGTCAATCTTGCCCAAACTGATTTATAGATTCAATGCAATAACAATCAAAATCCCAACAGCTTACTTTACAGAATTAGAGAAGGCAATTACCAAATTCATCTGGAAGGGTAAGTGCACCTGAATAGCCAAAAGTATTCTAAAAAAGAAGAGCAATGTGGGAGGAATTTCACTGCCTGACCTTGAAACATATTACAAAGCTACAGTGGTCAAAACAGCATGGTACTGGCATAAAGATAGACATATCGATCAGTGGAATAGAATTGAGAATCCAGAAATAAACCCTCACCTATACAGTCAACTGGTTTTTGACAAACCTACCAAGCCCACGCTGATGGGAAAAAACAGTCTCTTCAACAAATGGTGTCGGGAGAACTGGATATCTGTAACCAAAAGAATGAAAGAGGACCCCTATCTCACCCCCTATACAAGAATCAACTCAAAATGGCTCAAAGATCTAAATATAAAAGCCAGGACCATAAAACTACTAGAAGAAAATGTAGGGAAACATCTTCAAGACCTTGTAGTAGGTGGTGGTTTCTTGGACTTCACACCCAAAGCACGTGCAACAAAAGAAAAAGTAGATAAATGGGACCTCCTCAAAATTAAACACTTTTGCACCTCACAGGACTTTGTCGGAAGGGTGAAAAGGCAGCCGACTCAATGGGAAAAAATATTTGGAAATCACATATCTGATAAGGGTTTAATATCCAGGATATATAAAGAGATGTTACAGCTCAACAATAAAAAGACAAATGACCCAATTAAAAAATGGGCCAAAGACTTGAATAGACATTTCTCCGAAGAAGAATTACAAATGGCAAAAAAACACATGAAGAAATGCTCAACATCACTCATGATTAGGGAAATGCAAATCAAAACTACAATGAGATATCATTTCACACCTATCAGAATGGCCACTATTAAAAAGACAGAGAACTACAAGTGTTGGAGAGGATGTGGAGAGATAGGAACACTTCTTCACTGTTGGTGGGAATGCAGGATGGTACAACCACTATGGAGGACTGTTTGGCAGTTCCTAAAGAAGTTGAATATAGACTTGCCACGTGACCCTGCAATACCACTACTGGGTATATACCCAGAAAAACTGAGAGCAGTGACATGAACAGACATCTACACACCAATGTTCATAGCCACATTATTCATCATTGCCAAAAGTTGGAAACAACCCAGGTGTCCATCAACAGATGAATGGATAAACAAACTGTGGTCTATTCACACAATAGAATATTATGAAGCTGTAAGAAGAAATGAAGTCATAAAGCATAGGGCATCATGGATAAATCTGGAGGACATTATGTTGAGTGAAGCAAGCCAGACACAAAAGGACAAATACTGTATGAATGCATTACTATGAACCAAATATATTGTGTAATGTATTGTTTGATTCACACACACAAAAAAACAAAAAACAAAACAACAAAAAAAATTTACATGTATCCATTACATTTAATTGAGAAATGTATATATTTATTCATCTGTGTTTACTTTTTAGTTTTTTATTGCTTATGTTTTCAATTATTAAATGTACAAAATAAAGTTTAAAAAAAAAAACAAAACAAAACTGCTTCAACGCTGTTCTTTGCCTTGCTTTTATATTCGATTCCCCACCCACCAAGGGGTGGGGTTCAATGCCCTACTGATGTGGCCCAGTCAATGCCCTAATCATAACTTAATCATGCCCAGATTAATAGATCAGTTTACAAGCAAGATCCAATTATATTTTTGGAATTCATAATTACATCAAACTGCCTAACTGCCACAGTCAGTTACAGGCTGTCCTGGTGTAAGAAAGGGTTTCAGCATTGCTATAAAGGCAGTGGCTACCAGAGGTTCTGAGGGGAGGGAGAGGGCAGAATAGGTGCAACATGGGGCAATTTGGGGACATCTGAACCATTCTGCATGACATTGCAATAAAGGACACTGGCCATTATTCATTTTGCCAAAACCTATAAAATTGTGAAGTACAAATTGTAAACAATAATGTAAACTATAGACCACGGTTAGTAGCAATGCTTCAATATGTGCTCATCAATTTTTTTTTAATTAAAAAAAAATTTTTTTAAAGATAGTTAGATTACGTAAGTGTTACACAAAATATATAGGGATTCCCATACGCCCCACCTCCCACACCTCACACAACCTCCCACATAAACATCCTTCATTAGTGTGGGACATTAATTGCAATTGATAAACACATCCTGGGGCTTTGCCATAAGCATGGACCATAGTTCACATTGTAGACCACACTCTCTCCCTCACAGTTCTGCATGTTATATGATGGTATAAAATGGCCTATATCTGTCGTTGCAACCAGTCAGTCAGGACAATTCCCAAGTCCCAAATAAGCCCCTGTATTACAACTGCTTTTCCCTCTTCCTGCCCTCAGAGCCTCCAGTGGCCACTGGCTCCACACACATCAATGTTATAATTTCTTCCATTGCTTGAATCACAATATGTCTATAGTAGAATGATAGTACGTCCACTCTAGTCCATAGCTCTTCCCCCCATCCTGAGAAGTCTGGGATGGTGATGTCCACTCCACCTCCAATTGAGAGGGGGCTTATATCCCATGGGGAAGATGGATGGGATTATCCTGCCTGCAGCTGCAGACTCTCTCCATTCCCTGGGATGGCTGTTGTCATCATCATCTTCCCGCCAGTTGTCCTGGGTAAGTCCAATGAGCTGTAGAGTAGGAATTGCTGCTCCACTGAGGTTCTGGGCCCAGCTCACACATGGACAGCCCAAAGACTCAAGTCTCTGGACATATACCTACAAATTCCAGCACCAAGTATAGGTTTAAATAGAAGGGACAGATGAGCCATATGCAGGGAAGACATAGTTGAGTCCAACTCTGTCACTCTCAGCACAAACTCCAAACTAGGGCCCATTGGCAAGGCACCAAACTCTGGAGCTATCTGCCCTGACATAGGTCCTGGGTGTCTCCAGAACCCTCAGGAGCCCCACTATTTGGGGTGATATCCACTTTGGAATTCTATGAGATCCTACTGAGATGTGTGTAAGCAGTACCTCTGGGATAACCTCCTGACTCATTTTGAAGTCTCTTAGCCATATAAACTCATGTCTTTATCTTTTCCCCCTTTTATCCAAGGTCTTTTTCCAGTCACATTGCCAGTTGACACTTGGGATTCTCATCCCCGGGAGTCATGTCCCACGCTGGGAGGAAGGTAATGCATTCATATGCTGAGTTTGGCTTAGAGAGAGGCCACATTTGAGCAACAAGGAGGCTCTCAGGAGGCAACCCTTAGGCACCCTATAACAACAGGCTAAGTTTCAATTTCAAGAGCAAAGACTCATAAGGCTAGTCATCAATATCAAGGGCCCTTCAGTGAATCATCCTTCGCCAATCACTGCCCCTGCACTTGGGGGACTGTTGCTACTCCCTTAGAGAATGTGGCAGAGCTCTCCAGGATGGGAATTCAGTATTCTCTCACTTATTGAGTGATTCTCCACCCACTGTGACAGTGCCCCGCAAACATTTGAACATTTTTATATACCTTATTTATACTAATATCGGACAAAATAGATTTTAAATGCAAAATTATTACAAGAGACAACGATGGACACTATAAATATTTACTGTCCTTTCCTTTTAAGACGAAAAATTCCCTTTAGCATTTCCTGTAGGGCTGGTCTATTGTTAAAGAACCCTCTCAGTGTTTATCTGGGAATGTCTTAGTCTCTCCCTCATTTTAGAAGGACAGTTTGCCGAATATAGAATTCTTTTTTGGTATTTTTTGTATGTGCTTTCAGCACTTTAAATATGCCATTCTGCTGCCTTCTTGCATCCATGGTTTCCCAAGAAAAATTGGCACTTAGTCTCATTGAACATCCCTTGTAGATGCCATTTTGCTTCTCTTGTGCAGCTTTCAGAATTCTCTCTGTATTTTTGGCATTTGACAGTTGGATTATTCTATGTCTCAGTGTGGACCTATTTGGGTTTATCCTGTTTGTAGTGTTTTGATATCCTTGGATGCATATATTCCTATTTTTTGTTAAATTTGGCAAGTTTTTGGCCATTATTTCTTCACATAATCTTTCTGTCCCTCTCTTTTTTCTTCTTCTGGGAGTCCCACAAAGCATATATGGGCATGCTTGATGGTGTCCCACAGGTCTCATACTCTGTTCACTTTTCATTTTTCTTCCTGCACCTCAGACTGAATAATTTCAATTGTCGTATCTTCAAGTTCACTTTTTCTGCTATTGAATCCCTCAAGGGTATTTTTATTTTACTGTGGTCTTCAGCTCTGTTTGGTTCCTTTTAATGATCTCTATCTCTTTATGTACACTTTTGTGTTTATCTATTGTTTTCCTGATTTCCTTTAGTTCTTTGTCTATGTTTTCCTTTAGCTCTTTGAGCATATTTAAAGTCTTTGCCCAGTATGTCTGATCTCTGGTCTTCCTTGTTGATGGTTTCTAAATCTTCATCCTGTTCCTGTGCAAAGCCATCATTTCCTCTTTCTTTGTATGTTTTATAATCTTTTATTGCAACCTGGAAATTTTGATATTTTAAGATGCTATCTCTGAAATTTAAACACCCAGATGTATGTTCCCTAAATTTAGATCTAGCTAGAGTTGTGATAAAGATTTCCTTGGGTGCCAGGAGCTAACAACAAAAACAACAGAAAAGTAAAAGAAAATGTAAAATCCACCTTTCTCATTCTTTATAGATTGGTCTATATGAATACTTTCTTTCAGAGCTTAGTGTTCCTAAAAATAAGTTTAGAGAATAGCCTAAGGAATGGGATAGGGTCCTTCCAGGTCCTTTCTGCACATGCGTCTTGTCCTGAGTATGTGCATGACCCTAGGAATTCCTCCTTTTTAAAGGATCTGAATGTCCCCTTTTCCCTGGGCACTGCACTGTATGCTTCACAGTTAGCAAACCTTTGCTCCAGGCAGCTGCAATTTTGACTGTTCTACTGTGGGTGAGCTCTGTGAACTGCCTTCTACATGCAAGTTCTGAGATGGCAAGCCTGTGATATGTGTCCTGGCAAAGCCCTTCTGTGCCACCAGACAAATTGGCACAGAGATACATGCTCCCAATATGTGCACAAAGTTTGCTCTGCTCTCTCTGGAACCAGGTCTAAGGACCTGCACTAGGAGTCCCATCCAGCTCTGCAGCAGGCTGGAGAGGGGATGGGAAAAGGGCCAGCCAGGATGCCACAAGAATCTGCCACTTTTAAGTTGTCTTTTGCTTGATTCAGTGATTGCCCTGTTGCTACAATCATTTAACCATTTTTTGGACCTTTTAGAAAGATGATGCCATTTCTTGATTGTTGCGTAAAGCTTCTGTGAGGAGATGGAGCCCTGCCACTCTGCCATCTTGATGACTGGAACCTCAGTGCTATTGTTTTAAGCCATTGTTTTAGGTTGGTTTATTCACAGCTATAGATAACTGCAACAATAATTAAATCATTTTACTTCTTTCTTTCTCAATTTTTCCATCTATAATTTGGGGGTAAATGTATTAAAGCCTTCTGTACATATCTCACTAGCTTGATGTAGGGATAATATGAATTGTATATGTAAACCTGCTTTATAAACTGTAAGTCTATGAAGATGCAATTTATTATAATTATCACTATAAATCATCATTACTTTGGAATGAATACAAAAAGACCCTGGGTTCTGCTCTCAAGGATGAATGATATTAGCTCTTGGTTTATTATTGTTTATCTTAAACATGAATATTAGTGGCATCATCTATGGAGACACTTAAAAATGTAAACAAAAGTATCTGGAGTGGAAGGAGGAAAACAGAAATCAAGGAGTAGGTTCAAAAGAAATAATAAAATATTCTCTTTTCCTTATGTAGCCTTTTTGAAAGCTCAGAAGGGCATTTCCAAGCTTACTTTTAGATGGCACAACTTTGTTCTCTCCAGCTTCAAGCATGGAAACTTAGCGCTTGACAATTTCCTCTTTTGCACTCACTAAACATTGCTCTGTCCCCCTCCATTTTTTGTTCATTCCCATGTTGTATTAGTCAGCCAAAGGGATGCTGATGCAAAATACCAGAACTTGGTTCGTCTTTATAAAGGGTATTTATTTGGGGTAGAAGTCCACAGTTACCAGGCCATAAAGCCTAAGTTTCTTCCATCACCAAAGTCCATTGCCACGTGTTAGAGCAAGACAGCTGCCAACATTTGCCAGGGTTCAGACTTCTTGGGTTCCTCTCTTCCCGGGGCTGCATTTCTCTCTGGGCTTAGCTCCTCTGGTTCCTCCACAAGGTCAGCTGTAGACTATGAGGCTTTCTAGGCTTTACTTCTCTCCACAATGCCAGCTGTGAACTCTCAGGCGAATGGTTCATCCTATACCAGGGCCTTCTCTCCTTCCTCACCAGAACTCCAACATCAAAACTGCTTCAACACTGTCCTTTGCCGTGTCTTTTATCTTTGATTCCCCCACCCACCAAGGGGTGGGGCTCAATGCCTTACTGACATAGCCCAGTAAAGGCCCTAATCATAATTTAATCATGCCCAGATTAGCAGACCAGTTTACAAGCATGATCCAATATCTATTTTTGGAATTCATAATTACATCAAACTGCTCAACAGCTACAAATGTATACTTAGAATACCTGTCTCTCCAACCAGATACACACTTCTTTAAAGAAAGAGTTCAGGGATTCTTCAAACTTGTGACCCAAGAGTAACCATCACAACACTTTGTAAATAGAAGGTGCCAAATACATGTTTATAAAATAGACAAAGATAAAATCCAAACGGTACAAATAAGTTTTGGAAGGTGCAAAAGGGACAATGATTATTTACTACTAAGCTTTTTTAAAAAATGAAAATTGAAAATTAAACTACTAGCTTGACCTGGTTTTTAAAATTTTTCTAAATTCCAAGATTTTCCCCTAGTCTTCATTTGTGCAATCTGCCAAATAGTCCAGCCCCACCCCCTTCCAGGCTCATTTTGGGAGTGTACTTCCTAAACCCCTATGGCACATAGTCGTGGTGAGTTGTGAGTGTAAGTGATGTGTGTCATTTTGGGTTGAGCATGTACGTTCTGATTCTAGACCTTCCCAGAACTCTTGTCCCTCTGGAAGATACCTGCAAAGGCCTAGGCAAAGGTAGCTCCATTTGCCTGTCTTTCTTGGTCACTATGATAATTGGAAATACCCTCTCTCTCTTCTGAACTGTAATGAATAGGCTGCATGAATTATAAAGAAATCTTCCTGGGAGAGGATGTGGTTCAGGCAGTTAGGCACCTGCCTCCCACACGGGAGGTCCCTGGTTCAGTTCCTGGTGCCTCCTAAAGAAACAAACAAGCAAAAAAAGAACAATGAGCAAATAGATGAGGGAGCTATCTGTGGGGGTGGGGGGAATCCATTAAAAAAAAAAAAAGAAATCTTTCTGATATCGTCTGACTGATGCAGTCCCTAACACTTAGTGACCAGAACTGATTAATGGGCTAGGCAAAGCTGAGAAGCAGAAGACTCACGGCTCAGGTACAATTCCTCTCCTTTCCAGTTCTTTGGCAGCAGAATATAAATTAGCCTAGCAATTCAGCACTTAACTGACATGCCAAATTGTTACTATAGAGACCACAGCCCGCACTTCTTCTGGTGACTAAATTACATGTCGTTTGCAGGCTTTCCAAACTCCATGTTAAAGTAGCCTATAGTGTCTCAAATTATATCTGGAATTGTCTTAGGTGGGATCCCCAGAAAATAGATTCTGAGACAGAGATTTGTATGCAGAAAGTTTATTGGGGGAACATTACCAGTGATGGACTGCAGAAAACAGAACTGGCCAGAGGGAGAAGCTGAACTGTGATGCAGTCACAACAAAGGCCTCAGTTGATAGTATGGGGAGCTCACTAAATAGCCCTCTAGAGTTGTCCTGGTTGAAACAAGGGAATTTGTTGCTACTCTATCACCCATTTTCAATGAATTTCAATTTCAATTTTCAATCACTGTATCAACCAGTCATTGGATATGGGTGGTTACAGCGGAGAGGTGTTAACCTTCAGCCAGGTAGCTTCCTTCAGTGGAGGGTTTCAGCTGTGAGCTGTCAACAGCCAACACACCAGACAACTGGAGAATCCTGTGCCTCTGTCATGAAGGGAGCTTCTGCCTGCTGCAACACAGCTTCCACCACAGTGGTTTATACAGCTTTATTAAAATCATTGGCAGCCTGCCACCAGGTTGTCCCCTATCCAAACCATTACCTCTTAGATTTGTCTTCAAGGATCTGTCCACTTGGATCGCTGTCTCCCCATCTCCAACTGTCAAAAATATATTGAGTCTTAAGGATTTGCTTCAAACATCACTTCTAGGAAATTTTTCCTGATGGTGTTCCCAACCATGATCCTTCCTTCTTGTGGACTTTCTTGGCACTTTGCACAGATCCTGTATTATCAGTTTGCTTGTGTGCAGAAAAGTCCCTCTCAGGGGGTGACTGTGGGCCTCTTCCTCAATGCTGGGGCAGAGAGACCCTAATATGGAAGATGGTGGGGGAATAAAATGAGGGGTCAATACAGGGACACTCTAGGGGCCATTTGCTTCTCCAGGGTGCCTCACAAGTAACCCTAAGCCTGTGAAGCCCAGAGTGCATGTTATAGCTTATATGTCAGAGCCTTCTCTCTTTTTGCACCATGCTATTTTTTTCTCATTATTATTCCTGAAGCTTTAGTAAAGGATTGTTTAAATGTTCCATTCTTGGCTTTCCCTTCCTTTGGAGGGTGAGTGGATCATTCCAATTCCTTCTCAGGCCTTCTGCCTCATTCACCACCCCCAACTCCATCCCGACCCATGGCTGGAGTCTACATGGTGGTTGTGGTGTTAATTATGGAGGGATTTCTCCCAGGAAGAGGAAATGTTAACGAGTAAGAGTTTGGGCTATGTGGTCCAAATGTTCCTTCCAAGTAGAAATCCTCCTTCCACAGTTAGTCTCTGATTATCTGTTTTAATTATTGTTTTGCAGGGAAACAATTTCTTTATACTTTGAATTGCTATTATTGGTAATCAAATTACAGTCCTCATTAGACTGTGAGTTACTTGAGATAAAGAGTAAATTTAGGAAAACTACTAGAAGACTTAATTCCCCTATTTGTAAAATGAGTGGCTTTAATTCTTCAAGGGCCCTTCCATCTGCAGAACTTGCTGATTTTACGTGTCAGTCTAAAATGATAGGCTGTCCCATTTCCAGCAAGGTTCAGAATACCTTATCTCTCGTTTCCGTATTAGTTTGCTGGCAGATATGCTGCCTAAGTCTTTTTGTTACTGTCAAGTAAAATAACTGCTCTGGAACAGAGAGAACACAAAGATAAAAAAACATGTAAATTTCACAACCTATCATCAGGAACTCAGGAGCAATTTGACTTAAAGCAGCTTGAAGTTTTAAAAGAAAAACAGAATATGCAATCTGCTTTCTTGTTTGCTTTCTATTTCTTCTTTAAACAAGCAAACTCTTATCTCTCCACAGATTTCTGGTAAAAAGAAACACATTGCACAGCTTGACCTGTAATTTAAATTACAATTAAGCTTCCAGTTAGGATGTGTCTACCTCATAAATCTGCTATAAATCCCCCAGTGTTCCGTTAAATTCCCTTACCCTCTTAAACAGCATGGCCCCAGTTTTATTTTTCCTAGACATAAAATGCTGAATTATGGCTTATTTATGAGTTTCATGACTATGACTAATTTGATTGCCATTTTCAGAGAAATTCTCACCCAGTTATTACACTCTCAAATCCCATTATCTAATAAAAAATATACAAAATGAAATGACTCCTTATTAGTTTTCCAAGAATTGCTGGCAACATTTCTTTGTATATAAAGAAGATGCCACCAACCAGCAATATTAAGAATATTTCCTCCTGCTGCCCCTGCTCAGCCCTTCTACCTATGTTAAATCTAGTATAGTATGCTTTTTTATCAACACTTGCAACGCTACCTTTTAGCCTGTGATAGCATTTATCCCTAATGGGGCATTGCTTTTTCACTAAGAATTCACTCTCAGTGAGCAGTGTGTAAAGTGGCTCAAATTTTATGTTCTTGACCTAAACTTGGGGACCCATTATAAATCCAAACTTGATTGGGAATCTTGGAATATCTGGTGAAATGCGCCAGCTAGGTTCCAGTGACTTGAGGGCTTCAGGACTCATAGCAATGGGAGAATTATTCCAGGCCTTAAGGCTGATTCTACCCCTGGGGCAGTGTAAGACTGCTGTAAAAGTTATGCTCTATAGTCAGTAAAACAAGAACTGATATCCACTATATTCAGTTCCATAGAGCATAAGTTTTTGTTGTGCTGTCTGCTGACATCACAAGCACTCAAATATTTGTTGAATGAATAGATGGATTTTAGTACCCTCTGATCAAAGCCTAGTTCAATCCCCAGTTTCTTCATCTATAATAACAATTTTTGATAATAACAGCACAATTGTTGTATTACATGAAGTAACTTAGCGAAGTGCTTGCAACTTCAATATTTTAAGCAATAAAATTACTTATCAATAATAATCATCATAAACAAGATGACCCAAGTTAAGTGATATACAAGGCTACTTTAAATCCTTGAAAAGCAGAAAAAAAATGTTGTTTAAAAGTTGCAAGCATTGTTCTTAAGTGTGAAGGACTGAATTAAACTCTGAGCTATGAATGTCTTTTTTTTTTTTTTTTGTAAAATCATCTGAATGTATACTTATGTTTATGCAAATAGAAAGCAATGATCCTCTGCTGGAAAACAAAGATTTGAGATATGAAGCACTGAGGAACTAAACTGCTTTGCCTAATATTGTAACATATTGGCATCACTGTAGGAAGTGATAGACTGCTTCTTTCCGAAGTACTATATGGATCTACACCAAGCAGTCCCTGTCCATTATTGCTTGTTCTTACAGAAGTAAATGAGTGTTTTTCAAGCAGTTTCCCATAGGAGATTGGGAGAGGAGACCTGGAAATAGCAGGAAAGACGTGGACACATGATCTTCATCACAGACTGATGAGGTACATAAAAGAGAACCAGGCTTGGATTGCTGGCACCCCACCTAAACTCCACAGTCAATGTCCCACAAAGGATGGTACTTTAAAGATAAAAAACCTCAAACTCTCAGAAATGTATCAATGCCATACTTTTATGGTATGACGTACCTTGGGAATAAAAAGGGCAAGGCCACACTTTTATGGGTGGGAGTAGGAATTGGGGAGAATGGAGCATAGGGAAAGTGGAGACTAAAAGGTATTAAACACAGGCCTATGGATTCCCTATCAGCCCCCCAACCAAAATGGGGAAAAGGTGGACTGGAAGTCAATGTCGCGAGATAGAGCTGGAATGGGAAAGGCAAGTTAATAATTAATGGAAGATGCAAGTAATTTTCTAGCAATTTAAAGAAGGGAAAAGACAACAAAGCTAAAACCACCTTCATCTGAAAGTTTTCATCTGGAAAACAGAATGGATGTTTCTCTAGTTTGAAAAGAATGCCCACCATTATAATCTTTATATGTTCATTCAGTTTCCTATTCATTCAATAAATATTTATGGAGCACAACTCTGCATCAGGAACTGGGCTGGGTGCTAGATTTACAGAGACTGATAGGGCAAGTCCTCTGACATCAAGGAACTCAGTCTAATGGGGGAGACAAAGAATTACAGTAATGCGAACCGGAGACTATATATGTGAGCGTGGGGCCCAAAGCAGGGGTGGATAATTATACCTGGCAACAGAGGTAGTGGTGATACTTGAAACTGAAGTTGTGCCCATAGCATGGCAGAGAGTTGATTTTACTTTACAGGACAAAAAAAGGAGAACCATGGGGCAAGGCTATGACACTGTGAGTGTCCTTTGAAGCATAAAGCTGAAGAGTACACTCCATGGCAGATTTCTCAGTGTTATGAATATCATAGTGGTCACTGGTGATATTACACAAATAGAACACAATCCCTTTTCTAGCAGGAATAAAGTTTTCCATGTTAGGCCAATGAGAAATGGTCACTACCATTAACTTGCTGAACCTTAAAATAGTGAATAATTTGTGGAATATATTGTTTATTTCAATATTCAGAATTTCTTCAAGTCTTCTTTCTTCTTTTACTCTTTTTCTGTCCCTTTACATTGATCAAAAAACAGCAAACTTACTAAACTTACTCATATTCACCCAATATTTAAGTGTCTACTATGTGCTTGGTGCCGAGGTATGCCACAAAGTTGAAATATAGGTCAAAAGAAAAGTTTCGGGAAGCGGCTGTGGCTCAATCAGTAGGGCTCCCGTTTACCATATGGGAGGCCCCAGGTTCGGTTCCCGGGGCCTCCTGGTGAAGGCAAGCCCACCCGCACGGTGTGGTTAGCTGACCCAGTGAGCACAAGCAGCAAGGGGGGGGGATAAATGAATAAATAAATAAAATCTTAAAAAAAAAAAAAAAAAAAAAAAAAGTTTCAATAAAGGTTAAGGAATTACAGAAGAGGATGCAAATAATTCTTCTAAGAATGTATCAGATTTTGGTTTTGAAATATAAATAAAAATACACATGGGGGTGGCTGTGAAGAGAGGATGAGCATTTCAAGTAAAGCGTCTCACAGAGATGGAGAAGAGGACATGTTTCAGGAATGACAAAAAGTTCTTTAAGATGGTACATAAAATGCTCCATAATCTGGGCTTCTGGCATGTCCCACACTAAATCTTGTTACTTCTTGCCTCGTACATTATGTTTATATTCTATGCCCTTGTCTGCACAATCTACTCTATTTAAAATGTCCTTCACTTTGTCTCTTTCTCTGGTTAATGTCTTTATACATGCCCTTGGGTACAGGGGTCACATTATTAATCATCTTATTATCTCAGCACCTAACACAATTCCTGGCATAATGTAGGCATTCTATAAGCCCTTACTGAATTCATCCATTCATTCATCCATCCATTAACAAGTTTTGAGCATTCTCTTTTTGTCACTGGTTGGTGCTTGGTTCACAGCAGTGAACCAGATTACTTGGTAACATCTAAGGAAGAAACAACAGGAGATGACTCTGGGAAAGTAGGTTGAGAAAAGATTATGGAAGGCCAGGCATGGCCTTAAAGAGTTAATCACCAAAGGTTTGTACAGAGGGAAGAGATATCATCATATTCTGATTTAGAAACATATACATTTTGTAGAATTTTAGAGAGGGTGGAGACTGGTGGCTAATAAGTCCTGCTGAAGTAGGAATTTAAGTCAGAACTGGAAGAGGAAATACTTGTGACTGTAAAGGCCTGCAACACAATTGAACAAATAGAGGAAATGTAAATTGCAGAAGAAAACCTTGTGGAAAAAAATCTAAGATGAAGAATCTGACTGGATGGAGTTAGAACTGAGTTTGGTGGTAAAGGGGAACCAACTGGAGGAAGATCAGGCAGATGTGCATGGCTTTGAAATAAAGAGTAATAAGGGATGAGCATGGCCTGGAAAACAATGAAATGAAAACAAATAACTGAGGAAGAAGAGCCAGTTAACATCCCCTTGAAGGAACGGTGTGGCAAAGGTGAAGAAAGGTGAGAGGCAGCTTTTCCTTATAAACCAACGTGGACATGATAAAAGCCAAGGATAGCTAGGAAAAATGAAAAGACAATTGAAGCTGGCTAGTAAAATAGGGAATCAATAGATGGATCTGTAACCTGGCAAGAAGTCCACGTGGACATCAATACCCTCAAGATGGCTGCTGGAAGACCCTCGCAAGATTCTACCATCCAGAATGAGTTTCCCAGAGATTCCCAGGAGAAGCCCCAGATATTTTCCAGGGACATTAGCATTGGGCCCACCTGGGGGATTGATGAGTGAGGTAATCAATCAAAACAGCAAACAGATGGGACTCCTCCATTAGCAAAGGGGTGGAATAATTAATGGTTTAAAAGAATGCGCAAAAGTCTCTCTCTCTCCTCTCCCCTCTCCCCTCTCTACCAGGGACTCATGATTTGTTATTTTCCCCCATTTCTCTTCCCTCCCTACCTTAATAAATTACTGGCCTAACTAACCCGACGTGCTCTAGAAATCCATTTCTGCAGTGTAAGTCAAGAACCTAGACAAAATCTGGTAACACAATTATGAAAAAAAGTACAAATAAACTGGACTTCTATGGAGAAGGAATTACTGTTATTTAGGAAAAACTGTAATGAATATGGAATGAGATAATCTGAAAGCAAGACTCTGGCAGGGGCAAAACAAAGATGACATGATCTTCATGAAAAGTAAAAGAGAAGACCTCCCACAGGTACTACCGAGCTTTGCTTTACAAACTTAAAGAAACAGTGGATAAAATATAACAAATATAATATAAACAATATAAAAGCTCAAAAACAAAAACAAAAAGGAAGGGAAGTTCCCAGTGCCAGTGGCAGCCCTCCAACTTTTTATACTTAGTTATAGGCCTCAGCGGCCATTATTTGAGGTTTTAATGTTTGAGCACATGGCCTCGAGTAGCTGGAAGTAGGCCCTTAGGTAAAAGTTGGAAACTTAAAGAGCTGTCAGCCACTGGAAATGGAAAAACTCCACCTACTAGTTGGAGGAAGAGGCAAGAAGTTTTGATCTTTGCCTCGGACTTTGGGGCAGACAAAAGGTACCAGTGAGAAATCAAAACTCCAGGCCTGCAACAGATCTAAATTACAATATCTGCATAAATCAGGAACCAGGAGCTCAGAAATGGTTATCTGAAAAAGCTCAGGATCTTTAAGAGCCAAAACCCTGGCAGAAGCAAATTTATAACTGCTCTGAAGGGCCTCTTTTACAACTCAGGGCCTAAGAAGCTCCTCTAAGCAAAACAACACACCAAAGAGAACCATCTGAAGAAATAAATCACCCTGAGAGTCGGCAAATGTTATGAATAGGAGAATTAGGAACTCAAAAACTGGAGAGACTATAACTACCTGAAAGGGAAGATAAAGATATTTACCTTCATTAAGAGATGAAATAATAGAAATCATAATGCAAGAACAGGCAGATTTCACACACACACACCAAAAAAAAAACAAAAACAAAAACAAAAAAACCAACACAGAGAGAACATTTAGTATTGAAAACAATTTCATCATTGAAATGAAAATGAATGGGTCTAATCAGATCCCATAGGTGAATGAATATAGTCACCTCCTTTTTCCAAGTTTGTCAGACAGATTGTATTTGGCACTGAACAGTTCGAAATAAGTGCTAAAAAAAAAAAAAAAAAAAAAATCACTGAAAATGTGCTGCTACACAATACAATTTTATATGAACCTCTTTCATTATCAGTTCATCCTCTTGAGCCCCAAATTATCTCTCAAAAAAATGAATAACTCTTTCCTTAGTTCTGCAGTGAAGGTAGTCTTTTTTTTTTTTCCCCCCTTCTATCCTTGGCTCCAAGGAGAGAGGATTCATCCAGCATGAACTACTTTTACACTCTAAAATTAGAAAAGTACACGCAGGAAAGGGAGGGTCCCTCCCATACCCTGGAAGAGTAGGAGACCAAATCTTTCTCATAGGTCCCTCTTCAAGACTTTATCTGTACCCCTTTGCTGGTGCTGCTGCCTTCTATATAAGGGCTAAGGCCCCACTAATCTGCCAGATTTCTGTTTGGTGGAGCTGCTGCCTGCCACTGTCAAAGCCTTCATTGCTGGGAACATGGTGATGAAGCAAGAAGAGTGCTCTACTTACATTAAGTCTACCCTACAGTCTTTCTTTGTTTCCAGCTCTCACATTAGGAGATGCTAGTGGCTTTATGCCCCATTCTTCTCTTCTTCCTTCCTCAGGAAAGAGTTGTAAGTCAGCCACTAGTACTGCCCAACTGCACTATATTTAAAATCTATATACTATTTAATATATGGAATATATCTAAACCACATTTAACAGAAATTCCTTAGTGTTTCTGGCATGCATTAAGGCTAAAGATGATATAGCTCTCTTCCTTTATAAGCAAATTCTATTTTAATAAGTTGTAAGGGGAGTAGTTAGATGTACATATTTTTATAACCACACCAGAGACCTTATCCTTCAAAAGTGCATTTGTGGGGAGTGGTTGTAGCTCAGTGGTTGAGAATCTGCTTCACACGTACGAGGACCCAGGTTCAATCTCTCATACCTTCTAAAAAAAAAAAATAATAGTGCATTTGCATGTATGCTTTCATCCATTTGACTTAAATATATCTACTGGTTATTTATCTATGAAAGTAATTGCAAAGGCTAATAATGTCTATTTTATATTTTCACCCTATTATGAGTTCACCATATTATGTATGTACCCCAGAAAATATATTCTTAAAGCTAATCCATTCCTGTGGGTGTGAACCTATTGTAGGTGGGACCTTTCGATTAGGTTACTTAAGTAAGGTGTGGCCCAGGGTGGGTCTTAATCCTCTTACTGGAGTCCTTTATAAATGGGATGAACACAGAGAGAAAGAGAAAAAGCCACTGAAGCCAGAAGATGAAAGCAATGAAACCTGAGAGAGAGACCAGGAGACACTGCCATGTGCCTTGCCATGTAACAGAGGAGTCCAGGATTGCCAGCAGCTAGTCTTCAGGGAGAAAGCTTCACCTGATGTCTTGATTTAAATATTTTCATGGCCTCAGAGTTGTAAGCTTGTAAGCTAATAAATTCCCACTGTAAAAGCCAACCCATTTCTGGTATATTGCATTTCAGCAGCCTAGCAGACTATGACAGTTTGAATTTGGTGAATCCCAAAAAGAGAAAGATTATATGTTTGAACTAATCCACTCCTGTGGGTGTGAGATCCTTCTGATAGGATGTCAATGAGGTGTGACTAAGGTTGAGTCTCGGTCCTTTTTCTGGGTCTGATATAGACAGAAATAAAGGAAGCTGCCATATTTGATTCTGCAATGTGAAAGGACTCCAGTTTCACCCACAGCTGAGCTGCAAGGAGAGAAGCCCCAGAGAGGTTCAAAGAGCTGAGGCCCAGGGAGAGATGAGCCATATGCCAGATGGCTGGCAGATAAACTCGGGAAGAAAGTGGAGCAGCAGATACTGTTAGAGGAGGCCTGGAAAGAGACAAGCCCTTTGCCTGGTTGCCCACAGCCAAGCTCCACAAGACAGTAGATTCTGTAGGGGAAGGCAGAGACCTCGGCAGAAATCAGTGGCCATCTTAGTTCATCACGTGGCCAGACAAAAGGAGCAATAGTAGCTGACTTTGGTGAGAAAGCACCTTTGATGGTACCTTGACTTGGACATTTCACAGCCTTGGAACTGTAAGCTTTTTACCCCCAAGTAAATATATAAACCAACCCATTTCTGGTACTTTACATCAACTGTCCTATGGCAAACTAAAACACAGTCTAAAACAGATGTATTCTTCCCTACAGGTTTCAGATGGAGCATGGCTCTGCCAACACCTTGATTTTTGGACTTCTTGTTTCCAGACCCATGGGACAATTTTCTGTTGTTTTAAGCCATCCAGTTTGTGGTACTTTTTACGGCAGTCCTAGGAAACAAAAATACACTCCAAGGAATAGTTTGTTTCACATTAGAGGTTGTTGGTTAATTAAAATTCCTTACTCATAAAATAATGAAAGGGACATAGCTACAGGTAAATGTATAAGATTCAATAGAGTGAATAACAGTGAATAACTGGAATGTAAGG
>JAKSZT010035887.1:816383-870659 GCA_026826555.1 Tolypeutes matacus | reverse complement strand
TATAAGATTCAATAGAGTGAATAACAGTGAATAACTGGAATGTAAGGGAGGCAGGAACCAAGGTAGACAAAAATAACTGAACTAAATGGATGTTAAACCACTACTCATGAATGGCATCACAGAAGAAATGTGTAACATACAAGAGTAAATAAAGTATTTCTTAAACAAAGACCCACCAAATTTATTTTACTTTGTTAATTAGAGAAACTAGTTCAAAACACAACCCATTCTTGGTAGTTTAAGATTGGTGCAATGACTGCAAAACCATTGGGGTACCAAGAAAGCAATTTTAAACACATGCCAAAAATAGCATATTAGTTGCACCCTCTTTTTATATACCTCACCTAGAACAGCACTAAACCCATTCTGGAGCTAAGCTCTTCCTAACTGTTGGCAGTTTGAGATTATTTATGAATTCCAAAAAGAGGTTATGTTTATAAACTGGTCTGTTCCTCTAGGTGTGTTCTCACCTTTGATTGTATTAGATTCAGCCCACATGTCTGATTAAATTATGTTAAGATTAGGGCTTTGATTCAACCACATCATTAGAGTATGACTCAGCATTGAGTCCCAGCCCCCTTGGTGGGCTGATAAAACAGACTGTCACACGGAAATAGATACGAAGAACACAGAGAAAGGGAAAAGCTTATTAGACACGGCAGAGGCCTGGGAGGAGAGATGAGCCTCATAATCTACATCTGACCTTGTGAAGAGAATAGAGCAGCTGAGCCCAGAAAGAAATGAGCCCTAGAGAGAGAGAGATGAGCCTTATGCCAGCCTACAGCTGAGATAGGAAGAAGCTGGGACCACAGAGCCTTAAGAGGAAGAAGGCAGGCTGAACCCTGCAGCCATTGCTGGCCACCTTGTGTCAATATGTGACAAGAGACTTTGGGTGAGCAAGTACCTCTTATGGTACCTTGAGTTGGACTCTTTAAGGCAAGTAACTGTAAGCTTCTATCCCAGATAAATACCCTTTATAACACCCAACAGATTTCTGGTACTCTGCATCAGCACCCCTTTGGTTCTAATGAGTTAGGGTTATTAGTCAGCCAATGCACTCAACAGTGAGTAAACCAGAAATTTTTAAAAATTTGTATCAATACACACTGATACAAAACAGGATTGGCTAATAGGGCTGAATTCTGTATGTGAAGCTGAGTAGTACATAATATTTAAGAGCTGACAGTATTTAGACACACCGCCTGGGAATAAGTCCTAGGTTCTCCACTTACTACTTGCACAAGCTGTTTAACCTTTTTGTGACTTAGTTCACCCATCTGTAAAATATAAAAAAAATAATTATAACAATACAACAGATTTCGTAGGCTTCATACAAGAACTTGAAAAGGCACTTGGAACACAGACCGGCACACAACGTCCAATAAATCTTGGCGAGAGTAATTCCCTGAAATGGTTTTGTTACTGCTTATCTTTCCACAGAAGTTTTCAATGCAAGAAGGCGAACACCTATTTGTCTGGCACCTACTATCAGCCCCACGCGGTTTCTTCCCCGGGCCTCAAGGCGGGCGTGGGCAGCGAGCAAGGTCTTCTCTTCCGGACTTGGGAGCTCAAATGAAAATGCCCGCCCTGGTCAGCGACCGGCGAGTAGCGGAGTTCACACGCGGCGCCAACAAAGCGCAGCTTCCCTTTCTGAGGACTCTGAGCTAACCCGGGGTTGGAAAGCTCGAGGCTTCCAAAGCCGAAAGAGGGCCCTTGGAAATACATGCCCACCTATCGTCTCCCCGCAACTGCGGGGCTAAAAGGGCCGCTAGGGCCCCCACATCCCGCCAGGCCTCCGAGGAGGCGGAGTTTCCAGGGCGCAGCCCCCGACGGGGCGGAGCCTGAGGCGGGGCGGGGTCCGCGACGGGGCGGGGACACGACAAGCGAGGCCCCGAGTCTGAGGATTGGGACTGCCCGGGGTGTGCCGGACGCCTCAGTTAACATACGCCAACAGCTCTTTTAGTCCCCGGGCCTGTGCAGCGGCTCCCTTGGAGCCGTCATTGCCACGATCCGCTTTACCATCTCCTTGTCGCTTTCCTTGTCCTATTGGAGAAAATAGATGAAACCGTGAAGACAGGCAGCTCTTAGGCCCCAGCAGAGGAAATACGCTGTGGAGGGGGGGGGTCCTTTGCTCGCGCCGAAATTCAAAGGAATAAATAGTTCCGGCCTCTGGCGCGGGACGAGTGCGGCAGCGGCTATGGTGCGCTTTTCATTGTAGTCCCCGAAGCCGGGCAGGGTTGGCCTGAGCTCTCCGCCCTTGGGACCTGAGGAGCTTTCGGGGCGCCTCTGACCCAGGCGGCCTGAGGCAGCGGCGAGGCGGGTGCGTGCGCGCGGTCGGTAGGTCCCGGCCTGGCAATCCAGGCGGGAGGGCGAGTGGCTAAGGGGGGCGGACCTCAGGCTGAAGTTAAGCGTAAAGGGTGCCTGGCAAAGTGGCTAATTCCTGTTCATCCTTTAAGTGGAGACGAGGAGGTGTTGACAGATAGGCCTGAAGAGGCGAGGATACAGCCAGCGCAAAAACAAGGCGTTGGAGACAATTTAGGGTTCATACACATTTGCTGATCCCTTTTCTTAGTAAGGCAGTATTCGAGGATATAGTGGTGGATGTAGGCAAAGGGCCTCTGGGAGCTTAGCTATAATGGGTTGGGTAAATATATGAATACTGCTTAGTGTCAGCCTTAGTACAATGAGGGAAAAAGAAAGAGTGAGGGGATGGGTAGAGATGTCGGTCAGGAAGGCAACATTTGAGCAAAGACACAGTAAAGGGGAGTGAGCCATGCCATTATCGGGGAGAAGCACTTTATGGGTAAATGGAATGGGATTTGAAATAATCAGTAGTCTAGGCTGAGTGGCAAAAGTGTAAGGCAAGCCTGGAAAAATAGGTAGAAGAAATGCTAAGAGGTTTGATTTCCAGGTTGAAAGGTTTAATTAGCTTCCAGGTACGACTCTTGCGTGTTTTTAAATAGGGGGAACAATTACATATCTTGCTGAGTGGCTGCATTATCTATCATTCCCATATTTTAGTTTTTCATTTCGTTATGATTCCAGGTTTGCATTCCACTTATATTGTGTTATTTCTGTTTTGAACAGAACAGATCAGTGCCCTGTTTGACTCCTAGCAGAAGTTTAGCAGTCCAACTCGGTAGTGAAAATGCATATTAAGTCAGTCATTCTTGAGGGATTCAAGTCCTATGCTCAGAGGACTGAAGTCAATGGTTTTGACCCCCTCTTCAATGCTATCACTGGTTTAAATGGTAGTGGGAAATCCAATATATTGGACTCTATCTGCTTTTTGCTGGGCATCTCCAACCTGTCTCAGGTAAGTGTAAACTTTCTGGTTTATGTGAATTTGAAAGGGAATCCTCTTTGAACTTAAGAGACTGTTGCAATTGTTCTCTTCATTTGCATTTTTGCGTTTTTTTTTTTTTTTCTGCTTTAACATTTAACTCAGCAGTGTGCTTTGTACTTTACATGAATAATCTTATATTTCACTGCAGTTCTTTAAGATAAGTATTATTAACACTCCATTTTTGAGGTGAGAGAATAGAAAGAGGTTGCTGACAGTTCATCTTCTTAAGATATTCAGGAGCAGCTTTCAAATTCAGGCATTCTCACTTTTAGGCAGTCTCATTCCAGAGTCTGTGTTTTTATTCCCCCTCATTTTAATATCTTTTCACGACCTTCCAGTGAGATCCGATGAGAATTTCTTAAGCACTATCTTCCCTTAAATCTTTCAATGGCCTCTTGTTAAATGAGTAGAAAACAATTCAGTTCAGGGATGATGAGGTCCTATAGAGAAAGGCTCCCATTGCAGGTTGTTGCCCATTTTCTTTGCCAGGGGTTGCACTGCCTGCCCTTGGCAACTTAATGAATATCATATGGATGGGTTTTCCAGTAACAAGAAGCCCATTTTTCTTATTAGTTTATGCAATATGGAGTTTTATTGATAAAATTTCCTTCTTTTATTTTAGGTCCGAGCTTCTAACTTACAAGATTTAGTTTACAAAAACGGGCAGGCTGGTATTACCAAAGCCTCAGTATCAATCACCTTTGATAATTCGGACAAAAAACAAAGCCCTTTAGGATTCGAGGTTCATGATGAAATCACAGTAACAAGGCAGGTGAGTGGCTACTAAACATTTGGATGCCTAGGAACTTGCATGTCTGAAGTATTTTTTTTATTTTTTGGCAATATGACATGCAAAAAACGCTGGAGAGAGAAAATTCATGAGCAAAATTGATGCATCATATACTGATAGATTTGAAAAAAAATCTTTGTATCAAAATTTTGATCATTCAAATTCCACTATTAACTAAAAGGGTTGTAAGCGATCTGCAAAGTTATTTATCTGGTATAAGCGCTCGACCATACTTGAATCTTGAACCAATACTTGCATCTTCTCTGCCAGAACACCTCCAGTACCTTGATTTTTTTTTTTAAGATTTTATTTATTTATTCATTTATCCCCCCCTTGCTGCTTGTGCTCGCTGGGTCAACCACGCCGTGCGGGCGGGCTTGCCTTCAACAGGAGGCCCCGGGAACCGAACCCGGGGCCTCCCATATGGTAAACGGGAGCCCTACTGATTGAGCCACAGCCGCTTCCCCCTTGATATTTTTTGAGGTAACACAATCCATTTTTTGACAAGTCTAATTAGAAAGTTATTCCTATAACTTGAGCCAAAACCTGCTGACTTAAACTTTTACATGTTAATCCTTATACTCTTAAATGTACCAAATCTCATTAATTCTATGTTCCAATGTTATGCGATCTGTGAGTCTAAATATTTTCTAAGCTAAATCTTGCCAGGTCTTTCACTTGCCTGACCACTTGAGTATGCTTCAGTTCTTTATACCTTTTTTTTTTCCCATCCAATGTATGTCACTTCAAATTAAGTGTACCAGGAGCGTTCAAGTTAGAACAGGATTAAGCAGAATTGTTTCTTCTTTCATTTTAGGTACTCTGCTTTCCCCAGTATGACATTGAAGGGTTCATAGTACATTATGGGTTCATCCCAGTTACAGTCAGTTAAGATTTTCTTCTGTTTTTAAAGTTCTCAACTCCCATATACTCTGCATCTTAGCATGTATCACTTATAGATTTTTACCCTCTATTTTAATCGAAGCCACTGATTTGAAAAAAATAAAACAACACACAAAACCATTAACTAGATGGAGAAGAATTCTGTTTATGTTGTTAGGCATCCTTCAAATCACTCTTTAGGAATTGACACTTAAGTCTGCTATTGTACATAATTGTTCTTAATTGTTGTTGTCATTCAAGCCATGTGCCTGCATCTTGACCAAAACTGTGTCATAAAGACCTTATCAAATTACTTATGGGTGTTATTTGTCTATTGTTCAGATATATAAATATATGAACTAGTAGCCAAATAATCCTGTTAGGAAAGAAATGAAACAAAATTTATTCAATATTAAATGCTTGTGTACCGGACATTCTTGAATGCACTGGGGATATACAGATATAAAAATGAAAAACAGGTTTTGCCTTTAAAGACCTCAAAATATGGTGAGTAAGACAATTATACCAATAAATGACAGTGTATGTGCTCTGATAGAAGTATGAATAAGCTGGTTCTAACATGGCTTATTCTTAGTTAACCATGCTGAAGCTCCATAATTAGTCTTTTTCTTCTAAATGGTCATAAATAATATCTTTATTAATCCCTTTTAGAATTTTTTCCAGGATTGGTATCAATCCACTTGTCTTTAGTTTTTAGTACCTGACTTCTGTTCCTTTTGAAAATTGAAAAATGGAGGAAGTATTTAACCTGAGTGTAGAAAAATTGCCAAAAGAAGGTGACCAGGGACAAAAAGTATGTTTCACACGTATGTGGATGCATAAAGCTAGAAGTGACCTTAGAGATTTAGTCCCATGCAGGGGAGTTTAGAAGGCTTGTGCATGATTCTATAACTTGTTAGCAAAAGTCCCTGAATTTGAAGCCAGCTGTGCTGACTCAGTTTAGTATTCTTTTTTAATAATAATTTCATTAAAAAAAATTTTTTTTAAAGATACTTAGATTACTTAAATGTTCCATAAAAAATGTAGGGGATTCCCATATACCCCACTTCCTACAACAACATCCTTCATCAGTGTGGTACATTTTTACAATTGATTAACACAGAACACACATTGGAATATTACTGCTAAGTGTGGATTAGAGTTTAAACTCTCTCCGCACAATTTTGTAAGTTATGACAAGATATATAATGGCCTGTATCTGTCATTGCAGTGTCATTTAGGACAATTCCAATGTCCCGAAAATGCCTCCATATTACACCTATTTTTCCCCTCTCCCTCTGCAGACCCTTCAGTGGCCACTGCCACCACATCAATGATAAAAGTTCTTCTGTTGCTAGAATAATAAGTCTACTCTAGTAGAATAACAGTAAATCTATGCTAGTCCATCATTCCCCAATCCTGAGGATTCTGGGTTGGTGATGCCACTAATTGAGAGGGAGCTCAGAGCCCCATGGAGCAGATGGATGGGACTATCTTGCTTGCAGTTGCAGACTCTCTGTTCCTTGGGATGGTCATTGTCTATCATCTTTTCCTTGTTAGTTGTCCTGGGTGAGTCCAGTGAACTGGAGAGTAGATGTTGCAACTCTGTTGAGATTCAGGGCCTGACTGGCACATGGAAAGCCCAAAGATTTAAGTTTCTTGGACATAAACCTATAGTACTAACTATAGGTTCAAATAGAAGGGACAGAAGAGCCATGTGTAGGGAAACCACAACTGAGTCCAACTCTGTCACACTGGGGAGTATACATTCCAAAGTAGGGCCCACTGGCAAAATCCTCAGCTGTCATCTCTGCTTATAGTGTCTGGATGTCTCCAATGCCCTCAGGAGGCCTGCTTTTTGAGGCAGTATTCACTGTGGCAGTAAATGTGCATAAGCATAACCTCTGGAATGATCTCCTGACTCACTTTGAAGTCTCTTAGCCATATAAACTCATTTGTCTTTACCCTTTTCCCCTTTTGGTCAAGGTCTTTTTCCAGTTGCATTGCTAGTGCTTGGTAGTAATCCCTTGGTGCCAGGGAGGCTCATCCCTGGGAGTCATGTCCCACACTGGGGGGAAGGTAATACATTTATATGCTGAGTTTGGCGTAGACAGAGGCCACATTCAGGAAGTAATTCTCAGACAACCTGTAATACTTGGCTAAGTTTCAATTTCAAAAGAAAAGGTTCATAAGTACAGTCATCAGTATCAAGGGTCCCTCAGTGGTCCATCTTCCTTCATTAGTCACTGCCCCTGTACTAGGGATCTTCTTGCTGTCCCATAAGAGAATGTGGCAGAACTCTCCAGGATGGGAATTGGATACTCTTTCTGTTATTGTGTGGATCTCCACCCACCATGACCATGCCCCATGAACACTTGAACTCGTTCATATGCCTTATAGGTATGCCTCACATGAACCTCCTCCCATGCATCCCCCATCACTGACACCCTGTACCAATGATCCTCCCCTGCCACAGTTATAACCCTTCTGTGATCCAAAACTTCCTTAAAAATGAAGGCAACAAAATAACAATAAAATTAATAAGATAGTAATGATAGTTTAAAAATGTCAAAGTAGAAACAATTAAAAAGAATTTGAAATAATAAAAAATAAAAAATAAATTAAATTTTGGCATTATATCTTTCATCACTGTAAGATCTGTTGTCTTGTATGTACAGTGACATTTTCTTCTGTTTAGTCCCCCAGTGTCTTATTTTTTCACTTTATCTTCAGAGAAGCTTTAGGCTACAGAAAAGTCAGTACAGAATAGAGGGGATCCCCATATACCCAACATCCTCCCTCCTTTCCCTTTTCCCCTATTAATAACATTTTACATGTGGATGGTATATTTGTTTCAGTTGATGTGCAAATACCGAAGCGTTGCTTCTAACGATGGTCAACGAATTACATTATCATTTATTTTTTGGACCATACACTTTTATACATTTTGATGAAATTTAGCATGGCCTACAAGATCATGTAGAATAATTCCAATGCCCCCAAAATGTCCCATGTTCCATCTATTCTATTCCTCCCTTCCCCTCCCCTCAGGACCCATGGCAACCACCAAGTTTCACTCCTTGAAGAACAAGATTCATAGTTACTTGCAACAACTTTGAGGGCTTGACATACTGGCCTGTCCTCCTATATTAGGCACTGCCTATGCTCTTGAGAGACTCCCACCCCTCTATTTGAGAACATAGCATGACTCCCCAGGATGAGAGTACAGCACCTTCCTGTTCATTGTGTGGGTCTCCACCCACTGATACAATGCCCTATGGTAGGATGAACACTCACATACTCCCTCGAAGTCTGCCCCAGTTGCTCCCTGTCCCGCATGCCCCCCACACCCAACACCCTAAACCAGTAACCCTCCCCTGCTGTATTTGCCAAAAAAAACATTCCCAGCGTTGGAGTTTGAACCCCATACCCGCAAATCCACAGAGTTCCTCTAGTCCCTTCTCTGCAGTTCCATGGACAATGCAGCCCCCACCCACTCTACCCCCCTCACAAGCCAGCACCACCCAACTCAATAGCATCACTGCTCGCTCCACTGTCATACCCATCCACTGCACAACTATACCTTTCCACCTTATCATAGATTTTGCCCATATGGGCTTTGGCTGATAATATTCTTTTTGACTATGCCACTCTTCCTCCACCATTTACCTTGGATTAATTTTGATTACCACTTGTTGGATACACAAATAAATGATAGATAATATCCTTGGGGACTTACCATCCTAGCACAAGATGTGCATGTTCATTTAAATCTTAAAATGCTTTTTTTTTTTTTTAGGTGGTTATTGGTGGCAGAAATAAGTATCTAATCAATGGAGTCAATGCAAACAACACCAGAGTGCAGGATCTTTTCTGTTCTGTTGGCCTTAATGTTAACAACCCTCACTTTCTCATCATGCAGGTAATTTTTTGTCTTTACGTCTGGTTTTGTCAATTAAAAATAAAAATCTTTTATTTTTAAATTATTTCAGTAGGAGAAGCATCACCTTCTTTGGATTTTCCATTTTTTATTTACTATTTTGCTGGTGTTTGGGCATTTGACATTTGTTAAGAAATGTTTAATTATTTGTCCTGATGTATTCTAAAATGTTGTATACATCTGAATTTTGAGGAAGTCTAGAGGCAATTTTCCTTGACTTTTATTTTTTTACTGTAAGAAAAATACATGCTCACTATAAAAATCTTTATAAAATTCTCATATTCTTATAAAAGTTTTAAAGCATCTTTATGTATTAAAGTTTGAATAATTATCAAGTATGTATTAAATTTTGAAAACTTTCTTCATTAGAGACTTTTGGAAATGAAAAATAGGGGCTTCCATTATCTTGCACTTACATGAACTCACTTGACCCATCCAACTACCCTTTGATTAATTCACAGTATAGTTAATGGCAAGATGATGGCATCAGAACAAAAATATTTTTTACAATATCATAGCTTCAAAGCTATAAATTTACCTCAAATGAATCTAAATCCTAAGTAATATGGTTCTCTGAGAGTGGGGTAGTGGGTGTAACAAATGAAATTACTGATCTTATGGCATTGAAGTGAATCTTTTTTTTTCTATTTCAGGTTTAGAGGTATGTCATTTATTTCTGAAAATTGTTTTAAAGGACTGTCATTCCAAAACATCAAATAATGTTCAATAATTAGGTGAAAATTTATTTATATACTTATCTATTTTAGAACTGGATACGTCTACATCATTAATAGTAACTGTCATAGAAACCTGGTCTGAGTTAACTTCGTATCATTTCATAAATTGTATCATTTGTATCATTTAATAACTGTCATTTAATTTGTATCACTGGTGAGAAAGTGAATAGAAATGTCAAAATTCTAGAATTGTAAGGTCTCAAATCTAATAAAAGAAGCATCTTTTCATTTAGGCAGAAGAAGGAACTGCAAAAAGATTGTTATATTATATATATAGCTTCAATGCAGATAAGTATCCAGTGCCTATAGATTACATTTTATGTAACTTGTTACCATTATAATAAGTTTGCCATTTCATTTTCAGGGTCGAATTACGAAAGTATTGAATATGAAACCTCCAGAGGTAAGAATACTATTTATGGACAGTAAAGATGGTGATTATAGGTATTGTTTTATCCTATAGGTAACTGATTTTCTTTTTTTTTTTTTTTAAAGATTTTATTTATTTATTCATTTATCCCCCCCTTGCTGCTCGTGCTCGCTGGGTCAGCTAACCGCGCCATGTGGGCGGGCTTGCCTTCGCCATGTGGGCGGGCTTGCCTTCACCAGGAGGCCCCGGGAACCGAACCCGGGGCCTCCTATATGGTAAACGGGAGCCCTACTGATTGAGCCACAGCCGCTTCCCTGATTTTCTAACATAATTTATTTCTTCATTAAAATTCTTGGAAACATTGCCTCATATATGTATGTATGCATGTGTGGCATTGTGTCATATATTTAAAGAAATTTTAACTGTATAAAGCATTCTTTCTCAGCCAGTGTTCTGTGTGAGAATTAAACCCTACAGAAGATGAATTGGGGGGCTCTTTTTGCAATTTTCCTGAAGATGGTACATGGTACATCTAGATGATAGATGCATAGGAGATAAATTCATTACATTTGATGGATTTCTTAGGGCACTGGAACTTAATTTTCTCTTGGAGCCCCCTTGAATAGAGTTATTATGAAGAACTGAATATTTTGTAGAACAACGAAGGCTCTTGAGAGAGTTACTCATTTCTACTGTGAGTTGCTAATAAGAACATTGATAACTGATAATACCAGTCTGCTTTAAATATAGACCATACTTATTTTCTTTATATAACATCTTAGAGGAAAGCTTGTAATTTGAGATCTGCCAAATCGTAGAAATCAGCATGGTTTTGATTTCTATCTTGAAGCAGGAATTTTCTTGAGATAAGGATTGATGGTAGGTAGCAGCTTCAGTTGTGCTGACAACATTGTACATCCTCTAAAATAAAAAATGATTAATATTTGCCTCTTTTGAAATGCTGTACATGTACACTATTTGTTTAATTCTCAGTATTCCTATTATCTATTATTATCTGTAATGTTAGATCCCTATTATCACTACTCTGGCTAAGGAAACAGGCACAGAGAAGATTAAGTTACTTACCCAAGTTCTTAAAGAATGTGTCACAGTTGGATGTAAATGTTAAGCCATGCTTCATCTTGGATGGTATATAATGGCTGAAGCCTGACTTGGAAGAGTTTTAAATAGAAACTTTGAAAATTAAAGCTGAATGGTTTAACCCTTTCCTTACCTTTTAGATTTGTAATTGAAGGAAAAGAGGGGAGAGGAATTACTGCCTTCAGGTTTAAAAGAGAGGTACTCTGGAAACTAGTAGACTAGCAAGTGTGATTTTAAAATTGAAATGCGGAAATATTTCTTATATGTCGTAAGGATTATGGTTAATAGGTCCATTTTTATTTATTTAACTTTTACGGTCCATTTGGGCCATTATTTTGCTAAAATGCTTATTGCGGTCAAGGCCATAAATTATATACTTAGGATAAATTCAGATAAGACAACTTGTCTTGGATTCTTCAAACATTAATACAATTGTCATTCCAGATTTTATCCATGATAGAAGAAGCAGCTGGCACCAGGATGTATGAATACAAAAAAATAGCTGCCCAGAAAACTATAGAAAAAAAGGAAGCTAAGCTGAAAGAAATTAAGACGGTAATTAAATTTATTTAAGACATTTTTGGAGAAGTATAAACATTTGCATCTAGAGTTTCTGTGCTTTGAAGAGGGAAATTTTTTTTTTTTCAATTCAGTTTTCCAGTCTTCAACTTTTTAAAAATGGTACTTTACATACTGAAAATACTGATTTTCCTTTATTTTCCAGATACTTGAAGAAGAGATAACTCCAACCATTCAAAAATTAAAAGAGGTGTGTATTATATATGATGAGGACAGCCAGCTAGAATGTCTTTCAAAATGAGTGAAGTGTCCAAGATAACATGTATAGGAAGGAGAGTGTTCCACTTCTCCGGGATTTTTCTCTGGTGTGAGATATGGAATTAGGGTTGGTACTCCATAGCCTAGCTTTCTGTTTGCAGGGATATTTGCTCCTTATCTATTGAGTCATAATTATTTTGGCGATTGCTCTTCACTTTATGATCTTAGAAAAGGATATGTCTGATTTTGGTGAAAAAAAGCAAGTCTGGATTTTCCTAGGTAATTAGAATTGACTAGAACAACATTTTGAAAATATGTGGCACTCTTAGTAATCCTTGTTGATAGAGCAAGTAGCTTCCAGGATAATATGTGTTTTTGCTACAATTACTGCTGTCAAGGCATTTTATAAGTGAAAGGAATTGAAAGAGAGGTTTTCTCTGTATAATTTTTTGTAGCTCCTTGATATTCTACTTGTCATTGTTTCTTTAATGTCATTACATAGTGAAAAAATGCATTTATAGCAAATTGCCTTTAAAGATATTCATTTAGGAATGTATTAAATACTCATTAAAATTTTGTGCTGCTCATAGCTATTCTCTTAATCCATATAGTTGCATGGATGTTATTGGGAAAATAGAAAAATTGTTATCGTGAAGGTACTGCTTTTAAATGCATAGTTTAGTCAAAGAAAAAAAACCAAAACACTAGTACGGGAGTTTAAACCTAGATTTCACACGTGATTTGGTTTTTGCCACATTCTTTCTGATCTGACAACTTGGACAGGTCACTTAATCACTCTGAACTAAAGTTTCTACACATGCAAATTAGGGATTTTAATTGTTACATTGTCTACCGTATCAGGTTCTTTTGGGAATCAAATGTGTATTTGTAAATAGTTACATGAATGAAAATTGGGTAGGCATCTTGACAGTACTACTATGAAATATGTTAAATAGTGGCACTGGCAGTGTATAGGTTGGCTTTATAGGCTTCTTACTACCACCAGTTTTAACCTTATGCAATTTATTTGTTAATCCCATATGATTGTATATTAGAAGAAATGGCCCTTTGGGATTCATTTCAGATGGTATAGTGCTCTCTACAATGGCAGATTTCTCCTAATGTTACTTAAAGTTTCCTAAAATTTATAATTACATGATTATTTAATCTAAGACTAAAATTATTATATCATGGAATGGGGAATTTGATACATAGAGGTATAGTTTGATTCTTTCCAAATTTGTTTAAAAATAAGAATTTTCAATTTTCCTTTATTGATGAATTCTTTCTTTCAGGAAAGATCTTCCTATTTGGAATATCAGAAAGTAATGAGAGAAATAGAACATTTGAGTCGTTTATATATTGCATATCAGTTTTTGCTGGCTGAAAATACCAAAGAACGTTCAGCTGAAGAGTTAAAGGAAATGCAGGATAAAGTTGTAAAGCTTCAAGAAGAATTGTCTGAGAATGATAAAAAAATAAAAGCACTTAATCATGAAATAGAAGATTTGGAAAAAAGAAAAGATAAGGTTAGAACATATAAATAAGAACGATGAGAAACTTTAGTATGAAAAGTTTTACTGTTTTATACAACTATTCAAGATTCACTGGGCATTGTCTTCCTTATGATTTGTTAAATCTTAAAGTAGTGTAATGAAATAGCTTTTACAAAGTGTAAATACTTTGCATAGAAATCATATAAGTAAATGACAACATGAATAAATTTTAAGTAATTTGATTGAATGGGATGCATTTGATTACAGGAAATTGGAGGTATACTACGCTCTTTAGAAGATGCTCTTGCAGAGGCTCAGCGAGTTAATACTAAATCTCAAAGTGCCTTTGATCTCAAGAAAAAAAATCTGGAAAGTGAGGAAAACAAACGCAAAGAGCTGGAAAAAAATATGGTTGAGGTAAGCAAATAAGAAATTTGTCACTAGTGTATATTCCTCCATTTAATTTATATTTATTGAGTGCCTACTATGGGCCAGTTGCAGTTACAGTTGTTTGTCCTGGGGTACAGCCACTATAAACCTAAGAAGAATGCAGTTTGGGATCCAAATTGGATAGCCATCGAAACGCGTGTTAGGGTGATATTTGAAGAAAGACCTGTAGGAAGTCAGAGAGTGAGCCAGGTAGGTAGACTGGGTGCTGAGTATAATGGGTTGAAGTGTTCCAGGCGGAAAGAACAGCAATTGCCCAAGTGCCTGTCATGTTGGAGAAGCAGGATCAGTGTAGCTGGTGAGCACTGAGTAGTAAGAATGCAGAGAGTTAAGTGGGTCCAGGCTCATGCAGAGTTTTGCGAGACTTTGACCTTTATTCTCAGGGACAAGGGAAGCCACTGGCATTGGTTGAGCAGAGAAGTGACGTATCTTATGTTTTAACAAGACTATTCTTATTTTAAGGCTAAACTAAGGGACTAAGGGAAGAAGCAGGGAATCCAGTTACTAGGTGGTCTAAATGATAGCCTTTGGATAAACGCAGTAGAAAAGGGAATAGTGGAAAGTTGTAGAAGTTTATGTGTATATTCAGGGTAGATCAACAAAATAGGTTGACAGATTGGTTGTTGGGTATTAAAGATAGAAAGGAGTGAAGGTAATGCTAAGATTTTTGACTCTGATAGTTTAACATAGAGATTAGGGTATATGAGGAAGAACAAGCAAAGAGATTGAGAAGAAGCAATCAGTAAGATATGAGGAAACAAAGCCAGTAAGGTGTCCTAGAAGCCATGTGAAAACTCTTTCAAGGAGAAGGGGCCGTGAGATCCTGATTAGAATGTGTTTAATACAAAATGGAAGAAAAAAGGTTTAAGAGCAAGTAAAGATAATACTTTTGAGAAGTTTTCTGCAAAAGAAAGGGTAAATGGGGAGCTAACTGGAGAGTGACATAAAATTTTAAGATGGAATAAATAATAGCATGATTACATATTAATGAGAACAATCTAATAGAAAAGGCAACATTTGTGATTCAAGAGAGATGGGAAAATTGCTAGAACAAGGTCCCTTAGTAGGTGAGAGCAGGATAGGTTCAATTGCAAAGGTAGAGAGGGTTGCCTTCATAGGGGCCAGGAATAGGTCATTAACACGAGTCAAATATTTAGTTTCCTGTGCAGGTAGATGGGTAGATGTGTGACAATAGCTTTTGGAACTTCTCTTATGGTTGAATCTCTTTTCCCAGTGAAAATACATAATATTTGTTTTTTTCATTGAAAAATTAACTTCATGAAAAATAAATATTCCTTTATATGATCCTACTAGATATTTTTGCACAGAAATATAATTACCGACTTAAGAATGGGTAAAATGTATCAGGTTTATAAAGCCCTAAATCTTATGAGCCTTAATCCTGCCAGATCCATAAGCTTCATACAATGACACTGATTACTTCTTTTTAGTCTCCTTTTCTAAATTCCTTTATTCTTCCTTATCCCTAAGTATTAGCATGCCCAGGGCTAACCCTCAGGTCTACTTCTGTGTACACTCATTCCTTAAGTGATCTCATCCAGCTCTGTAGCTCTAAATACCATCTGTGTGTTGATGCCTTCCCAGTCCATAGCTAGGATTGGGAAGTCATCATATCCTCCCTCAATTCTAGATCAGTTTGTCCAATTACGTAATTAACAGTTTACCTGATGACTACTAAAAAAGTCTAAAACTGGACATATCCAAATTCTTATTGGCCACCCTGTTTTCTCTCTTTTGGCTCTACAGTCTTGTGTTCATTATAGAAGCTAAAGCATAAATTGAATCATGTTACTCCTGTGCTTAAAATCCTTCAATGAGTTTCAATGCCCCATGTGTAATAAAATTCTTAGTCTTTACCATGGCCTACAGCAACCTACATGATATGATTCCTGGAGCTCTTCCACTTGCTCACTATGCTCCAGCCACTTCCTCAAACACCCAAACGCGTTCCTCAGGGCTTGCCAGGGGTGCTGCCCTCCGCATGTTTGCATGGCCGCTCCTTTTCTTTTAGACCTCTCCTCAAATGTCATCTCACCAAGGCCTTCCCTTATTTTCTTTCCTAAAATAGTTGTCCCCATCACTTTGTGTCCCTTTACCTTGCTTTGGTTGCTTACTATCTATCTTCTACCCTGGAATATATGCTTCCTGAAGATAGGGTCTTTGTTTATATCTTTAATGTCTAAGAGTGCCTGGTATAAAGAAAGCACCTAATAGATATTTGATGATGAATCATGAATAAATCAAGAATTTCTGGTCACTTTCATGCAAACAAGATAGCTAGTTATTCAGTTTTTTTCAGTGTTGGTATCTTGTGTAGTGTCAGTTATCTCCATATTATTTAAAAGAAGATATGTATTAATAATGCTGTTCCCATGATTATTTAATACTTTAATTTTATGGCCCTTAATAGTTTGCAAAATATTTTCAGATATATGCACTTAATAATAAAATTCCTACCTTTCAGCTTGGTTTGGGATGGCTATTCTGTAGATATTAGAATTTTAGAAACTGATTTTTAGTTTCTTCAAGGGGTTTGTTTAATTCTGCACTTATTCATTAACTCAAATTATCTCCTAGAGTCAACTCTAACATATGGAATGAAACTATTTCCAGTGGGATAAAACCCTCACTTATCTCTAAAACCAAAAGTGACTAAATTCAAAATGGGAATTCAGTATTTAATGTTATGATGATTAATTATTTTCCTTATTATCAAGCCCACTTCACATTGCTATGTTTGACATGTATATGTATGAAAATGGATGTGTCTCCTAAAATATAATACCTTCTAATTTGAAACAACTTCTCCTTAAAGGACTCTAAAACTTTAGCAGCAAAGGAAAAAGAGGTTAAAAAGATAATAGATGGACTGAATGCCCTTCAAGAAGCGAGTAATAAAGATGCTGAAGCTCTGGCTGTTGCACAGCAGCACTTCAACGCTGTTTCTGCTGGCCTGTCAAGTAATGAAGATGGAGCAGAAGCAACTCTTGCTGGTCAAATGATGGCCTGTAAAAATGAAATAAGTAAAGCTCAGACAGAAGCGAAACAGGTAAAGATAGATATTAAGCACTATGTGATTGCATTTGTGTTGAGAAGCTACTTCAATATCATATTTTGGCAGTTGCTATAAAATGTTGAAAATAATCAGTTCAAAGTCAAGTAAACTTGTTTACTTTTTTCTGCCACTCTATAGCACCTGATTTAATGAAATTCAAAAATGTTGATTCTAAGTATTGATGATAGTAATCAAAATGCTGAAAAATATGAAATACCTCCATAGGTTAATTGATTTTATAAGTGCAATAAATGTTTGCTGCGTTGTATGGAGTATTAGATTTTAGTCAATTTATTCTCATCTTTTTGAGCTCTTTTTATTTGCTTTTATTGATCTTGTAAAGTCTTAAGCTTTAACAGGGAAACAAAACCTTCCACTCCATTTCTATAACTTTCCATACCTATTTTTTTTTTTTTTTTTTTTAATTATGGGTGAAAATCAAAATTTTCACAATACATACCAACATTTGCAAAATTATATATAAATATATATGCATATATGTGCATTTGCTTACAAAAATGTTATTTATATATATATATATATATATAAATATATTTTAGGAGGTGCTTAGATTACCCAAAATACTACACAGAACTCACTGGGATTCCCATGTTGCCCACCTCCCACAGAATGGCCACATACCTATTTTTTAAAACCTGTTTCTGAAACTTTATAGCATCTTTCTAGGAGGTGCCTTTACCTACCGTTTGTCCACCTTCCTGCCTTTGATCTCCTTTCTCTGATTTCATAATCTTCAGTGGCTTCTGTCAATTTATTATAATGGTTTTCAAATTTGTACAGCTAACAATCCTGTGAATGCAAGAGTTTTGCAGGCAAAAAATATATATATATACATAAACACTTTCATTCTTTTTTATTTAAGGGTGGACTCAACTTTAAAAATATATGTGCATAAGCGTGTGTGTATTAATCCTACTCAACTTTTTCTTTTATATTTACTACTTTTTCATTCAGAGGTGATGATCACCAAAAATTTATAAGAAATCAATAGTAGAAAAACTTTTAAATCCTCACAGATTTTCTATTAACTTATTTTTCGTGAGAATTAGGATAAGCCCACCATTATTCTGTTTCAGAGGGAGGATACATGCATCTTGTTATTGGATTACTAGTTCATAGTTTTAAGAAGCAGTGCTCCATTATATAAACTTCATTTATTTAATTCCTGCTTATTTAAATTTCATTTAAATTTCAGATTCCTTGCATATAAATTTCCATGTTATTTTAGCTTACCTTTCCTATCTTATTCCTCATTGCTCGATGCAGCTTCTCCATTGTTGTTAGAAAATAAAAAATACACAAATAGAAATATACACACATAAGTAGAAAGAAAGGGAACAGGTTGTGATTTGCAGGTTTCTGTTGTGCTTTTCCTTTTTTTTTTTTAGGAGGTACCAGACATTGAACCTGGGACCTCGTATATGCTCAACCACTGAGCTACACCCATTCCCTTCATTGTGTTTTTAATTTAACCAATAATAACCGTTATTCTTTAATAGAATTTTTGAACTCTATTAATATCATATTTTATATATATTAAAATATGAACTTAAATTGCCAATTATTTAATGATTTAAGACTATATTAGTTTATATTCTGCATAGATTTTTTTTTGAGGAGAAAATATTGGTAAATGGTTGATCCGTTGAAATATTAATCTAAGAGACCAAACAGTTCCTTTTCAATGTCCAGTCTGAATCTGTGGTCTTTTAATTATTAGCAATACCTCATCTAGTCTTGCATTTTCCTTTCATAGGCTCAGATGAAGTTGAAACATGCGCAACAAGAGTTAAAGACCAAACAAGCTGAAGTTAAGAAGATGGATGGTGGCTACAGGAAAGATCAAGAAGCTTTAGAGGCTGTGAAGAAATTTAAAGAAAAACTTGAAGCTGAAATGAGAAAGCTCAATTATGAAGGTTTGCCTTTAAAGACATGATATGAAACCATTGGGATGTGGTGGTTTTTGATAGAAACTAACTGAAATTAAGACTATAGTAAAAAAAAAAAATCTATAAAATAGCCCTTTAAAATTTTGAAAACTCAGTATAAAGAATTTCCTACTTTAACCACTCTGAAATACCACTTAAAAACACAAAAATGTCACTTGTATATTTCTGCATTGGTACGTATTCAATCTGTTTCAGAGTGAAAATTGTGTTATTGGAAATAACACGTACTTGATGTTTGATAGAAATTTGAAAGCTAAACATACATTTTATTTAATATTTTTCAGAAATTTATATTTTGTTTCTTAGTAATGCTTTGGAAACAGGTTATTAATATTTTCCTTAAAACTGTAGAATATTTCAGTTTCCATTTACTTATGATTTACTGTTCAGAAAACAAGGAGGAAAGCCTGTTGGAAAAGCGTAGGCAGCTGTCTCGTGATATCAGTAGATTGAAAGAAACATATGAAGCTCTTTTGGCCAGATTTCCCAATCTTCGATTTGCATACAAGTAAGAAATTTAAACCTTGAATATTTACACATTACTAACCAAAATATGTTTTTTTTTTTTTACCGCGAGGTCCCGGGGATCGAACCCGGGTCCCTCCCTATGGGAGATGGACGCCCAACCAGTTGAGCCACATCCGACCCCTCAAAATATGTTTTTATTTAAGCAGGAGGCAACCTGAAAATTGTGTTGACACCAAAAAAAATAATGTGTGTAAAAACTATTATAAGCTATTTTTCCTTAATTTGTATTTTTCTTTTTTTGCCCATTTATCAAAATGTATCAAATGTTGGAAGGACGGAGTCTTATGAAATTTAGTAGCTACTGATGCCACTAATTTTAAATTAAGACCACCAAAATAAAGGGGATTTAATTTCAATTCAAAATTTCTTTAAAATTATACTGTCATTAATATCTACATTTATATTGGACAATTTGTTTTGTACATGGGTTTTTTAATGGCACATTTACAGTAATCATGTATATTACAAAGATTAGACTGTTAGTTTTTTGTTAAAATGTAAATATAATCTATACTGAAATTTTCATTCATTAAATAATAGCTGTCTATCTGGGATATTTTTTAATTTTTTTATTGTTAAATATATGTGTTTTCTCTTTTCATTTCAGTTTAATGTATCAGAAAGAGCTGTTGACTAGTAAAGTAAACTTCTCTTTTCTTATCTAGGATCAATTTTTCTTGACTTTTTTTAATTTTAGGGATCCAGAGAAGAACTGGAATAGAAATTGTGTCAAAGGACTTGTTGCCTCTTTGATTAATGTAAAAGATACTTCTGCAACCACAGCTTTAGAATTGGTGGCTGGGGAACGACTATACAATGTTGTAGTAGACACAGAGGTAAATTAATTCCATTTAAAGAAAATTGAAGATTATTTAGCTTCTAAAATCATGTGCTGTTATAAAAATTTGGTTCGTTCTTTTTTGGATTCTTTATTGATGTTTTAAGTTTCTTCTGAGGTTGCGTATCTTTACAGAGTAAAACTATCCAGGTGATGATTCTTTGATAGCTGTATTCCAGAGGAAGTCTCTTGCTTACTCAGCAACCCAGAATACATATTATTGGTCTTAAAGTTTTACAAATACAGTATAGAAGACACTAAAGGTTTCCTTTGATTATGGAGTCCTAAACTAGCATTCTTTCCATTTGAACCTTTTCTGACATCTTTAGTAATGTTTTGCTTTTCACATTCATAATGTTTTAGGTCACTGGTAAAAAGCTACTAGAAAAGGGAGAATTGAAGCGTCGATACACTATAATTCCACTCAATAAAATTTCAGCCAGATGTATTGCTCCAGAAACTCTGAGAATCGCTCAGAATCTTGTAAGTCTAATTAATCTCTCTCTTTTTTTTTTTTTTAATTAGAGGACATTAACAAGACCTTTTGCGGACATCCATCATATGCTTATGCAGACCCACACAATTTTTAAATGTGTTGGTAGACATAAAAAAGAGTAAGATACAAAAATACCCACCAGAGTTGGCTCTTATGCAATTAGGTGGCAAGATTATAGAAATATTGAAAGACTAGAACTCCCTTTGACACTTCAAAGTATAGTATTATAATGTCTATACCTCAGGCAAGTTACATGACTATCAGGTGGTAGTCTGTGTTATATTTTTGATTTCTGAATAGTTGTTAGAATTGAATTTATAGATAATTATCCCAATTCTTCATTTTTTTTTTTGTTTGTTTTTTTATTTCATGCTGGACATACTTAAACTATCCACATTGACAACATGACGTGAAAAGCATTCATCATTATTGTAGAGATTGCGTTCTACCATATGGGCACATATAGCCAGTGACTGGTATACCCAGTCAGCTGCTGAATTGGAGCTAAAATGGTATGCCTACTAGTAAGAAAAATAGATGAATTCAGGGAGTAACATATGAAAGGCTATTGTGGTTGCATACACTGAGTAAAAACTGAAGGAAATCATAAAGTGCAGCAGAGATAGCAGTTTATTACTGAGCAGTCATTGCAAATGCATGAGTTGAAGAGCCAGTCCTAGGAAACCTAGACATGCATCTGTAATTAACAACTGCCTACAGTATACCAAAGTATACTTATAACCTAAAATAGGAAAAGTGGGTATAGAATGTCCTTGCTGAAATTGAGAAGCCTTTAATGAGAATGATTTCAAAGTGCAGTTGTATCTGTATACATGTTATAAGGAGCAGGAACATGAGTGTAGAGTAATTGAATGATAATGTTTTGGGTTGGTACTTTCTTTACCTTGAAAAATTTCCTTTGGGGCTAGATGGCTCAGGAAGCTACTTCGGCCTTAGGAAAAGTGTCAGTGTTAGAAATAAACTGGAATTTCAAGCAATAGCAAATGTACTTCCACTCAGGTCACTTAGCCAGATGTTAAATGGTAGCTGCTATGTGAAAGGACAATGCTGAATATATACTGCCTGTTGCTACTTTTATTGTGATTTCTGCTGCTGCTGCTAAGCTCCATAACTGATGCTTTATTCCTCTAAGAAGATGGGCAAAGGTAGACACTGTAAACAAGGGTTAAGAAGAGGCACTTGGCTCAAAATGAAGGACTGAGGGATTCTTTTATTCTTATATTACTCTCTCAATTAGTGATCGTGTTTTTATTTATGTAGCTTATAAGTATCTGTCCTAGCATATTTAATTATAATAAAAAAGTATTCACAGTGGAACAACCAACTTACTAATAGTTAAAACATTTCATATAATTGTGTTGAACCAAGAATTGCTCTACTTTAAGTAAGAAAGTTGTATCCCACTAGTCCACTTTGGATTTGGATTTGGTGTTGGCTCCTGCTTGGGAGAAACTCATAATGTCAGATACCTTAGCTAAAAATTTTACTTGGCAATAGATCTTCAGTGTTTAATCCTGTAATATTTTCTTTTCTAAAACTGAATTTTATATAACTTTTTTGAAACTCCAAAAAGAATTGTAGTGATAGGTAAGTAGCACTTAAATTTCTATGATAGTAGTTCTTACTGAGATATATATATATATATATATATATATATATATATATATATATATATACACACAAAGTAATATTTGGAAGAAAAGGAAGAACATGTGTACTATGGAATGTCTGTTGTTTTCCCCCCTAGGTTGGCCCTGACAATGTTCATGTGGCTCTTTCCCTGGTTGGATACAAACCGGAACTGCAGAAAGCAATGGAATTTGTTTTTGGAACAACATTTGTTTGTGACAATATGGATAATGCCAAAAAAGTCGCTTTTGATAAACGAATAATGACTAGAACTGTAACTCTAGGAGGTGATGTATTTGATCCTCATGGGACATTGAGTGGAGGTAAGTTTTATATCATTCTGTTCTCCTCACAATTCTGTGTGTGGTAAAATAGGATGGGAACCTTCCACCCCCACCCCCAACCCCCCTTACTATCTAAGAGGGAATAGTGGGATTGAGATGATTTAACCCAGAGTTTTATTCCTAGTCTTCTATTTGAACAAAGTCTAGAGCCCAGGTTTTGAGAATCACAGCCTAATTCTCTATCTAGGAGACAATATTATATTTATGGTACTTAAAGATCAAATGTTTATTTCCAAAATCTTAATGTAAATCCAAGGATTGAATTTAGCTTTTGAATACCTACTATGTGACAGGCACTTAATGTTGAACAACAATACATCTTAGCCCTTAAGTAGCTGATATCTGGTCATTAATTTTATAGCCTCCCTTTATTCATTTTAAGTAAATCTATTCCTGTTTATTCTCTCTTTTTACCCTATCAGGATATTCTAGTCATTAGAAAATGAAATCTTTTTACTGAGTCAATTTTTAGCCTAACTACCCACTTTTCTTTCAGGAAACATTAACTTCTAATTTGTGTACATTCCATGGCTGCCTTTGCTCCTGACAAAAGTAAAACGGAAGATTTAATCTGTCCTGGAGATAATGCCTAAAGAAAGGAATTCTTAGACAATGGCCATAATAATCTTCTTTAATTATTTGCCACATTGAGTTTCCAGATCAATGTCAAGTGATATAACAACAAACATTTAGTAGTAGTTACTGTGTACCAGGCTGTGGTCTAAGTTTATAATGCTCGACACAGGATCCACAAGTCACATATGAATCTTTAATAAAAAGTAATTCCCTTAGTTGCACTAGCCACCATAGTGGCTCAGTCACCATAAATGGATAATGGATAATTGGACATTGTAGATACAGACTGTTTCTGTCATTGCCAAAAATTCAGTTGGATAGCCCTTTTCTAATGCCTTTAAATAATTCATTTAATTCTTAAAACGACTCTATGAGGTAGGCATGTGATGATCATATCCAATATACAATTATGGAAACTAAGTAACAGAGCACTTAAATAACTCAATAGTAAGTGGCAAAGCCTGGAATTTGAATTTGGTTTTAGTATTAGTGTTCTTAACCAGTAAGCTATACTGTCTCCTGATGTATCAAGTGACTTGCTCTTTTTGTAGACCAAGAAAACAATAGCCAATCAAAATGAGTTCTGTGATCAATTATCAAGTTCCCTAGTATACAATAATAATAATAGTATTTGGAATTCAAAGATAAGGAGAGATTAAATATTTTTAGATCTCTAAAACAGAAGAAACTTTTTAGATTTCATTGATTTGGATGCTCATGAAGTTTCTTCGTGATACAGCCCCATATCCTACTAACAAAATGCTCATAATAGCATTGCTAATTAACCTTGGCACTCTCCCACCAAATCTACACAGAGCTTTCCTGCCAACATAGTACCTCAGCCTATCACTGCCAATGATTAGCACTACTTGTAAAATTAAAATTTACTCTGCTTAGCCCATTTTATAATGTCCCAAACAGCCTTCAAATTTCAATTACTTAATTCTATAATTATGGTGCATTAACTGTAGGTCAGTGTCACCTCTGCTCCATGTCGTTCTAATCCTGGTTCTCAATTGAAGGCAGTCCCTTGGTTGAACATGCTTTTCTCAGGGCAAAGGGAAAGCAAGTGATAAGTCACGTACTGTCTCTTATGTTCAGAAGGGGCACAATTCATATTTCATTGGCCAGAGCTAGTCATTGGCAAAGCTTAATATCACTGAGGAGGAAGATGGACCCAGGGGGATGGGCTCAGCAGACAGGGGCAGTGAATAGTTTGAATATTCTACCATTTCTACTAAGGAGTATTTCTTAACAATTTTCTGTTTCCTGAGGTTCAGATGACAGGATGAATTCTTTAGCTTCATAAGCTCACTATAAAAGATTTGCTGTTGAATCATTTCATTTAATTCTCTTAGAAAAATTTTTTATTGTTTGCTCTTCTGTGATAACATAATAACCAAGACCTGTTTCAACTTGCCTCTGTTAGGTGCTCGATCCCAAGCAGCTTCTATTTTAACCAAGTTTCAAGAACTTAAAGATGTTCAAGATGAGCTAAAAATCAAGGAGAATGAGCTACAGGCTCTAGAAGAGGAATTAGCAGGTCTTAAAAATATTGTTGAAAAGTAAGACTTCTGTTGGATTAAACTCTGTTTTTTGTTGTTGGAGATTTGCATGGTAGAAAAGGAAAGGAATTTACTTTAAGAAATATAACTTCTAATTTTGTACTTTAGTATCCTTGGTTTTATTTAAAGTATTTGGGTGAATTATAAATTGTTACTTATCCATTTTATCTAATTATAAAAGTAATATATGTTATAAGCAATTAGGGAATTCTGTGCTACCGGAAGGAAAATAATCAGCCAAATTTCCCCTCCCAATGCTGAGAAAATACTGTTAACATTATGCTGGGATTAGTGGGAAACACCCTTAAATACTGAGGAGACCTAGGTGAGGGGTGAAGGAAGAGACCAGTCCGCGTGCCAGAAAATTCTACCACTTTTTTTTTTTTTTTTTTTTTTTTTTTTAAGGAGGTACTGGGGATTGAACCCAGGACTGCGTACATGGGAAGCAGGTGCTCAACCACTGAGCTACATCCGCTCCCCAATGAGAGTTGGTTTTTTCGTTTGTTTGTTTGTTTTTAGGAGGTACCAGGGATCGAACCTGGGACCTTGTACATGGGAAACAGGCACTCAACCACTTGAGCTACATCTGCTCCCCAAATTCTGCTGCTTTTAAGTGGCCTTTTTCTTGATTTGGTGATTGCCCTGTTACTGCAATCCTTTAACTGATTTCTGAAGTTTTGAGAAAAATATTTTTGTTAGTTCTTGCTGGTGGTTAAAGCCTCTGTGAGGGGATGGAGCCTTGAAGCATTTCACTCAGCTGGGCCTCAGAACTGGGCCTCTGGTGTTTCCTTACAATGTTGCTTTCTGTGTGAGTGTAGATATAGGCACATATATGTGCTTTCCAGCATTTCTTTTGTTTATGTATAAAGTAGGTATATTATATTTTTGTTTTTCAAAATTGGGATTAAGCTATTTAACCTTTTACACTCAAAATTTTTCAATAAATATTTATTCAGTACCTCCTATATGCAAAGTACTCTTCTAGAAACCGGGGATACGTAAGTGAGTCAAATAAGTAAATCTCTCTGCTTTCGTCTAGTTTTCCTATAGTTGGGAAACAAACAATAAAAAAGGTAAATTGGTAAAACATTTGTTTAATGGTTCTAAGAAGAAAACAGTAAAACAGATAAGGAGCTATGAATTGTCCAAGGTAAAGAGATACTGAAGTTTTAGACTGGGTGGCCAGGGCAGGCCTCACTGATACTGCTGAGTAAATACCTGAGAGATGTCAGTGAACTGGCCATTTGGTTATATGGGAGAAGAGTTTTCACTTGCTTTAAAATTCTCAGAAATATAAGTGCTACAGATTTACAAAATGCATTTTGAAACTTTAGTTATTTTAAACTTTTCCATACTTAAGTATGTTAGACTTTTTTTATTATTTATTTTTGGTAAGTCTGTAGCATTTACACTTCTTAAGTTATCAAAACTTAAAACAGCACCAAGACTTTTGGGATACTACATATAAAGAGAAGAGACTTCATAATCAAAGTGGCTATTCGAAGATATAAATTGCATCAAAATGCCCACTTTGAAACATCTTATACTTGTAAAGCCTGCATTTTACCTTCATTAACATAAACTAAGATAATCATAGAACAGACTTTTTCTGTGAGAGAAGAAAGCAAAATCTTTCAATGATATGTGGAAGCTTTGTTCAAGTGGTGAGTTTGTAGTCACATTTGGCTTAGTGTTGTTAATTTTGTTGAACAGTATTGAATCATTTATTCTGCAAAGTTGTCTTGTTGACTAATCGTGACATTGAGGTTGAGGAAAGGAAATAAATTTTGTATAATGTAGAGAGTGGAACGGTCAACTAAACCATTCTTTCATAGACCATCTCAGGAAAATAGCTTATATCTTTCATCACAGTTTCTACATTCTACATTTTTTTTTTTTTTTTTAATTGTGGGTAAAAATCAAAATTTTCACAACACATACCAACATTTGCAAAACGATTTATAAATATATATGCATATATGTGCATTTGCTTACAAAAATGTTATATATATATATATATATATATATATATAAATATATTTTAAGAGGTGCTTAGATTACCCAAAATATTACACAGAACCCACTGGGATTCCCATGTTGCCCACCTCCCACACCTCCCACCACATCCCACACAAACATCTCCCACAAGTGTGGCCCACCACCCTCAATGGACTTACACATCCTGGAGCCTTGCCACCAACCATAGACCACAGTTCACAAGAATGTCTTTGTTATCATTATTGCGTTTTAATTGCTGTCAAGTGCACTTTCAGGCAAGAAATACTCAAATGAATATATTTCATTTTATAAGTTGATTCCTTTTTTTCTCTCAAACCTTGTGAATATTCAGAGACAAAGTAACTATTGAATTTATGTTAACTTGAAATTTCACTGCCACTGAATTTGTTAAATAACTTCCACAACAAAACAAAACAAAACTATGCTTCCAGATCTTGGGTAGAATTACAATCTTTATAAGAAGGTCAATTTGGAAATGATATAAATTCAACACTGGTTCTACTTAAACTATTAATCTTGTTACAAAAAGTAGAGAATATTGTTAACTTTTTAACATTGGAAAAATGGGCATTAATAAATATTTTTGGAATTTTGTGTGTTTTTATATAATTAACCTATTATAATGCTGGGTAGCTGTTGTAGAATTTTCTTTTTGGTACGAACCAGCAGGAGGGATTATTTTTAAGGAAACCTGTTTATTCAAAGATTAATTTTACTGTTTTTAAAATTAAGGCTATTTCTGTAAATATTTATGGATCCTGGTCATGTAGTATTGTTTAACTTCAGTGACCAAATTAGACTTGAATTTAATTGCTGCCTCAGAAACTTGACTTAAGAGCCATCATAACTATTCTTGTAATCAGTGGCATCTTATGTTGTATTTATTTTGTGTGAGTTCATTTCAGGTAATGCGTGTTTTAAATACCAGAAAAATTGCAGTGATTTATTATAAACTCTTTTTCTAAAAAGATATCGCCAGTTAAAGCAGCAGTGGGAGATGAAAACTGAGGAGGCAGATTTGTTACAAACCAAGCTCCAGCAAAGCTCATACCACAAGCAACAAGAAGAATTAGATGCTCTTAAACAAATTATTGGTAAGATCAAAACATTCTGTGCTTAATCTGTTTCTATCAATAATAACCTTTACTTTATATAATTAGAAGATGCTTTGTTATCTTTCATACGCACGTTCGGAGAGTTTCTTTAGGGTGTATCTAAATATGGGATTTCTAGGTCTTGGATGTGCTCATCTTCGTCTTTAATATGTATCACTTACGTTCTCTCTATTTGTACCACTATACATTTCTACAAGTGTCATATGGAAGTTCTCATTTCTCCAAATCCTGTTCAGACTTTAAAGATTCTCCAGTTTGATGATGGTTGCAAAATGAGATATTGCATTAGCATTATTAATTTGCTTTTCCCTGATTGCTGGTGAAGTTTGCCGTCTTTTTTATGTCTATTTGCCCTGTGTATTGCAAATACCTTTTAGCATATATGCTACCCTTTAACTTTGTATTTATAGTATTTTAAATATACAGCAGTTTTTAATATTTAAGGTATTTGAAATGATAGCTATTTCTATCCCTAATTTTAAGAAGCTATTGTAAATTTTTAAATTGTATATGGTAGTTTTTATTTTTGCCCTTCCTTTATAAAAAGTATCTACATACCTACTTCCCCACTAATATTTTTATTTTACGATGGAAAGTAGTGTAGGAAATTGTGAACACATGGCTTCCAGAGTTATATTTGCACCTAAACAGGGTAGTTCATTTGTGATAGGCAGGCATACCTTCTATCTTGCATTTTCATTTTTTTCTTTCACAAATTTGGAGTCAATATTTTTCCTATACTTCATCCTAGACATGTTCTCATACTATTTCTTTCCCTTTAGTAACAGTTTACTTGAAAAGAACATAGAGTAAGCTTTTAATGAAATTAATTGTAAGCTTTCTGGCAACTCAAATAAAGGGAAAATACAAGTTGTATCCTCAGTTCTAGTTGTAAGAAATATACAGGTTTAAGATGAAGATGTGTGATGTTTTTAATAAGTTGCTTTAAAACCATTTTGAAAGTACATACAGTATAGATAGAACTTACGTTAATCAAGGTCTTATGAATAGAAATAATTTCTTTTCAGATCTTGAGGTAATTCCTCTTAGGCAGGATCTATATTTCAATATACCATTTCAAGAAAAACTCTAGTCTCTAACTTTCCAGACTATTTCTTCTATTAAAAGTTTAACTTATAAGCTATTGTCTACAACTGTTAATAGTGAAAGGATCTCATTTAGCCACATGTGCCTACTTCATTATGCAGAGGAAAGTGAGGAAACCTTAAAGAACACCAAAGAAATTCAGAAAAAAGCAGAAGAAAAATATGAAGTGTTGGAGAATAAAATGAAAAATGCGGAAGCTGAAAGAGAGAGAGAATTGAAAGATGCTCAGAAAAAACTGGATTGTGCCAAAACAAAGGCAGATGCCTCTAGCAAGAAAATGAAAGAAAAACAACAGGTAATACCTTTGTGAAACAGAACCAATCTTTTAAAGTCAACATAGAGCTGAAGATAGTAGATCATATCTGGTTAAACTTATTCATCAGTATTCATCACTAAATCCAAAAGCAAGGTGTACTTCTTTAGGAAATAAATCAAGCAACTTAGAAAATAAATAAATATACTCTTCTATGAAAATCCTATAACGTGGTGTAACATAATTATAAGTATGGGTTTCATTGGCTTGCTGATTTTAAAGAAAAGAGCACATTTTATTTTGGTAAATGCTGCCTTCAGGAGTTAAAGTTTATATCATATGATAGAGCAAAGTCATATCAGAAATTTAGTGAGTTAACATTTGTATTTGGTAAATATCTATGTAAATTGGTGTTAGGGAATATTGGATTAAGACAAAGTGTTGTATTTACAAAGTACTGTTCTGTTATATCTTCTGGTAGAATTTTTCTATTTCCAATGACTTATGTTCTTAATCCCTGTCCCATACAATTTCATTTAAATCTTCATTTTTTTAAAACTACGTTATGATTTTATCATTAAAGACACTTAACTTTTGCACATTGAATTTTTTTTTTTTCCAAGTTTTGCCTCTACTAATTCATCTGTTATATAGAATTTTATATATTTGTTTCCTATAGGAATAAAAGGATATAGGATATACTCTATGCAAATTGACTTGAACTCATAAAAGCTGTACATACATTTGTCGTCACTTTTTTTACTATGTTAAAATAAACTTCCTTTCCTCCCTTTTTCTGGGGAAGCAGCTTAACATGTATTTTTGGTAGTCAAGTGATAACTAGGCTGTGAATCTTGTCTCTATGAGAATCTGATTAATATTGTTGGCATCTATGTATTATTTTTGATTAGTCAATAAACCTGTTTGATCAACGTATTGTGTTTATTATAGGAAGTTGAAGCTATCACTCTGGAGCTGGAAGAGCTCAAGAGAGAGCAAGCATCCTATAAACAACAACTTGAAGCTGTAAATGAAGCTGTCAAATCCTATGAAGGTCAGATTGAAGTAATGGCAGCTGAGGTGGCCAAAAATAAGGTAAGATTTGCTTATCAATTTGGAGAAATTATAAATGCTAATCTGTTTATGAAATGATAGCTTGTGAAAGATTTTAACTTCAGTGCTCTCAATTTCTTCACTTTTGTTGTGATGAACAAATACTATGATGACTGATTAAGAAATAGTCCTGAAATAGTATTACTAATTGTTTTAGTTTGGATCTAATCGGGAAACAAACCACACAGTAATTTGAAAAGGGAAAGTTTAATATAAACCACTATTAACTGTAATAGGAATTTGTAATAACGGAGGACTCTAAAGAATACAGAAATGGCAGGTCCAGGGAGCAGCCATTATCCTAGGACTGAGGCAGTGCACCCAACGAAAGCGCTTACGTGTCTGAAAGAGAACCCCACCCCATCAGCAGGGCCACTGTGGTGAAGTTTGCTGGGGTGCCAGGGGAAGCCATCCACAGGGCAGTGCCACACAGACGGCATGTGCTGGGAAACAGCTTTCTTGTGTGCCAGCAGAATCTGCCTATTGGGAGGTGCCAGAATTCAGAATTCCTGCAAAGCCCCCTGCAGGAGTGCCAGGAGACAGTAAAGTCCCTTCTTCCTACAGTGTCCGTCCAGTGCCCTTTACTAACAATGCTTAATATTGTTCCAGCTAGCAAGGCAATAATATTTCAATATTAAGAGCAGGGCACTGAAGTGTGGATTTGGGGCTGAGAGGCAATAGGTTGATAACTGCTGCACTGATATTTGTTGCCATTTATCCTGTTGAAAAGAGGAATAGGAAAATATGCAGATCTAGATTACATGTTAGAGATCAGAGTAAAAGTTTATTAACCTCTGAAGGTAAAGCGGAAATAAAGAATAATGGCTTGACTGTTTACTCAAAATGACTCCTTCAATGTGAACATAATTCATGAAATTTCATTGGGTATGAATTGAACAAAGTGATATCTAAGATTTCTGAAGATTTTCTTAAACCTTAGTTTCAAATATTATGAAGACATTTTATTCCCTGCAAATTAATTTTATGGTTTGTCTTTACTAGAGATTGTTCCTTGTGAATTATTAGATATCCTCTTTTTTTTTTTTTTCTTTTCTTTTTTTTTTTTTTTTTATTATGGGTAAAAATCAAAATTCTCACAATACATACAAACATTTGCAAAATGATATATAAATATATATGCATATATGTGTATTTGCTTACAAAAATGTTATTTATATATATATATACATATATTTTAAGAGGTGCTTAGATTACCCAAAATATTACACGGAACCCCCTGGGATTCCCATGTTGCCCACCTCCCACACCTCCCACCACATCCCACACAAACATCTCCCACAAGTGTGGCCCACCACCCTCAATGACACATCCTGGAGCCTTGCCACCAACCATATCCTCTTGTTACGTTGTGTTTTTGAACTTGAATTGTTTTGTTTCAGATTATTTTCACTACTACTTTGCTTTTGCGATAAGCTTTTCATTTTTTTAAGTTTTTTTTTTTTTTTTTTTGTCATTTTGTGGTATAGTTTTTATAAGTATTATGTATCATTGATTTTCTTGTTACCTAAATGTATATATCGTTTATAAGGGAGTTCCTTGCATTTAATTTCATTGTAGTAAAGAGTGCTTTGCCCTGCTTATGTCATCTAGTTCTCCATTTTCTATTTGTGTTTTTTTTTCCCTTGAGATGATTTTTTTTATCCTTGTAGGATACAGTGCTTTGGAAAGTACTTCTTGATTCTTTTCTTGGTTACATTCAACTTTTTTTTTTTTAATACAGTATCATATTGATAGCAGAGTCAGAATTTTTAACTGTCTTTTTTTTTGAGGTACTGGGGCCAGGGATTAGACCCAGGACCTTGTATGGGAAGCCGGCGCTAAAGCACTGGGCTACATTGGCTCCCCTGAGTTGGTTTTTTTTTTTTTTTTTTCATTTGTTGTTGTTTTTTGTTTGTTTTCTTTTTAGGGGGTACCATGTGGGAAGCAGGTTCTCAACTGCTTGAGCCACATCTGCTCCCATTTAACTATCATTTTTTGAAGATGAAGGTCAAGTGCTTCTTTAATTTATTTTGCTGATTACATTTCCTGCAGTTTCTATTCAGTTTCTTTTTGCCTCTAAAGTTAATTTTAATTTTGTTTTTTAAAAAATGTTTTTAGTTTACTTATAATTTTTTTTTTTTTAATCTCTCAATTCTGTTTCCTCCATGTATTTTACTGTATACCATGGACATCCTGTTGTGAAATTTTAAAATATCCTGTTTCTAAAGAGGAATGTGGAAATAAAATAAGCCATTCTTTCCTTGATCTAAATAAATATAAAATTAAAACATACACATTTTTCTATTAAGAATGTATAATTTCTACTAATGGAAAACTATAAAATGGATCCATTAGAATTTAAAGGTGGTTTTTTTCAGGCTGTACATCCTAAATTGTTTCACTTTGTTGAGAGAGGTAGATACGGACACACCAAGGAAGCTAAGAAGAGAAACTGTCCACTAAGTAATTAGGTTGAGGCAAACAAGACTAAAACTTTATTACAGCTCAATCTTAAATGACATGTTTCCTATGTTATCTTTTGTAAAAAGATTGGCAATCATATCTACAATATAATCTTTAGGCTCTCTCTGCCTAGAAAAGCCCGCACCAAATCTTGGTGTGTATTTCTGTCTTTCTTTCCTATTTCTCAGCAAGCTCTGTTCTTTCCCCCATTTCCCAAATAAACCCCTTTGACTGGCCTAAAAATATATATATATAAAATCTTTAACCTCTAGCCACGAGAGAATCTTTATTATAAACATGTTTTCATCAGACATAGTGTAAGTTAATGAAACACGAGTCTGTTATTTTTTCCTTTGGTTAATGTCACTAGATTATTTTTACATCCTTTTGTGTTCTTAAAGGTTTTAAAAGGATAAAATATATTTGAATAAAAATAAAATGTAATTTTTAGATGAATGCCATGATTTATCTCCCTTCTGCAAAAGACCTCTAAAGACATAAATTAAACATTTTAAAGCACTTTTCGCACATTCAAAACCTAAACATAATGTGAAGTATTGTTGTTTATTGTTTGAAATTTTCTTGTTTTCTAATGAGCCTGCCAAAAATATTTCTAAAATTTTACTGGTGCTTATAGTCCAAGAGACCTATTCTTTCTCACAGTCTTTTGCAGGTTGTTCTCTACTTCTTTGTTTTTCCTAACCTGAATATAAGTTGAACTAGGTTGCTTTTTTCCTTTTTAGAAATTTGCATAGGTTCTTGACCATATCTTTACCAGAATGACTAAGATCAGGATGAAGCAAAAGAGTTTTGGGGAAGAGGTGATAGTCTAAATTCCAGCTATAATTACCATTTTGGAGGATGCATAGTCTCAATTTTGGGAGGCAGGGAGGTAGTGAAAGTCACAACAGGAATTCTTTTGTGTCACAAATATATTCCTTCTAAAAAAGATTCTCTTCTGCTTCCATTTCTGTTTTCCCCCTGTGCTAGAACCAAGCCCTGCAACCTCCCATCACTGGCACTGGTAAGGTCCAAATGCTTTATTATCGACAGACATAAAAGAGAGCAAAATCCAACCTAACTTATCTTTACCTCTGGTCCTTGTCCTTCCCAGTTAAATGACATTGAGTCTGTTAGAGTACTTGTTAACTACCCAGAAATGCTCACAAGTCAATTTCCAAGATGATCCCATCCCCTGCCCCCCTCTCCCCAGTTGGTCCTATACACTGTATCCAGCAAAAATTCTGTTGTTTCCAGTATGGACCCTGCACCCCATCCTTTTTTTTAGTGGTAACATAAATTTTCTCTATTTGTGATTTCCTTAGTCATTCTAATGAGGATATAATATAAAGTATAGAGGGTAAGGTAACCATCTGCTTATAATTACATGCCATCTTGCCCAGAAGTCTGCCAGGGTATCTTTTAGTAGACTACAAACATCTACATGTTTTCCTTACTTTATATTGTCTTCTGGTAATTTATTTCAGGAGTCAGTAAATAAAGCTCAAGAAGAGGTGACCAAGCAAAAAGAAGTGATAACAGTCCAGGACAGTGTAATTAAAGCAAAATATGCAGAAGTGGCAAAACATAAGGAGCACAACAATGACTCTCAGCTTAAAATTAAGGAATTAGACCACAACATAAGCAAACATAAACGGGAAGCTGAGGATGCTGCTGCAAAGGCACGTTTGCATTGTTCATTTTTACTTTTAATATTCATTGTTTCTGAGTTCTTGAAATATCCCAGTAAACTATGTTCGACAAAGAACTTGGTGAAAAATGGCAGAACTACTGCCTAACGTAATTTGGAGTGTAGAAATGGCTTACTGCTGTCTTATCTGTTTCTTTGCAATGCCTCTTTTCAGGAAATTTGGCATAAATATTTTAAATTATGTTCAGGTGTTTGTTCCCATCTGCAGTATGTATTTACCAAATACTTATGGTCTAAGGAAATGACTTTTTTATCCCCAAATATTCATAGAATGAATATATTCATAAAACTACTTGATTGTATGTTAATAGTAACATATGCTCTTTACCTTAAATTAAATTTAACAAAATATATATATGTACAGGCAACTTCAGGGGGAAAAAAGGACTTTTGGCTCCTGAATATGTATAATTTCACCTGAAATCTAACGTTTGCCAAGTAAATCTTAAATGTCTTCCATTCCTGTATAATAGTACCTTTCCTTAAGTATTTTACAAAGAATACATGATTTTGCAGAAATCCATTTCTTTGTTGAGAGGTGGCACCCATGTGGTCTTGATAATTCATCTATCATGTTTTCTTATTGGTGTGTGCCACTTTGGTGCATTTTTTTAATGCCCAGGATAATTTATTCGCATCCTAAAAATATAAGATTAAACTAAAAAAAAAATTATCAGAAACATATGAAACAGTCTTGTCACCCTTTGAAAGCACTGTGGATTCCTTCTGGGGTTCTTTTCTTGGTTTATGAAAAATTTTTTATGGCCACATTGTAATATCCCACTTAATTTTTATTACTATTGATTTCCCAACAGTCTAGTGCTAGTTTATTCATTGAGATGTTACCAGTGCCAATAGCACGGCCAACAGTTTTTCTATAATTGGAAATGCAAGTATTGGTGATTGATAGAGGATCTTATTTACAATTGACACGGTAAGAAGAGGGATTTGCAAGTGGAGCTCCATCAATGGTTGTTTGAAATACATAGTTTATCAAATATTTGTTCTATACCTCCTTTAGCACCGGAGATAAGGGTGAACAACACATAAAACCAAATACTTTCATAGAGCTGGTAGATTGTCAGAGAAGATAGAACATGAAAAAATGATCATTTAACTAAGGGTAAATAAATTGACAAGAATTGGTGACTACGAGTCAGAATGAACTTTAGCAATTCTATTAGAGTTTTAAAGTCTTCCTTAGTATTATAATTTGAAATTTTTCATCAGTTATATGAAGAAGTATTACACTGTGCTTTGCCAAAATGGGGTAGGGCTGGAGTCAGTGTTTATGGAAGAATTCTTAGATTCTAATTCCAAGAGAGAATCATTAGACATCAGTCAGAATTAAACTTCTATCATTTACCAGCTTTATGATTTAGGTAATTCCTGTAAGAATATTTAACTTTCACAGTTTCATTTTTAAAGCAGTTTTATTGAGATATAGTCACATACCATACAATCTGTCCAAAGTGTATAATCAGTGACTTTTAATATAATCACAATGTTATGCATTCATCACCACAAAAAATTTTAGAACAATTTCATTACTCCAAAAAGAAAAACGCTGTAGCACTTATCAGTCACCTCTCAATCCCTCTCTCCTTCCCCAGCCCTACATAACCACTAATCTAATTTCATCTTTATAATTGATTTTTTTAAGCAAAAAATTGAATTTGGTAAAATCTGGAGCCTCATCTGACTTGTATTTCATTCTAATACATTGTAATGTTGATATTTTGCATATACTGTGTAAACATATCTCTGTAAGTTGTTTTTTCTTTTAATGTTTAAGTAATAGGAAGATCTTTTTCTGTACAGTCTCTCATTTCTTGAGCCTATGTTCTGGGTAAAAGTACTCATTGTTTTACCTGTCAACAATGAACTTCATTTTTAAAAATGAGTAATTGTCAGGTTTCCCCCCAAGTATTTGATTTAAATTAGTAAATATTTAACAAACTTAGCTTTTAAATGTAAATTTGTATGCAATCCTAGATCCTGCTATTATGTTTCTAGGTATCCAAAATGTTGAAAGATTATGATTGGATCAATGCAGAGAAACACCTCTTTGGTCAACTCAATAGTGCCTATGATTTCAAAACTAACAACCCTAAAGAAGCTGGGCAGAGACTTCAGAAGTTGCAAGAAATGAAGGAGAAACTGGGAAGGAATGTCAATATGAGAGCCATGAACGTACTGACAGAAGCTGAAGAGCGGGTAAGTCAACTTCCTGTTAAAGAACAGGACGTTCCTGTAAGAGCAGCTTCTTTAGAACATGAATGACATGTATGTAACTCATGAGGCAACTAGTAGAGCCAAACTTTTGTTTGATGTCCTTGGCATCTGCTTTTCTTTCTGTTTTCCTTTTCTTCCCTTTTTTTCATTTCTTCTTTTTCTTTTTCTTTTTTGCTTTATCAATTGTTTGGATATTCCATTGTACCTTGAATCATTTTTCCACTGATTTTTGCCCTTGCCATAAACATGTCCTATTCTTGTCTTAGCCTTACTGTAAATAAAAAAACAAGGGTGCTTTTTGACTCATTAACTCCTCACATTTCTGCTATTTCCTTCACTTGGCCTTGAAAGGCCTTGTGAAATATTGGTTATACTCCTATTTGCCTCTTCACCACTCTATATAACTGCTGTCTCTTTTTTGACTCGAGTGTATACTGTAAGAACTATTATATAAGTCATGGCTAAAATAGTTGTTTGAGTAACTAACTGCTTTACTAATCCATAAAACCAGCAATATTGTCTCACTTGTAATGCTCTCAATTGCTCAATAATATTATCCATCTCCCCTATAGTGCTAAAACTTATAGTATGGGAAGGAAATTTTAATGTTATCTATGTGATAAATTTGGGAGTCCATGCCATTTGAAAAACACAGAAAGGAGAGCAATTTCTACTTTTAGAGGCCCATAGGATATTGCATTCTTAGTAATTTTACCTTACACCCCTTACCTTCTTTAATGCTGCAGCATTGTTTGAATCAGTATATTATTAATGAGAGATCTGCAAAACTTAAAGTACTTATGAATTCAGTTACTTTTAAGAAATTTTGTTGTAATGGGCTTTTTTAAACTGTCGTTGGCATTAGTATCTACAAAGAATATATGTTATGTTAGATCCCAAAAAAGCTAATAACAGATATTGTGGTCTCTCTGGTTTTCATTTCTACATTAAATTTTGGAATATATATAACATATGTGTGGAAGGAAATCTTTGGTCTGAATTTTAGCCACATAACATCATGAAACTTGTTTGCTTTTACTAGTTTATTCTTATTAGTAATGATAATGGAGTCTAATATTTTTTAAAAATAATTTATCAACTTCAGTCTTCTTATCAGAGAGAAAGAATATATTGTTGAACAACAGGTACCGTTTTGTTTTGTTTTTTTGTTGTTCTTGTGATTTATGTCTGTCCATATAATAAACTTCTTGGAATTACACAAAATAAGAGTGAGAAAAAAAGAAGAGATTTGGGAAGGTTGGCCATAAAAGAGGGACAGCAAGGAAGAGAGCAGGTCTGGTTGGAGCTCTTAAGGGAGAATATTAAATGTGAGGCTTGGAGGAGAGATGGGTTAAGAGGATTTTTAGAATGCTTCACTGCTGTTTGTGGTATTATTAGCTCTCTATGGTTACTCTCAAATTTTTTTTTCTGTAAATTTGCACATTGAATAGAGAAGGTCATTCAGTAGGGGTGATGTCTGAACCTAGACTTGTATGATGAGGCACCACTTATGGCATATATAAAGGAAGAGCATTTGGGAAGAGAGCAAAGTGCAGGCGGCCACAAGGTAACAATGAGTTTATTATGTTTGAGGAACTGAGAAAAGACCATAAGGCCTGGGAGGAGTCTGATACAATGAAATCAGAGAGATAGATAAGGGCCAAATTATGTAGGATCTTATCCTGGTGAAGAATTGAAATTTTATTCATAGGTCACTGCTAAGAATGACCTTAAGAGAGCATGCAGGGCAACTTGTACTGGGTTTGCATGATGCATTTTTCTTTTGCCTTGGCTGCCTCGAAAGCTAAGGGAGTATTAGTGGAGTCAAATATTTCAAGGGCTAGTCTTAATAAATTCTCAATTATAGTAAATAGTTTTACTGTATACATATGGATGATATATTTGCTTTCCTCTTTTGTATAATTAGGAGGATATGTACCACATAAAGCTAATGAAGTCTCTTTATTCCTTACTGACAAAATTACAGAATATAATGAAAATTTTATGTTTTCTCTATTTAAGTATGTTTTTTATCTTACTAGTATAACGACTTGATGAAGAAGAAGAGAATTGTTGAAAATGACAAATCCAAAATCCTTGCAACTATAGAAGACCTTGACCAGAAGAAAAATCAAGCCCTAAATATTGCTTGGCAAAAGGTATTTGAAACCCAAAATATTACCATATTTTCTGTAGAAAGCAAGGATAAAGAATATTGTTAATGGGAGAGGAATTTGAAATGGCTAATTTGTGTTTGAATAAGGCACATGCTCATACCCTCGTAGACTTTTAGATGGATTTTGTCCTTTTGGAGTTGACAGTTAACGGATTGTAAAGATAAATTTGTACCACTCCATCATTTTCTTACAGTCCTCCTCTCCAGTTCCTAAGTAATATTAAATTCATAACTTTCTAGTTTCCTCCATTTTTTACTCTTACTTTGTTTACCAGGTCTGTGTTGGTTTTCAAGAAGACACTATTTGTCCTTGTTCTATCCCATGAGATCATAGACTTTCATATTTGGAAGAAACCTTAGATACTATCCCATATTTGCCACACCCCACTCAGTCTCTGCTTGAAACTAGAAGCAATCAATGGTTCACATTGGGGAGGCTTTAGTTGGAAAATTGGTTTTCTCTTGCTGAGAATCACAGAGGCAAAATGTTGGTTCTAAGAACATTTCTAAAGCAAGATCAGTGTATTCCTTACTATTTACAAATTATTAAGTGCACTTCAGAATTCATTAAATATTGTGGCATTTTGCAAAGCGTTTTGTGCATGCTCAATTAGTAATGTTAGCTAACATTTATTAAGCAGTGCTTTGTTATTTTATATGAATTATCTTAAAATAATTCCTTAACAGTGGTAGTTATTATCCCCATTTTATTGATGAGGAAACCAAATCTTTGAAAGGTAAAGTAGCCTGTCTAAGATCAGATAGCCAAAAGGTAGAAAAAAGGGATTTCTCTTTTGCCTACCTTAGAACAAAAGTTAAAATTGCCTTTTGTGGACAGTTAAACTGTGACCTTTCTATCTCTAAGAATTGGGCAATAAACAAGAAAGGTTAATATTACCTTTTATAGGACTCTTTTTCAACAAAATCTCAATTACCATATTCTGTTTTTTGAAAACTTTGGCAGGATTTTGAGGTTCTTTGAAATCATTTCTACCTCACTGGCTGCATATTGTCTAAATCCTTTAGGATAATTTCTTAGCCTCTCATGTGGAAGTTTTCTTACAGCTTACCATAGCAGAAGACTGACTCAAAAGATTCCAAACCTAGTTACTGTACTATTTGGTGCTTTTAGCCAGGGATTCAATTAAGTACTTTGTCTCTTTTTTTTTTCTTAATTCTATAGGAACTTTATTTTTAGTAATGGCCGCATATTTATCTCTTTCAGTCACCTTGTTTTTCCTGGTCTAAGATTTATTTTCAGTATCCCATTTCCCCGTACCCTGTAGTATTTGTCCATCTTATTAAAATACGTTCAACTGTAGTATTTTTATGTCTATTTAAAAATGCATTAAAAAACTTGGTCCTATCATTTTTGTACCATATGTAGATTTAACACTGGATCTCGGGGTTTTCTTCTTCCCCCTTATCCCATGATTCCTGTATTAGTGCAAGTTCAAAATCTATTCTATAATCTAATCCTGCTCATACTTAGTTTCCAGAGTTCTTCCAAAGCCAGTAACATTTATTGAGTGCTTATTAGGTATCAGGAATTGTTTTCATTTATATTGATTTTCTCATTTATTCCTCACAATAACTTAAGAAGTAGATGCTATTATCAACATTATATAATTCTTTCTGGCTTAAAGCATACTGAGTCACAAAACCAGAGTATTTTAGGCACTGTTATTTGTTTTTTTTTTTTAAGATTTATTTTATTTATTTATTTCTCCCACCCTCATTGTTTTGCACTTGCTGTCTGCTCTCTGTGTCCACTTGCTGTGTGCTCTCTGTGTCTGCTCGTCTTCTGTTTAGGAGGCACCGGGAGCCAAACCTAGGACCTCCCATGTGGGAGAGAGGAGCTCAATTGCCTGAGCCACCTCAACTCACTGCTTTATTATGTCTCTCATTGTCTTTCCTCTTCACGTCTACTTGCTGTGTCATCCTGTTGTGTCAGCTCGCCACGCCCACCCGTCTCACCAGCTCACTGTCTTGCTCCTCTTCTCTATGAGGCACTGGCAACTGAACCCAGGACCTTCCATGTGGTAGGCAGGAGCCCAGTCACTTGAGCCACATCCACTTCCCTGTTAAGTTTTAATTTGTTTTTTTTGTTTGTTTTCTTTTGGCTCCATTAGAGTTGCAAAATTCTATTGTATTTCATGTTCATATCCATGAATGTAATTGATTTCCTATATAGAGCAGTTCTATAGTCTCTGACCATTAACTGATAAATTTTTCTTTTTCCCTTTGGAAGAATTTCCACATAGAGTCCATGGTTGTGTTAAAGGTTTAGTAGCATTCCACTGTCTTAGTACTGTGCTGCCCACCCTGTCTGCCAAAAAAAAAAAAAAAAAAAAGCCAAAGAACCTAAGGTGGTTATAAATACTGTACTAACTTCCATCATTATCAAAAAAATAGTAGTCTTATTTTGTGATGAGTCTTGCATAGCTCTGGAAATCTTGCCAATAAATTAGAATCTGTTTCCTCTGTGTAGGCTATAGACTATTACTTACCAGGCTGCAGCTGCACTTAAAATGTAAGGTCTTGAGTAAATCTATATTCAGGAGCACTGTTGTTTCTAGGTGATTTTCTTTTTACTAAAAATGCCAGTAGAAAGTCTATTTGAACTTGAATTTTGTATTCTTGCCCTTGGATTTGGAGATTTTCCTAGAGAGCTTGGCTATCAAATCTTCTTTTGTATACATGTGTTTATATATGTAGGTGTGTGTGTATACTCACATTGGCATGTATGTGTGTATGGTATATACATACATACACATATTCTTAAGTTAGTTTGCTGAACTGTCTTTAAAATTGTTACTTATGTCTTTGAGGACAGATGACCAAATTTCCAAATCATTGATATGGTATGTATACATAAAAATTGCCCTATTCCAAAGGTAGGATTTTGGCCCTAAATCTGTTAGTCCCCTATTTTGTCAAGCTAAATTGTGGTCTATTGTGGCAGGCCAAACAACTTCTTCAGCCTTTTTTTCTTGGGATCAAATCCTATTCCTGGCCCTCGGGATCTTAATTTCTTTGACTGTAAGAGAAGACATATATTAAAATACTCTTTAATACCTTGAACAGATGTGGTCTAAACCTCTAATTTCATGCCTCTTTCTCCTGGATCTCACCCTTACCCTCTTAGGCCTTTTAAGGTTAGCTGACCACCATAGGCATATCTTATCATAATAGTCAACAAGAAAAAAAAGTTTTATAAGAACAGTTTTGGGAAGCGGCTGTGGCTCAATCAGTAGGGCTCCCGTTTACCATGTGGGAGGCCCCGGGTTCGGTTCCCGGGGCCTCCTGGTGGGGGCGCGCCTGCCCGCATGGAGTGGTTGGCTAACCCGGCGAGCGCAAGCAGCAGGGGGGGATGGATGAATAAATAAATAAAATCTTTAAAAAAAAAAAAAAAAAAAAAAAAGAACAGTTTTGCCCATGAGGAGATTTTTATTTTGTTTTCCTTCTCCAACTAAAAATTCAGCCTCCTATATATTACAAATGCTGTGTCTGAAGATTCTTGCAATATGGCCTAGAAAAGTACCAAAAGTTTTAGTAGAATTAGAGATATAGCATCTGATTCCCACTGAAATTTTAGAACAGGGCTTTGCAAACTATTTCTGTAAGGTACCTGATAATAAATATTTCTACTTTTGCAACCCATATGGACTTTGTTGCAACTACTCTGCTGCTGTAGCACTAACAGCCATAAAGGCTAATACGTAAATGAATGGGCATAGCCTGATTTGTTCCTATGAGCCACAGTTTGCCAACCCCTGAGTCAGAGAAATGGATAAAGAAATATACCTGCTGAGTTGCTTGGACACCTATCAACATTTGACTCTTGGAAAACATTAGAATGTTTCATGTCTTTTATCCAGGTGAACAAGGACTTTGGGTCTATTTTTTCTACTCTTTTACCTGGTGCTAATGCTATGCTTGCACCACCAGAGGGACAAACTGTTCTGGATGGTTTGGAGTTCAAAGTTGCCTTAGGAAATACCTGGAAAGAAAATCTAACTGAACTTAGTGGTGGTCAGAGGTGAGTAATCCATTTGTAATATTATAATTCCTCATTTGTCTTGTTTTATTATAAGTCATGATAGCATTACTTCTCAATTTCATTTCAGCTTTGCTTAGCTCTCTTCATGTAGACTTTAATGAGCCATAAGACTACAATGTTTAGTTGGAACATTTAGGCAATGAAGGAGAAACAAGGATAAGCAACTAGAAACTAGCCAAATATATGAAAAGCAGCTTTAAAGATATTGGAAAATGAGTATCCCAGACTGATAAGTGAAAGAAAGGAAATGAAGGTGGTGAGCTCAACTTTCTGTCTAGGAGCAATTTCTTGACTACAGACATAGGGAGGGCCCAGTATTCTTACTAAATTAAGGAGATAGAAATTAGAATTTTGGGAGACCTCAGAAAGCTAAATCTTAGTATTATTTCTGTACTATTCTGGAAGTGAAAGGCTGCTCTGGACATACCCCTGCAAAGTTAGCTACATATCTTAAAGGGATCAAGCTGATCTACATGTAACTTACTTGGTTGGCAGAACAAAGCACAACACTCTTTAATGGATAACAACAAACCGAGACACTCAAAAACATAATAATTACAATGTCTAACATCTAATAAAAATTAATAGACAAAAGTCAAGAAAATGTGACTCATAACCAGGAGAAAAATCAATCAATAGAAACAGGTCCAGAATAGACAGAGATGATGAAATGAACAGACAAGGATGTTAATGTTACAAATAACTATTTTCAAGTATTTAGAGGAAAATGGAAACATAAATGAGAGAAATGGAAATTATTAAAAAGAATCAAAAGATTTCTGGGGAAGATGGTAGAGTAGGGAGCTCCAGGACTCAGTCCTTCCATCAAAAAAATTATTAAACAGGCAGGATCTGTCTGAAACAACTATTTTGAAATTCCAGAGTCTGGAAGAACACTGTACAGCATCCAGGGAAGAGCAGGAAGAAGAGGCTAATAAATTACGGTAAAGAACTGTAAATTGCTCTCTCTGTTTGGCGGCTACCAGCACCCATCCCTCACCCTCACTGCAGGCCACCACGTTGTCCATTCTCTAACCAGCTGCTGCTGACAGAAAGGGCCATAGAAATCCTCTTCCCCAAGAATAGGGGTGGGCACTGTTAATCACTGATTACAGCTTTTGATTAGCAAATTCAGATTGCTGTGTCCCAACTCTGAAGGCAGCTTTTGGTTTAACCCTATCCAGGACGAACATGGCAGCAGCCATTGTTTCAACCCTCTCTGGACAGAGGTGGAGGCAGTGGAGATTTAAGAAGGCAACACTTCCTTAGGGATGTGGGGGACTTTTACCTGATCGGCTGCATTTCCTGGGCAGGCCAGGAAAGCTCAGGTTTGGGGAGCTGTCAGAAGATTGGGATGCCATTCCTGATCCCTCCACAGAACACTTTGGAGCTGGTCTGCACCCTCTTCGTGAATCCCTGTCCCTGTTTTGCCTGTGAAAGACTGAAACTTGGGAAAGTCCTCTCTAGGGTGACCCTCCTCCCAGAATGTGCCATCCAGGCAAAAACAGCATGAGACAATGAAAGGAATGTAAAAAACTAGAGGCAAATAGTCTGGGACAGAGGCCTGCCAGCTTCAAATACCCAGGAGAGGGAAAGGTCTGCTCTTAAAACATCTGAAAACAGAGGAACTCCAAAACAACTAATAAGCAAAAGCCTAGGATAAGACAGAGTCCAAGAAAGGGAAATTTGCACACTGCATTCACTTTGGGTATACCTTCCTAATAGGAAGGCTGAAGCTCAAGAAAACCTGTCTTATCATGAGTTGGTTACAAAACCAAGAAACAGACATTGCAGGGAGTAAATCTCAGAGTTAAGATTTTAAAATATTAAAATGTATAGTGTACAACAAAAGAGTACAAGACAAATAGGAAATGATGGCCCATCCAAAGAAAGAAGGTAAAAATACAGAAAATACCAATGAAGAAAATGAGAACATGAACATACCTAACAAATGAAGGAAAGTACAGAGAAGGAACTAAAGGATATCAGGAAAACAATGAATGACCAATATGAGAGTCTGAGTAAAGAGAGAAATTGTAAAAAGGAACAAACAGAGCTACTGGAGTTGTAAAGACTACAGTAACTGAAATGAAATAACTGGCAGAAGAAAGAATCTGTGAACTTGAGACAAGATACTTGAAATGAGTCAAGCTGAGGAACAGAAAGAAAAATAAAATATTAAAAGCAAAAGTAACGTAAGACAGTTATAGGACATCAAGCACACCAATATACACATGAGAATCCCAGAAGAGGACAAAAAAGAGTAATTAGTCAGCCAGAAGGGGTGCTGGTGCAAAATGCCAGAAATCTGTTGGCATTTATAAAGGGTATTTATTTGGGGTAGAAGCTTAAATTCACAAGGCCATAAAGAGTAAGTTACATCCCTCACCAAAGTCTGTTGCCATGTGTTGGAGCAAGATGGCTGCCGGTCTCTGTGAGGGTTCAGCCTTGCTCTTCCTTCTAAGGCTCCATGGTCCCAACTCCTTCCTTCCTCAGCTGTAGGTTAGCATAAGGCTAGTCTCTCTTCCTGGGGCCCATTTCTCTCTCGACTTAGCTGCTCTGCTCTCTCCATAAAGCCAGCTATAAACTATCAGGTGAAAGGCTCATCTCTCTTCCCAGGGCCTCTGGCGTGTCTATTGGAGTGTTTTCTTTTTCTTCCCATATTTGTTTCTCTGTGTGTTTACTTCCCAGGGCTCTAGCATCAAAAACTCTTAACTCTCTCCTCTGCCTTGTCATTTTCTCTGTGAGTCCCCACCCACCAAAGGGGCAGAGACTCAATGTTGTACTGTCATGGCCCAGTCAAAGCCTTAATCATAATTTAATCAAGTAAAAGTGAAACTTCTGAAGTTAATACAATCTAACATGCCCAGAGGAACAGACCTGTTTACTAACATAATCCAATATCTATTTCTGGAATTCATAAATAATACTAAACTGCTACAGGGGCAGAACAAATAGCCAAAGAAATAATGACAAAGAACAACCCAAATTTTAGCAAAATAAATGAATATGCACAACCAAGAAACCGAGAACACCAAACAGGATAAACATGAAAAAAAAAATACACCTTATCGTATTGATTACACAATCAAATGCAAAGGACAAGGAGAGAGTTCTGAAAGCTGCAAGAGAAAAGCTAATGTGTTATGTACAAAGGAGTCTCAATAAGATTGAATGCCATTTTCTCATCAGAATCCATGGAGGCAAGAACTTGGCAGTGGGTTGAAATACTTAAAAGTGCTGAAGGAAAACAACTTCCAGCCAAGAATTTTATATCCCACTGGACTCTTTAAAAAAAATGGAGAAGTTAAAACATTCTCAGATAAACAAAAGTTGAGGGAGTACGTCACCACTAAAAGGACACTAGACACTGTCAAAGCAACATAAATAAAGACCTATGGTAAAGATAGTAATTTCAGTAATTATAAATGCCGGTATTATTGTATTGTATTATTTAGTATGTAATTCCACTTCTTATTTCCTACAGGGCCCAAAATGCAAATGCATAAAAAGCAATGATAAATCTAGGTTTTTGAACATACAATGTACAAAGTGGTGACAAGTACAAAAAAATTGGTAGGGAGACAGGGATATAGGAAAAGTATATGTGCATGCTATTGAAATTAAGTTGGTATCAAACCAAATATGATTGCTATGTATTTAGGATGTTAAGTTTTAACCCCATGGTAACCACAAGGAAAATTGATGAAAAATATACCCAGGTAGAAATGAGAAGGCACACAATGTGGTACAATACAAAAGAGCAAATAAATATAAAGGTAGTCTTTAACGCAAGTGGGGGACAAAAAAGAGATAAAACTTACAAAGGCTAAATAAATAGTCAAATGGTAGAAGAAAGTCCTGTTTTAAGTCAAAAACAGTTATGAGGAACAAAGATGGTGATTATATACTAATAAAGGGTACAAGTCAACAGGAATATGTAACAATTATAAATATATATGCACCTAACAACAGAGCTCCAAAATATATGAAGCAAATATTGACAGATTTGAAAGGTGAAATAGATGGTTCTACATTAATAGTAGGAATCTTTAGCACACTACTGTCAATAATGAATAGGACATCTACTCAGAAGATCAGTAAGGAAGTGTAGGACTTGAGTGATATACTAAACCAGCTAGATCTAATAGATATAGAATATGCAACCAAGGGAAACAGAATACAAATTCTTCTTGATTGTACATGGATCATTCTTCAGGATTGACCATATGTTGGGTTACAAAACAAATCCCAATAAATTAAAAAATATTGAAATCATATTCTCCAACCACAATGGAATGAATCTATAAATCAATAACAGAAATGGAAAATTCACAAATATGTAGAAATTATACAGCATACTCTTAAAACAACCAATGGGTAAAAGAGGAAATCAGTGAAATTAGAAAATATCTTGAGGCAAATGAAAATGAAAATTCAGCATATCAAAACAATAGAATCAACAAAACCAAAAATTGTTTCTTTGGAAAGATCGATAAAATCAATAAGCCTTTAGATCAGGGATTCTTAACCTTTTTTTGTTCCACGGATCCCTTTGCCAGTTAAGTGAAAACCACGGACCCCTTACTAAGTCCATACTATACTGTGTATTATTTAATAAATACATCACACCCGCACCAACACGTCCTCCCAAGAATAATGCTTTTTTCAAGCTCATGGACCCCTGTTCAGAACCCGTGCTTTAGACAGACAAAGAAGGCAATAGAGAAGATGCTCTGCTGGTTTGAGTCATTTTTGAACCTCAGAAAATTCTGTTCTTAAACTAAACCCATGCCTGTGCCTGTAAATACATTGTAGATGGGACCTTTTGGTCAGATCACTTCCCTTAAGGGCCTTTGATTAAATTACAGTGCCCAGAGTGGGTCTTAATCCTCTTACTGGAGTCCTTTATAAATGAAGGACTAAAAAGCTGCAGACACAGGAAAAAAACTACAGGCACAGGAAAATACTTGCAGAGGCAGAGAGAAGTGATGAGCCAGTTCCACCGTTATGCCCTGCCATGTGCCTGATTGCTCACAGCTGAGCTCAGGAAGAAAGTAAGCCTGGAGAAAAAGGCAGAGACAGGCAGAACTGTCATTGTTCCTTGCCATCTGGCAGGAGTCCAGGATTGCCAGTAACCAACCTTTGGTAGGGCATCATCTTAGATGATGCCTTGATTTGGACATTTTCACAGCCTCAACACTAAGCTAATAAAGACCCATTGTAAAAGCCAACCCATTTCTGATATATTGTTCTCAACAGCCTTTAGCAAACTAAAACAGATACAAATAACACAAATCAGAAATGAAAAGGGGAACATTACAACCAACCCTGCTGAAATAAATAGTACTATAAAAATGATAGTATGAACAACTATATGCCAATGAATTAGATAACCTAGATGAAATGGACAGATTCTTAGAAACACTCATACTACCTACATTGACTCAAAAAGAAATAGAATATCTCAGCAAATTAATTACTAGTAAAGAGATAATCAGTAATGAAAAACATCCCAACAAAAAATAGCCCATGACTAGATGGTTTCACAGGGGAATTCTACCAAACATTCCAGGAAGACTTAACTCCAGTTCTGCTCAAACTCTTCCAAAAACTTGAAGAGGATGGAACACTCCCTAACTTATTATTCAAGGCCAGCATCACCCTCATACCAAATCCAGAGAAAGATACCACAAGAAAACTACAACCAGTGTCTCTTATGAATATAGATGCAAAAATCCTCAACAAAATACTAGCAAACCAAATACAACAGAATTAAAAGAATTATACACCATGATCAAGTGGGTTTCATCCCTAGTATGCAAGGTTGGTTCAACATAAGGAATATACCGCATTACAGAATGAAGGAAAAAAACACATTATCTCAATCAATGCAAAAAAAAAAAGTCATTTGACCAAATATAGCATCTTTCCTTGATTAAAAACACTTGGAACAAATAAATAAAACAAAACACGTGGAGCACTAGGAATAGAAGGAAACTTCATCAAGATAAAGGGCATATGTGAAAAGCCCACAACCATCATCTTTCTTAATGGTGAAAGACTGAAAGCTTTCCCCTCTCAGATCAGGAACAAGACAAGGATGCCTGCAGTCACCATTGTTACTCAACATTATACTGTAAGTTCTTGCTAGAGCAATTAGGCAAGAAAAAGAAAAGGCATCCAACTTGGAAAGGAAGAAGTAAAACTTTCCTTATTTGCAAATAATCCTATGTACAGAGAATCATGAAAAATCTACAACAGTGCTCCTAGAACTAATAATGAATTTAGCAAAGTGGCAGCGGGTTGGGTGGTACAAGATCAACTCTGAAAAATCAGTAGTGTTTCTATACACAAACAATGAACAATCAGAAGAAGAGAACAAGAAAAAAAAATCTGTTCACAGTAGTAACGAAAAGGATCAAATATCTAGGAATAAATTTAACCAAGGATATAAAGGCCGTGTATACAGAAAACTACAAAACATGGCTAAAAAATATTTAAGAAGACCTATATAAATGGAGAATATTCTGTGTTTGTGGGTTGGAAGAATAAATATCGCTGCGATGTCAGTACTACTGAAAGCAATTTTTTATATTCAATGCAATACCAATCAAAATTCCAGCAACCTTGTTTGCAGAAATGGAGAAGCCAATCATCAACTTTATGTGGAAGAATAAGGGGTCCCAAATAGCTAAAGCCATCTTGAAAAGGAAGAATGAAGTTGTTAAACTCACTTGCCAATCTTAAAACTTATAGCAAAGCCACAGTAATCAAAACAGTATGGTACTGGCACAAGGACTGACATAGACGAATCGAATAGAATTTAGAGCTCAATAATCAACTCTCACATATATGGCCAACTGATTTTTGACAAGGTGGCAAAGAATACTCATTTGGGAAAGAATAGTCTCTCAATAAATGGTGCCTTGAAAACTGGATCTTCATTTGCAAAACAAAAACAAGGGAGGCCCCCTCCTTCACACCATATACAAAAATCAACTCAAAATGGATCAAAGTCCTTAATAGAAGAGCTAGGACTATCAGACTCCTAGAGGAAAATGTAGGGGAGCATCTTTAATACCTTGTGTTAAGCAGTAGCTTCTTGGATTTTACACCCAAAGCACAAGCAACAAAAGGAAAAATAGATAAATCAGACCTCATCAAAATAAAAAACTTTTCTTCAAAAGATGTTATCATGAAAGTAAAAAGACAAACTACACAATGGGAGAAAATATTTGGAAACTACATATCCAAAAAGTATTTAATATCCAGTATATATAAATAAATCTTTCAACTTAACATCAAAAAGACAAGCAACCCATTTAAAAAATGGGCAAAAGATTTTAATAGCTGTCTCTCCAATGAAGATCTACATATGGCCAGAAAACACATAAAAAAATGCTCAACATCATTAGCTGCCAGGAAAATGGAAATCAGAATCACAATGGGGTACCACTACATACCCATCAGAATGGCTGTTGACAAAAAATAGCAAATGTAGAATAACAAGTGTTAGCATACAGAGAAATGAGAACATTCATCATTTGGCAGTTATAAAATGTTGCAGCCGCTGTGGGAAACAGTTTGGCAGTTTCTCAGAAAGCTAAGTGTAGAATTGCCATATGACCCGACAATCCCACTACTAGGTATATACCCAAAAGAATTGAAAACAGGGATTTGAAGAGCTATTTTCTCAATGATGTTCATAGCATCATCATTCACAATTGCCAAAAGAGGGAAGCAACCCAAGTGTCTATTAACCAATGAATGAATGAATAAAATTTGGTCTACACATACGATGGAATAATATTCAGCCATAAAAAAGAATGTAGTCTTGATACATATGACAACATGGAGGAACTTGGAAGACATCATGTTGAGTAAAATAAGTTAGATACAAAAGGAAAAATATTGTATGATCTCATTGTTTTGGCACAATTAGAATAAACAAACTCAGAATCTACAATATAGATTACCAAGGGATGGCGTCAGGATAGAAAATGGGAAGTTATGCCTTAAAATGTACAGGGTTCCTATTTGGAATGATGGAAATGTTATAATGGATGGTGGTGATATGAACGCAATTAACATCACTGAAATATACCTGAAAATGATTAAGAGGGGAAATTTTATATTGTAGATATTGTAACAATAAGAATACTAAAAAATCCATGGAACTACACTACACAGTGAACCCTAAGATTAACCATAGAATTTAATAAATAGTACAAATATAACAATGTGCTATCATCCATTGTAACATGTTTCACACTAACACAAGTTGTTGCTGGAATGATATATGGGAATCCTGTATTTTATGCATGATTGTTCTGTAAACCCACACCTTTCTAATAAAGAAAAAAAGAGTCGGGAGGCAGATCTTAAAAAAAAAAAAAAAGTGGAACTTCTAGATTCATATGGCCTAATGACTTCCCGCCTGCAGACAGCCGAATAATTAGTGTCCTGAGAGAAAATTGTAAACATTCACATAATTGAAGATGATTGGTGTTTTTTTGTTGTTGTTGTTCTCCTGCAGAATGTCCTTGAATTATTCTTACATGTCTATGTATTGAAATGCTGTAAGCATTGGAAAAACTGTACTCTAGTGCCATGTGCCAGGAGGTATTTGAAGTTATAGAATAAGTGTATTGCAAATGATATTGTAATTTTTTCTAATGTTAAGATATTACATTAGAAATGTTACAAACATCCCATATTAAAATAAATAAAGCTTTTTAATGAAATATGTTTCTTATTATAATAATCATTATGATCCTTCATTCCAGTTTAGAACATAGAGCTGCTGTTAGAAGGGGTGGTGAGCTTGAAGAGAACAGAAAACAGCAATGAAATCTGGGAATAGTAGACCTACAAAGTTTAAGTAAAGATTGTTTGAGCTTCCAACACTGAAATACTTAGGTCACAATCTATGCAACTTACTCTCAAGTAGTGCATATACACACACACACACACACACATACACACACGCAGATATAGATATATAGAGAGTGTGTTTGTGTTTAGGTGTTTATGCATTATAAATTTTGAAATAGGGCACCTTGAAGACAATAACTGTTACCTAAATTAACAAGTGTTTAGCTTTCAGCTGCAACTTGGGCTTCAAACAAAAATAAACAGTTGGGGAAGGAAAGAATAAGAAACAACTATTAAAACAAAAATGGTCTTTTTATATGGTCAGCTACTGTATATTATGTGACAAAATTAAAATTGTTTTATGAAAATGTATATGGAAGATGTAAAATTTTATTGTTACTCCTCCAATCAATGTTCAAGCCTCCTCTTTGCTTTAATGCACTCCTCGGTGGATCCCTGGCGATGATTTTGGCAACTTCAGTGATTTTTCACTGATTTTAAGATGAAAAACAATCTGATATGGCAAAATTGAGTAATTTTTCTTTTGGATTTAAGCTTCCTGATGATTTGAATGGAAAGAATATTAAACTGTTGTATTCAAAATAGAACTCTTTGATGAGGGAAAGAACAAGAAGCTAAAATAGAAAAATTTAATACAACAAAGGTAGAGTTGAAATTTGAAATTCAAGTTTCTTTTTATGTGACTATTTTGCAGATAAATCTGAACTAGTCACAGTAATCATGGTGACAGGTTTGCTTCAGTATTTTGGTGAAAAGTTTAAAATCAAGTTTTGGTGGCTTTCCGTCCACCGGTCTTCTTTTCTTAGGTCTTTAGTGGCCTTGTCATTAATACTGTCCATGCTCCTCTTCAAACCTGCTCCCATCTATATCCTGGATGAGGTAGATGCAGCCTTGGATCTTTCTCACACCCAGAATATTGGACAGATGCTACGTACTCATTTCACACATTCTCAGGTAAGAACCAGGAAAATGTCTCAGTAATGGTTTGTCAGTAGTTTACTTTTCTGGTAATTCTTTTTTTTAACTTTTCTTCAGAAGTGGTCAATATAAATAAGATATTTAGGACAGAGGAAAGCTAAAGGGTTGTGTACATATACTTATCTTCAAATGGAACATAAAGAGGGTTTGATCTCCTTTTAAAGAAAGAGCCAGTCATTAAAAATGTTGGTTGTAGCATGAGGGAGAATCCAGTCTCGTCATTGTTTGAAATTGATTTAGGGTTAATGCGATTATTTTCTGTAGCTAGCTGCCAGAAAGATGCACAGTCAAAGCAAGACTGTTTCAGAGATTTACATGGTTGTTCGAAAGTCATGTGCCTTTTCCCCACATTATGGAGGAAGTCTCAGTTCCTCATAGTCAAAAAGTAGAAAAAAGTCCCTTGAAACTGTAGTTTTTATTGCTGTGTTGCTAGAAGAACTGTGACTGCCAAACATGGTTATATAGATTATACATTGTATAACTTTGGGAGTTCCACCCATCGTTGTTATCATAAATTGTGTATTTATTATGGCAGGTTTTTGGCAGATAGCAGTAAAGTGGCCCCTTTTCCTAATACAAAGCAAGGGGCACCTTTTCTTCATCATACAAAGGCTCTATTTCTTAATCAGTGGTAGTGCTGCAGGAATTTGAAGCCTTCTTTGATGTTACTAGAATGTCACAGAGAAAAGTATCTCATTAGGCAGTGAAAGCTAGCAACAAAACAGTGAATGCTAGATGCAGAACATAGCAAAGTAACCACCAGGGACTAGTTAACATGGGTTATGAAGCACTCCAGGTGAAATTAAGAGACTCTAAAAACTACATAGGGAAGCAGGATTAATTTAGTTGCTTCATACCATATCTGTTTATTTGCATTTGAGAATGTGTAATTGCTTGCAGCCAAGCATTTAAAGAAATAAAGTCAAAATAATCTTTGAACAATTCTTAATCCCAGTACATAAAAGGGAGTGAACTTCTTCAAGAATATTTTATGAATGTATTTTTAATGCTTTTTTTTCCTTTCCCTCAAGTTCATTGTGGTGTCCCTTAAAGAAGGTATGTTCAACAATGCAAATGTTCTTTTCAAAACCAAGTTTGTGGACGGTGTTTCTACAGTAGCCAGATTTACTCAATGTCAAAATGGGAAGATTCCAAAGGAAACAAAATCCCAGGCAAAAGGACCCAAATGATCACATGTGGAAGTCTGAAGTACAAA